>OZ010574.1:16398684-16528684 GCA_963932145.1 Acanthosepion lycidas | reverse complement strand
TTATTTTAATCTCTTCACCCCAAGCAATAATGGCACTAAGGCACAAGAATATACTAGGAGTGAAAGAGAAGGAAAAGACTTTAAAGGGAACCTGAATCTCCATCCTAAATTGGAATCAAAGGATAACACTCTACTCTTGTTTTAAAGACTGGGGAGGAGTGTTAACGGAACGATAGACGAACCTATCTAATCCAATAGATTGAAACTTCGTTGAATAGGTTAAAAGTTTCTTATTCACAAGAAGAAATTTTTTCAGTTACAGAAGGGGCAAAAGTGTCACAGTTCACATCGAAACGTTAAAGATACGGAGGCGCGCAATCTAAATTAAAATATTTGACGTCCGATTTGTCTATACCAGTAATTCTGAAAGTGTGCAGTAACGCCCCAACCACCACCTGGCAGCTCCATGATCTTTCAGTGGGGGTAGTAATTGCTCAGATACTATTAGGAGTTACTAGGGCACCTCGAGGCGGTGTAATGATTAGCAAGCTTGTCTCGCTAGAACACTTACGACTGAAGAGTGAGTTCGATCCTCACTGGGTGCCCCATACTTTCATCCTTGTACCACATCTAAGTTATGCTTGGAAATATGGGAATGGCTATATTTTTAACAGGGTATTTTAACCTTTAACCTATAATGTTATCCCAAATTTCCAGGAATCGGTTCTATAAAGATAGATAATCTTTAGGAACCTATTCTGCTTATTTTACTCCCAGATTGGAAACAGATTACTTTATACAGTATCAAAAAGAATTAAAGTATTTTGATAATTTAATAGAAAACATTTAATTGAAATTCTGTTCTCATCATATTCCTGTTCCTAAGTATGGCGCTTGTTTTTACTCTAGTGTCATCAGCTGTGTTATGGTTTCTTAGCAACATTTGAACGGAACCACCGAAGTCTCAAAAATTCAATGGAAGACCAAACAAAATTACGACTAGAAGATTTGCAAGGTTTTTAATTTCTTTTGTCAGAATAGATTATGTTCATGACAGGAAACCCTCTTTGAACCTCCGTAGAATTTACAGCAATTAAATATATTTTTAGCTATTATATATCGACTATTAATATATGAAACTATTTTTGGATAATCCAACAACTGGTTCGTTAAGCTTTTATAATTTTAAGAATCAGTCTGCGCGAACCAGTTTGAACCGGTCGGATGCCAACACTAGCTTTGACCAATAATGGTTTAACCTATTAACCCAAGATAGGAACAAATCACAATATTTTATAAAAACACTTGTTTAAGTATTTGCCTATATTTTAAGATGTATCTTAAACCTTAAGCTGCATTTGCAATATACATAGTACTATGGGTAAATTGTCACCATTTTATACTTTTTTTATTTTTCGCATGCGCGTTGTTTGTTGTTAATTTTGTCGAATGCACAGTATAGTGGCGGTCAGTTGAGCACAGTCTGTGAGAAAAAGAGCGCCATGATGCAATTCACTCCGCCAGAAATTTGGAAACGGTATGCTGTACTGCTTGGCATTCGCGTCGGAAGCTCCAATGAGAACATTTCAGAGTTTTTGGGTGTCAATCTGAGGACATTGCCCGCACTTAAAAGTTAGGCTGTTTCTATGATCTTTCGGGTGGACAACTCGGGTATGCATACTCTCTAACTTAGCACCTCAGACCATCATCCCTTTTGTCCAATGAAAGAGGCACTGAGGAACAAACAGCAGCCAGCTGAGTTTTACGAAGCTGGGATACATGCCTTCGTTGGTAGTTGGAACATCGCCATTGAAAGAGGTGTTGACTATATTACGAAGTAGGGATGGGAACCTCTGATGTATAGCTGCATCTTGATGTACGATATGTTTAATTGTGTTCCTAATTTCTAATATTAATATAATAAAAGAAAATGCATTACGTTTTGATTCGCCTTTGCAAATATAGAGAAATAGCTTAGTTTAGTTTGTTTAACGGCATATCAACACCTTATGGGTCATTTGAAGTAATAATATGATATGTCACTATGCTTTCACAACTGAATGCAAAGATGGTTTTTACTGGTGACTTTTTTTTTTAAATGCAAACGTATTGTTGGTATTTTTCTATTAAAATGTATGTACCTTCACCAGTAAGTCAGTTATGTGCCATGCGTGATATACGCTTAGGCGATCATGTATCTTTCGATACATGACTGACGAGGCAGATTTTTTCCGCAGCAGATTGCCATTTCTTTCTGCGGTAGACTAGTTACCATCCAAGGCTATAGAATGCGTTCTGTCAAGGGGAGAGAAGAGGCTTCATACTTTTCCCAAGGGCATCAGCACGTAAGTGAATGTAATGGATTCAACTAGAATTCGAACTCGGCTCTCTGATTCCTCAATCCGAGCCGCTATCCATTATTCCACCGTGTTTCAAATTTAGTATAGGGTTTCACTATTTGCCCGTAGCTGATGCGCTAATAGGTGCTACCACCGGGCCAGGGTTGACCTGTTAGAGGCCTTGCATCATACCCAGGGCGATACAGAGAAATATATTCAAAATATGACATAAAAACGACCAAATTAAAGTGCGTGAGAAGACAAACAGTTGCTACTATTGGAAACCAGTTTATACCCTGAAGATGTTTAAAGTGGCTGAAAGTAGTTAGAGATGTAATATTGGTAAGCATTTATAAATTGGAACAACACAGCTTCAATTTGACGTATTTATTTCCAATGATTCTCTCCATCGACTAAGCAGAGAAAATCCCAAGTTCCTAAGTCTAACAAAAGGCCTTGTCCACTAGCCGATTTTTGTGTTGATTATCCACAAACATCGACATATATATTGTTAGTTCGTTAAAGGACAACATCGATAGGGGAATACGTCAATCTGCGATAGTGTAGCGCAAATGTACCAACGCAGATTGATCTGTCACCAGAGGGAACAGATTACAATTTGTGCGCATATCGACCAGTACATTACGAACGAAAAAATACAATTATGAACATGAAAAAAATATTAGTGGATAATACCAATATATATATATATATATATATATATATATATATATATATATATATATATATATTAGGTTGGTGCAAAAATAATTTCGTTTTCTTACATAGTAACATATGTTAGAAAACGAAATTTTTTTGCACCAACCTAATATATTAGGTTGGTGCAAAAATAATGACGTAATAATGTCGGTTTTTGTCGTATTTTTTAACGTCAAAAAACGACATTATTACGTCATTATTTTTGCACCAACCTAATATATATATATATATATATATATATATATATATATATATATATATATATATATATATTTATGCATTAAATTAATCCCTACACGCTTTTGGTCCCACCGGTCAACAAATATCAGTTTTCTATTTAAGTTTCTTTATATTTAGAAGAAAATCATGCGTAAGACCTCTTTTTTAGGGGGTGGAGGTGTAGGATCCACCACTGAAAATTCCTCAACAAAGTCTAAATAAGTTAAATAGAAAATGTAATACGTCGAGATCAACGGATTGTGAGAACAGGATTGATGCATACACACCGTTCCACGAACATATCTGTGCAAATATTGACCCAGAGTTGATAACAGTGAGAATCGATTACTTGAAGCTGGACCTTTTTAAAATAAAAATATCATACAATACAAGTATAGATTAGGTGGTTTGGGATGATAGATAACGACCGACTCCTAACTTGAAGACGTTACAATTGTTGTATTAATTTAGTGTGATTCAACTATGAACATGAAAAATATTAGTGCATAATACCAATATATATATATATATATATATATATATATATATATATATATATATATATATATATATATATATATATATCTTCGTTTTAACTTAATACTCACTGTTTTTTTTTTCTTTGTACCAGAAATTTAAGGTACGGTACGATTTCTTGCGCTCTCTTCGGAGATTTCTGATTCTTTCATTTTTTTCCAAAATTTTTTCTCGGATTACAATTTTTTTGAAACTTTTGCTATCCAGGTTTCTTCATCCACCGAGTTTAAAAATATATATATGCTCATACACACACACAGACACATATATATATATCTTTATATATATATATTTATATATATATATATATATATATATATATATATATATATATATATATATATATATATATATATATGAATAAAGACGAGAAGAAAATTTATCTTAGCCGACGCGTTTCATCCTCTGAGGGATACTATCAAGGCAAAGGCCAAGACCCGTCAGAGGACAAAACGCGTTGCCTAAGATAAGTTTTCTTTTTGTCTTTATTAATATTGTCGTTTTACATATATAGTATACCTGTAATTTTTACACATATAGCTATATGTATCTATGATATAAATATAGCTATAGGCATACTATATTTATAGATAAACGTGCTCAGTATCGGGGATAGAGAGCAGACGTGGCCTGAAAATTGCATTCAAACATGAAACAATGTCGCTACTTTGTGTTGACCTGTGTTCGTACATAATATATATATATATAGAGAGAGATAGATAGATAGATAGATAGATATATAGATAGATATATAGATAGATAGAAGCATGGTGTCTGTTTGTTGTGCTGATGATTGCACTTAAACATCATAGATAGATAGATAGATTGATTGATTTCAGAAAAATGAGATAGATAGAGACTAACAGACAAATATACAGAATGATACATATGAAAATAAATAAATATATAGATATCTACATATTGAGATAGGAGCACACTGAGAAATATATGAATAAACTGACATAGATAGATAGATAGATAGATAGATAGATAGATAGATAATGAACATAGATTGATTGATAGATAATGAGCATAGATAGAGAGATAGATACTGACTGACAGACAAATAGACAGAATGATAGATATGAAATAGATAAATATATAGTTATCTACATATTGAGATAGGAACAGACTGAGACAGATATTTATGAAGAAATCGTCATAGATAGATAGATAGATAGATAGATAGATAGATAGATAGATAGATAGATAGATAGATAAAGACTGACAGGCAAATAGACAGAATGATAGATATGAAGGTAGATAAATATATAGATATCTACATATTGAGTTAAGAACAGATTGAGACAGATATATATGAATAAACTGACATAGATAGATAGATAGATAGATAGATAGATAGCCTTGCACGAAAAAGCACTGAGAAATCATGAAACCAAGTGGATTTTTAGAAAGCTGTAAATAGGTGTATATTCTATTTACGACATACGTCTGATAAGATTTATGAATTTCAACGGTTTTTACAAGTATTTGAGTAGGAATTAATCCTTAGTTTCTTTTGATGCATTCGGATTTTTTTTAAAAGATGCTACTCATTTGGTAATGAAGCGTAGAAACATTGCTTAACGTTGATGATGAAATGATTATTTGCAGTTACTTCATAGAGTCCCCTAACCCATGTCATACGAAACGCAAGCCACCTGACTACAACATTTGGAACATAAGAATTATGTCTTTTTTTTTTATTTGCTACCGTCTTCAAATAGTTCTCTGTGTATATTCGCATACATTCGCCTATACTCATCTTACTGTTTATTTCTTACAGGTGACAGATAAGAGCCAGGACTCTGAATAGTATTTCAGTGCAGGCAGGACCTAACTATTTAGAAGATTGGCGCAACATAGTCTTTCTAACTCTTATATTCATCGTTTTAGTAAGCTAAGCTTTGTAAATGTCAAGTAGATAGCGAACAACACTAGAAGATTGAAACAACCAGCGTACATGTTAGAGTATAATAACCTAATCAGTAGGCCCAGTATAGAAATGAGCGCAATTCTCGATCTTTAAGTATTAAATAAATTAAATCTAAGAGGAAAAAACTAAAAATAACCTTATTCATATATTTTACCTGCCTCATTGCTGATATTACTTTTTTTATTTCTTACAGGTGACAAATAAGAGCCAGGACTTTGAATACTATATTTCAGATCAGGCAGAACAACTATTTAGAATATTCGCGCGACATAACCTTCCTAACTCTTATATTCACCGTTTTCCTAAGCTAAACTTAGTGAATATCAAGTAGATAGCGAGCAACACTGAAAGAGTGAAAGACTTAGCATACATGCTAGAATACAATAACCTAATCAGTAGGCCCAGTATAGAAATGAGCGCCACTCTGAACCTTTAAATAGTAAATAAATCAAGCCTAAGATGAAAAGAGTAACTATATTCGTATACGTGTCCTGTCTCGTTGATATTACTTTTCATATAGGTGACAGATAAGAGACTGTACCTCAAAAACTAAATTTCAAAGCAGATAAGATCTATTTAGAAGAATGGCACAAAGTAATCTTTCTAGATGTTATTTCTTCCTATTTACCAAGCTAAGCTTGGTTAATGTCAAGTCGATAGAGAAGAACACGAGAAGATTGAAAGAATCAGCATGCATTCTAGAATCTAATACTTTCCTCAGTATGCCCAGTACATAAATAAGCACTATACCGAAACTTTAATTAGGAATAAAAATATTAGGCCGAAGAATTTCTCTATCTAATTACACTAATGGTCGTGTAAAGTTACATTCATTTTAAGACTCCGAGTTTCAATCACGAATTTTATTTCTAGAGAAAAGGTGGCCTAGTGGAAACAGAAAACGTTCATCATGCGAGTCGAGTTTCCTGAAATTAAGGTGTTCAATTACTGGGTGGGAGAGTGCAAAAAATATACATGTTGTTAAGGTGTAAGAGGCAAGTGATATTTTTCCCTTTCATATCACACATTTTTTTCATAATTTAGCGATCATGGCCTTCCATAAGTTGCATTTTTTGTATCTCTAATATTTTCTTACTCTTTACTATTCCTTTTTGTCTTTGTTTTATCCATTTACACAAACGCTTTAAGTAGGTTACTACCAGTTTTGCCCCACATCCTCTTGCCTTCACTATGTCCTGAGAGCGATAGATTCTCCAGACCTTCTTTCCTCACTTTCCCAGAAATTAATTTATTTGTAGTTCCTATTTTCGCATAACGCACAAGTTACGCCAATAATATTCTCAACACACATCGGTAGAACTACATCTTTGCCGCCCCAAGAACATTCTTCTGCGCTGATTTCTGAAGTACCGCAGTGGGGATACGAGTCTTGAAGGTCAAGATGGTAGTGGATGTCCATCTGCAATTGACAATCTACATCTGAAAGCACTAGCCGAACAAAGCCCCCATCTAAGTTCCAGAGAAATCTCTCAGATAATGGGTGCCAGCATTTCAACAATATACGACCATCTCAAGAAAATTGGCAAAATGAAGAAACTCAATAAATGGGTTCCACATGAATTTAGTGAAGGTGTGTTCGATGTTGAATCTGCAAAATTCGGATGATCCGTAACTCGTGGTCCCGCAGACCATGCTTTAGAGAGAGTTCGTCAACGAGAAATGACATCGCGGAATCCCAAAACGCAGATTCAAAGACCAACAGAAATCTTGCCTCATTCAAGACGGAATCAACCCTAACACCTGCGAAACAGAAGCCGTCCATCCTGGCGAGGGAGCAATTCATTTTGGTTGTTTCACGTTCGAGGGGAGGAAAAAGACTGAAGAGGAGGTAAAAAGAAGTAAACCCAGCAACTCCAGCCAAAACCATCACGCTAACTACTATACGACCAATGCCCCATCAGTGCCCGAGTCTGATCCATTCGAGACTTGACCTTCTGAGCCGTGTCGGTTTAAGGCATCGTGGAGACACTGGATAGATCAAACTATGTCACGAGTACTGTAGACGACGTCAAGTGACTTGTGATGAGATATGTATCGTTTATGACAATTGTAAACGATCGGCTCAATGACGAAGGACTCAAACACTTTACCAACGGCAACATTGCGACAAGAAGAGACTATGGTAATTGTCTGGTGATCCACCATTGGCGTATCCATTTTTTCTGGAATCTAACCAGCGTATCACTGCCAAAGTTTATTAGATGGAATGCACAATAAGCAAAATGAGGCCCGTCCTGGTTAATCGACGAGGTCCAATTCTGCTTCATGACAATGTTCGGTCACATATTGCCAGGATGACATTGCAGAAGCTCACAAACTTGGAATACGAGACTTTGCCACATCCACCATATTCTCCTGATCTCCCGCCTACTGTCGACTACCTTTTCAAATATCTTGACAGATTTTTGAGCCAAAAGACATTCCGTTGCAAGGAAAATACAAAAACTTCATTCAAAGGTTTCTTGACGTTCCAAACCTTTCGAGTTTTATCGTAAAGCAATAAATACACTTTGTAACTCGATGGCAGAATTATATAGACGTTCAGGGTTTCCTATTTTGACTGATTTAAACACTGTTTTGATACCTTAATTGAGAACGTGAGTTTCTGGCATCTCGTCCGCAGTCGCTCTCTCACAGATGTGCCGTTGCCTCCCTCTGTCTTTTTTACAAATACTTTCATGGTAACTGCTCCGATGAGCTGCTTTCGCTGGTTCCCAGACTTCATGAATTTAAGCGCTCAACTATGCTGGCCTCTCGCTCTCACCCTTTCACTGTCGAAACTGTTAAATGTAGCCGTCTCTTCTACTCCAATAGTTTCATGTCTCGCACTTCTCGCCTGTGGAACTCCCTCCCCTTTTCCTGTTTCCCTGATAGCTATAATTTCCAACTATTCAAATGTAATGTCAATCGACGTCTCCAGATGCCTTGATCTATCCCCTATCCTTCTCTTCATCCTTTCCTCACTTTCACTTCTTTTTGCTCTCGCTCCAACTCTCTGTAATCCCTTTTAACCCCTTGCGTGCTAGTGGCTTCCCGCCTTGCTTGGGGTGAAATGCTTAAAAAAAAATAAAATAAATGAAACATTATTTTTCGATCAAACTAATAGATAAATAAACCGACAGATCATTGAACTGACATAGCTAGCTAGCTAGATAATGGATGAACTGACATACATAGATATATTATATTATAAAGACGGCCCAGGAAATCGTTTTGAATTAAACATATATATATATATATATATATATATATATATATATATATATATATATATATATATATATATATATTTTATTTTGCAACAAGTGTTTATAAACAAAAGTAAAAATGTTGGTTTTAAGTTTAAGAGACGCTCATAAATATTCATCAGGTTAACTGAAATGTCTATGTAACTGATAAAGGATATTCTCTGACATAATTTATTAAGGAAAAGTGAGCAAATGATGTTGGCTTTGAATATTTATTCTTATAATATAATTAATATTTATATTATTTTATTTTGGCATTAATAATAATAAGCATATGCGACTATAAATATGTTAAAAAATTAAAATGAAAACTGTTAAACTCCTAACTTTTTAATTAAAATACACAATACATGAATCAATAACAAATTCAAAAAAAGATAATTAACATGCAATCAGTGAAAGTCAATGAGTTCGAAATTTTGATGTGTGTTCGACGCTGCATTCAAAGATTTTTTGGCGTCAAAATTTTTGTTTATCGCGCAAGCATAAAGGACAAGGACACATGGCACAGTGGATAAAGGCGTTGGTTAGAGCCAGTGACATAACCTAAAGTGCGTGAGTTCAATACGCGGCTAAGGCAGTGGAGAACTTTCAGAGGGAAAATTAACAGGAGATAACTGACGTCTATTAAAAATGGCACGTAGAACTAGAACAGTCTACTCCAGTGAGCGAAATAAAGGGTCCGAATCGGCATTACAACCACCTGAAGAAGGCCGGAGCGTACAACGGCCGAAACGTTGTGATAAATATGGCGACAAAGATGAGGACAATATTCCGAATGTAAAGCATAAAATAAGCTAGTAGCACGATGACAGAAATGTATAGATGTTAAGGGTTTCCTATTTTGACTGATTTAAATACTGTTTTGATACCTTAATTCAACAATAAAATTTTGATTCCAAAATCGGAGATTATTTTCTGAACAGCTTAATATTCTTCATCTCCCTACTATAGTCGGTACATTATGGTTGTGCTTGTAGTTGATGTTTTTAATGGTTGTTTTTTTTTGTTTTTGTTTTTTCATGAAGAGTGATTCTATTATTTTTAGACTTTTTTTTCTACGCACCTCTGCCCTCTTGGCAACTCTGATCACGCGGTAGTGTTTGTTAACATCTCATTCCACTCCCCCTTCAGCCATCAACCTGCCGGCCCGTTTTAGGATCAAAGTGTAGTATCTGTGCTTTGTGATCATGCAGGCTGGCTTCTGTCGAACTCCCTAATGCAGGGAGGAACTCAGAGGAAGCTTTGCCGAAGGGCAAGGTTTCCTTCGGGGAGGTAGACAGGACCTGAACCCGTCCAGGCGGGCAACCCACATTAAACCGGCCTTGTGCCACATTTAATCCTCGTGGGTGGATTAATAAATATCAACCTCCTACTAACAGACTAACTTTCTGTTATCAAAGCGCAGACTGGGACTCGTTCCATGATTTCCTTCGCGACGCCCCTTAAAATCTGGTTTTTAATCATCCCGTTCAAAAATGTGCGTCTGAGGTCTCCTCCTGGGTAAAAGCCGGCATTGTGGCTTTCATCCCAACAAGAAAACACCAAGTTGAATCGCGCTCATCTCCTTGATTCTAACCTGCTTGCTCAGCCGCTACAGGAATTAATTTTTCCGACTGTACCAGAGCGACATGTCTGATTGCAACAGCCGTCTCTTTGTCTCTGCTCGTAATGAGTGCAAGCGTGTCCTCAAAGAAGCAAAGTTACTGCTTGCTGATAGAATGAAACAAAGTACTGGATCTCGCAATTTTGATTATAAAGATTATTGGCGGCTCTGCAAGAACAACAATTCCTCACCCCGCCTATTCTCAGTCTTTTCTCTTACTTTCACTCTCTGTAATCCCTTATGTACTAGTGGCACTCCCGTCTTGCTTGGGATGAAATGCTCAGATAAAAAAAGTTAAAGTCGCGTATTATACGTGGAGTTTTCAATGAGGATGTTGCGTATGGAATGTGGGCTGTTTTATAGTTGGTTTAATATATAAAGCCTGACTATAAAAGCATAGCACATTAACGAACAATGCCAATAGGGAAGTGGGTACATTACGTCCGTATTTGCGGATAGTGAAACCTCTTGATAAAAAGTTTGGTAATTTACTAAAACTCATAAAAATGCATCAACTGTGTCCTAGATTACAAAAGTAGTGTTTGTACTGATGAGTTTGGTGAATGAGCCAGCCCAAGCAGGTGCCATACGATGGAGACACCTAAATGCTTCTCTTGTTCAATTAGAGTCACATGCTAGGGCACGAACTGCAGCTCTTCTGAAAGCTGGATGATCATTTCAGAGAACTAAGGCGCACTGGAATGACGGAAGATGCCTTCCAAAAGCTAAGTAAAGTATTAACAAGCAGTAAAAGTCTCCCATAGAAAGAAAGAGTGCTAAACTGTTATGTAATATCGACGCTCTACAAAATTTATTGCGTGTGTGGCAGCAACGCGTCCAAGTGCGTATCACAAACATTTAATGCCATTTCGCGTTCTACTAATTCCCGGTCACCTCCCTTATGTTGAAACACTTCTATTACAAAAACAGTTCATAACTACAGCAGATAAATTAAAATTATAAAATAATTAATGCAGAGTACGTTCATGCGTCATGTTTAAAAAATCACCGTCGCAACAAAATGAAGATTTAATCGCAGTTACAATAAGTTTGTCTTTTTAATTTCCCCCTGAGGATGTTCTCGGAGGAAATAGAAAGTAGAAAAAACTAAGGCGCCTTTCTTGACGAATTTCATCTTATCATCAAGAAACTGATCAGAGAACTGGAAAGGATCAGTATAAAAATAAATAGACACAATATGCCTATATTATTCAATGAAACATGTTTCAATGGAGATATGTTGTGTAAATATACATATATACATACACACACACACAGACACACACACACGCACACATATATATATGTATATATTAATAATATATATATATATTAATTTAAAAAAAACAGACCACTTTAAGGCTCCATTTGTAATAATTTATTTCACCAGAGAAATTTATTTTTCTCTAGATCTTCAGACTTCACTTTCAAAGGTGAAACGAAAAATGAATTTAAAATTTACACTTTTGACGGGCAGTATTAAGCTTATATAAGTTGAATTAGAGGGTGATGAGTAATGGTGTGAGAGACATGGTTGAGTTTGGAGAGGGAAGGGAGAGTTTTAAAATTTATTTTTATATTTCTTTTTATTATAATACTTAATATTGAGGAAGGAGGGGTAAGGATCAGACATTGACATATTTAATCGGTCAACTCAACGGAAATGATATGTGAAAAGGAAAAAAAGAAAAAAGGAATAAAGAAAAAAAGGTGAGAAGTAAAGAGATAAGAAATGTACGTAGGGTTTGGTGGGAAGAAGTGGGGTGCTATAGCTTTAGCAGTTTAGATAAGAACAGATTTTAACGTTTGGTAGTAATTTAAATATTCAACTTCTCCACAAATAATTTAGGGATTTAATATAAGCCGAATACTATATTAATAAACAACAACTATAAAAAAATAAATTTACTAATAGTAATATTTTAATACTGTGAAAGACTGTTAAGGTAAAATCTTTATCTGTTAGAGTCTAATTCATGAATTTAATTTGTAGCTATTTTTAGTAATATTTCTTAATTAAAGTTTAGGTTTCAAATTAAGATGGAGTAAGATTTGAAAGTAATAGTAAAAAAAATACTGTTTTTTCAAACATACATGACATACATATTTACGTAAAAACACATCCGCATACATTCATACATGTACAATTACATATATAACCACAAACATATGTATCGATATACATCGGTACATACGCATATACATATACAAATACTTATATATACATATATCTCCACACGCATCCATATTTATACATATTTAAATTTTATCTTAAATTTTACAGTTAACGTTAGATGGTGAATTAAGTGTTTAAATTTCAAAAAATATTTTTAATTTTAATATTTTTAACAACATGAATAATGGTTAAGGAGTAGCATTTTTTAATTTAAATTTAAAGTGATCAATTTAAATTTAAATTTAAAGTGATCAATTTAAATCTAAATTTAAATGATCAATTTAAATTGAGATTATCTCCAGATGAGTAAAATTTCAAGTGTTTCAAGTTTAACTAGAAATTATTTAAAGAGAAAGTAAGAGTAAAAGATAATAAAAATTTATCTGACCTTCCATTAGAATTCTATATATATAAACATACACACATGTATACATATATATGCATACAAATATATCCTACATATATATTGATACATATCACATATATAAATTCGTAAATACACACACACACACACACATATATATATATATATATATATATATATATGCAACCCACGTACATGAATCGATATATATACATATATACCTATCTAAATTTACGAATACACATATATATATATATATGTTTACACACGCGTCCACACACACACACACACATATATATATATATGCATACATACACATATACACATGCATATGTATATACACACAAATTCACATATTTATATGCAAGTCCATATACGCATTTATATACATACAATTATGTACCCTCACACATGTGTGCATATAATTATCCTCATATCTAAATATAAGCCAATATTTACCATCGTATATAGTTTCTTTTTTTATGTAGTGAGTTAAATTGAGATGATTTCTATGTCTGCATTTAAAGATCATCTTATTATGTTGGTTTAGTAATTTATCAGGATCTTTATGCTTTATCATTAGGATCTTCTCTTTAATACACAGGTCACATCGATCTCTGAAATTTATTGGAGTTTGAGCCCTAGAGATGATTCTCCATTTCACTTGTGGGTTGAAGCCGTTTTCCAATAAATCCCAATAGTGTTTCGATGGTCCTGTTTGGTGTCTTTTGGATTAATTTGTGAAGGACTGGCGATAGTTGTAAAAACGCTGTTTCCAATTTCCCACGGATATTCCTATATATATCTTTTTTTGTTTTACATTTTCCGTGGGGGAAATTGTAGCTTCGTATACCATGTTTTCTGCCAGGCAGATTCCTCCTACTGGACAATCAGATCCTGCTCTGCAATTATAGGTAGATGTTTCTTTTTTCAATTGGTTAGCATTAAGATCTCTTTTTAATTGGTTATTGTCAAATTCTTTTCAGTCGTTTTTAACGAATTTGCATATACATACATTCATATATATGAAGGTATGTATATGCAAAATTCGTTAAAAACGACTGAAAAGGAGCTGTTTTTTTTATATAAATTTTAATGTGATCTTATAATTTTCTCCTTTTAGGACATAAAATATTTAAAATTGTCCAAATGTTTTATATATCCACGCACTTTCAGCTATATTTTAGCCATTATCCAGGATGATTTTTATTTTACTTTTAACTGATTTCTTTTAGAAAATGCTAATGTCATGACTTTCTCCGTATATTCAGTGTTGCTATGGGTTACTTTAGAAATAAAATAAGTCTAATAATCTTAATCTGTAACATCTAGTGCATTTAGATACACTAGATGCACCATAAAACACACATTTCAGTCAAATTCATATAAAAAAAAATTCATCTGCAAAATTTAAAAAATTGTTCTCGGGAAGATATTTAAAACGTGCTTAAGTTTTTTTTTTTTTTTTTTTCATGCATTAAATTAATCCCTACACGCTTTTGGTCCCACCGGTCAACAAATATCAGTTTTCTATGTAAGTTTCTTAATATTTAGCAGAAAATCATGCGTAAGACCTCTTTTTTGGGGGTGGGGGGTGTAGGATCCATTTTTCACCACTGAAAATTCCTCAAGAAAGTCTAAATAAGTTAAATAGAAAATGTAATACGTCGAGATCAACGCATTGTGAGAACAGGATTGATGCATACACACCGTTCCACGAACATATCTGTGCAAATATTGACCCAGAGTTGATAACACAGATCAGTGAGAATCGATTACTTGAAGCTGAACTTTTTTTTAAAATAAAAACATCAGACAATACAAGTGAAGATTTTTTCCCCAAAGTCGCAGTGCTTTGAGAAAAAACAACTTTCTGAGTGGAACAATCTCCTTACTACTGAAATCCGGAGGGTGCTAGTGTGATTCAATTCTGTGTACCTAATATGGCGTGTTCTAGCTGTGAATGTCTGAAATTATGAACAACGGAAACGCGTGTATTTTATCAAGCCTTTTTCATTTCCGCCACAGCACAGCCATGCACCCCATCATTCGTGTAACCTGGGGGAGAGAATTGGATTCTGACGTGTTATGCCCCGAAAGCAAGTTTTGCCTTAATGGAAGAGATGGTTGCTTGTGTATGCAACGAAGACATGAGTAGCAGCACCTTCTGAGGGCTTTCTCCCAAACACACATAGGGGTAACCCCTGGAATTATGGAGGGATATAAATTATAACTTTCGCTCAGCTTTTGAATGTTGAGCATAGCGATCGATGTTCAAAACAGTACACTTTTCTTCGTTTCTATTGCCTTAAGTCTCTTCTTCATCTGTGATGAGATTGTCCAGTATTCACTGCCATATAGGACGACTGATATTACATAACAGTTCAGTACTCTTTCCTTTGTTTCTATTGCCCTAAGTCTCTTAATCTGCGAGGAGATTGTCCAGCATTCATTGCTATATAGGAGAATTGATATTACATAACAGCTCAGTACTCTTTTTTTTGTTTCTAACGAAATCTTCCTGTTTCTTTGTTTAGCTGTTGAAAGGCATCTTTCGCTATCTCAATCTATCTTCGGATATAAGTGTCGCACTTTCAGTTTTCTTTTAAAATCGAGAAGAAAAGACGAAAGCTCTATTGCAAGAGGACAGAATGCATGGTCGTTAGCCAAAGGAACAGAAAACATTGCAAATTGAAGATATTGAAGACAAACAAATGGAAACATCTAAATATCGGGGAAGTGTTTTAACAGAGTACGGAAGATGCCTTCCAAAGACTGAGCAAAAATACTATTCCTTAACATTAAAATAACAGACCATTCTGTTTCGTTCGTGAAGAAGGACGGAAGAAAATTTATATTAGAGAATCTGTTCGATTTCAGTGGAAAAAAAGCATACGTAATAATCAGAAAAGAACGAAAAAAAAGAAAACGAAAACAAATGGGCGATAACACTCTCATGCGTTTAATGTCCGCTTCAGTGAAATAGAAACCTTGTCAATCTGTAATCTTTTTCATTTATACCCTCTTACTTCTTTAAATAATAACCTGCTTTTATCCTTATAATTGTTATTTGGATATCTTGTTAAACTTATTAAGCTCAAATGTTTAACTATGGAACTCGGGAATTTCCACGGATACTTTATATTCGTGGAACTCACAAGACGCTTATTCAATCATTAAATTAAAAATGATGATTCACCTGAAAATTAAAATTGGAAAACTGTGACATTTTTACAGGTACTGCTAATATTGATAAGTCTTATCTCAAAAATTCAAGCAAAAAATCATTTTCTTTTAAGAAGATTTTCTGTTCTGCTATGTAACCTTGGCATATTTCGAAAGGATATTAGAATATTCCAGAATCTACACCAGCAGCAAACTAAAATAAATATAGATAATGGAATCCTTTTTTTTTTATTGCGGGGAACGACAGAAAAAAATATATCAAAGACGCTGTTTCTTTTAAGTAAGAAAATGAAAGCGTACATTAATAATAAGAATAAAAAGAAAGAAAGGGAAGAAAGAGACGATAATGCTCTCATGTGTTTACCATTTGTTTCAGTTAACCTGAAAACCTTGTCAGTTTCAAATATTTTCATTTGTACCCTCTTACTTCTTTAAATAATGATCCGCGTTCATACTTATAATTATTATTATAATATTTTGTTAAAGTTGTTAAGCTCAAATATTTAACTATGGAACTCGGGAATTTCCACGGATTTTTATATTCGTGGAACTCACAAGACGCTTATTGAATCATTAAATTAAGAATTATGATTCATCCTAAAATTAAAATTGGAAAACCGTGACATTTTCACAGGTACTGCTAATATTGATAATTCTTGGTCTCGAAACTCAAATCAGAATTTTTTTTTTATTTTTAAGAAGGCTTTTCGTCATTCTATGTAACATTGGCCTACTTGGAAAGGACAGAACAATCCAGAATCTACATAGGCAGCAAACAGTCTGCAAAACGGATAGAAAATTAAGTAAATATACAAAAATAGAAAGGAGTGTAAGACGTATACGTCTTCTCACCGGATTTATCCAACCTAAACAACGAGGCGATACTGAGAGAATTAAAACTCGTACCAGGATTCATCATTAGCGACTACAATCTTAACAACATAAGATATGCAGATGACACAGTATTGATAGCAGATGCAGAAAGAAAACCACAAGAACTCCTACAGAAGGCAGTGAGGGAAAGCGAGAGAAAAGAATTAAACGCCAATTGCATTAATCCAGAATGCATGGATGTTAACAAACAGGAACAGTCCAACATCCAACGAATTGGAGATACCAAAATCTTTTGTATAAAAACGAGAATATATTAACGCGAATACGAGAATGCATGTTTTAACACTCAAGCATTGTATTAATATCAATAAGAGTATTGATTACAGTACTCTTATTTTGAAAGCTATGTATGTATTGATCTCGATGTGTAATATGTTGTTAACTGGGGCAACTAATAACCTGTCAATTTTAACGTCTTCAAAACGAAACTTTTAATCGTCTGAGAGGACGATTTTTTGACTTTTACCAGCATGGCTGATGCTAACTTTCAGGAGAGTAACCCCTTGCGCCATCTCTGGTTAACGTTTTACCGCCCACATGATGTGAAAAAATTATATTGAATTAAAGGGCCAGTCTATAGTACTTTGATTTGCCCACTGGTAAGGCTTGCCAGTGTGTTCGTGCAGCTTTACAATTTTCGTACGCTTCCTTGGAGTAACGTCCATCGCAGACAATGGCCGTAGGACAACTAATTGACAGTCGAGACAATAATGTCTGCGCGTGCAATCACGAATGAGGCAACATTTTTCAAAGCCAAACAAATTTCATCATACCCCCCGAAAATAGTATTACTGCACACAACTGCAAATGACCCAATCGGAGAAAAATAGAAATAGATTCCCCCCTGTCACTCAAGTGGGGTCTAAAACTGACCTTATGGTGAAAGAAAGGAAACTAAAGTGGTTGTTTCAATTAATTTTCACAAGGGTTTATATAATATTTTTTTATTATTTACTTGTTAACATATTTCATGCATTTCAGTGTGATATTCAAAATGGCCGGTTGATATCAATCGACACTTCCGAGCTCTTGAATTCTTTTTGATTTTTTAAAAGGAATGCATCATCGTGGTGACTATTCCAAATAATTTAATTCTTTTTGCTTATAAATCCATTTACGTTCTTGAATCCAATGATTTTTCAGTGTCTACTTCCTACATAGATTGCAATTCCTTCATCCGGTTTTGAACAACTTTTGTATTCTATCCCATTCGTGTTTACCTTTTCATTTTTAGTTCGCATATGTCTCTTGAGAATAAGGTGTTATTTTTATATCTCTTATGTTTTAATGACAGCAAATCGTTTGCATTATCTTTCTCGTATATATATACGTCAATAATTATATGAACGCATAATATATTGCCTTTTATCTATACCAAATAATTGGACGAAGTGTGCATGTTTTCTATATATGGACATATTTATTCATAAAGACTATCGATAAGTATACATTTAAATACACAAGTGCACATATATAATATACACATGTATTTTATATAGGCATTCTTTACACACACACACACACACACATACACACACACACACACACACACATATATATATATATACATATATATATATATATATATATATATATAGGTAAAATATGTGCGTAAGTAAATCAAGTAGATCCTAATAATATAAAATATTAAAGCAGATCCCCAAAAGAGAGCTTAATAAATTTATTATAGTGCATACAGATGAATTACATAAAAATGAAACACTATTACCCCATTCAGATGGCCATTTCACCCCGGGATATTCTCCCTGGGTCTTGTCAATGCAAAAACGTTTGTTGAAAGCATTGTTAAAAAACAAAAAAACAAACATTGACCTCAGGGAGAATATGCCGAGGTGAAATGACCATCTGAATGGGGTAATAAAGTTTCATTTTTATGTAATTCAAATCTATCTATCTATCTATCTATCTATCTATCTATCTATCTATATATATATATATATATATATATATGTGTGTGTGTGTGTGTGCGTGCGTATGTGTGTGTGTGTGTATGTGTGTGTGTGTGTGTGTGTGTGTGTGAATTGCTACCCAAACTGTCAGTGGATATAATACGAAAATTTACTGTTAAACTTAGTTTTCATCATCTCCTTCGATGTATTGTTAAACTTAGTTTATGTACTTAGTTAATTTACTGTTAAAATGAATTTCCATCAAAGCTTTCGACGCGAAAAATACACATTAAAATAGCAGTTACAGCCTGTAAACCTTTTGTTTCCGTGCATTTTAGTCAATTTTAACTAGTACACACAGACACAGACACAAACACACACACACACACACACACACATATATATATATATATATATATATATATATCTTCATGTATAGGATTGGTGTATACGGAATAAATTCCAATAACTAAAAAATACTATTCTTAAAAGAGTGCTCAATACAGAGTAGAGCAGATATAATTTATTCGAAAATTTTAATATAAATATATTATAAAATCACGATAAAAATAGGCATTTTGTTTCAAAACTTCTGGTGTCTTCAACACCATCATTTGATAAGACTCCAGAAGTGTTGAAAAAAAATGGCTATTTTTGTCGTGATTTCATAACATACGTTATAATTTTCGAATAAAAAAAAAAATATATATATATATATATGAGTGTGTGTGTATGTGTGTGTGTGTTATATTTAATGATATTTTTTCTAATGTACGAATATTTTTTCACAAATGTGATTGATAAATTGGCCCAAATACATATACTGTCGTCCCAAGCTTGATGTTTTATGAGACATCATTAACAATCACACTTGCGAAATGATATTCGTTCTTTACAATAAAAAGTCATAAATATACGCTTTGACTATGACTCGTGTGAGTCGAAAGTTTGAGACAACGTAACATGAACTTTAGCCAGTTTATCCGCTCACAACATTTTTTTTTAAAAGTCGTTAAATATATATAGTTTGATTTATATATATATATATATATATATATATATATATATATATATATATATATATATGAAAGTGATCATTGAAGTCAACACTTAGCCTCTAAGTGTTGACTTCAATGTTCACTTTTATATTTACATACGCTCTATTTCTGATATTGAACACTTTATCCGATAAATATAACACACCTTAAAACTATATTTCTTCAATATATATATATATATATATATATATATATATATATATATATATTGATATTCCAAGCGTAGCTTAGATGTGGCACAAGGCCGAAAGTATGGGGCACTCAGTGAGAATCGAACTCACACACACACACACACATAATGAAATTAACTAAGTCCGACAATTATTTTAACATATTTTCTGTTTATACGTTATTTTTGTCGAAGGACACATATTTTCTATTAAATTCTTCGGACATATAGGTCGCTAAATGTTGTTAACACTGTTGATTATAAACAGAACATTCACTTGAATATTTGTATCTATAAAATTAACGTATAAACAGCAAGTCGAGTTTTCAAGCCTAAAATCTTGTTTGGATCGACTTTTCAAAGCCTAAACAATCTTTTGGGGGCCACTTGTAGCCTATCGCATGTTTGCGGCTTGACCTATTCTGTATGTATAGCTAAAAATCTTGAGGTCGACATGCACACTGCAATTTACGGTATATTTACAGGGTCGATGGAAAGATACTCGTTGTTTAAAACTGTTAATAACTTCATTAATTATTGGTCGATTTTCATAAAAGATGTTTTATTTTGATCAGTATAATGGTAGAAGTACAGTACTTTGTTAAAATTCAGCCTTTTACGCATTTTCTTCCAATCTGGATGTTGGAGTATAACTACTTTTGTACCACAATATCCGATGCTTTTTGACATTTACTGAATCATATCCGTTAACCCTCTGTCTGCCAAGAAATCCGACTTCCATTAATTACCACCATTGAAACCATTTCTCTTTTCTTTTTCTTTTTTTAACTATTCAAACTTTTTGTGTGTTTTGATGACAATAGGTATATATTATTATAGATGGACTAAGAAATAATAATTGTAATCAAAATTTATTCACTGAAACAGAAAAATTACAATACATCATTGCTTTTAATTTGAAATTATAAACTTAATGCAAATGACTTTTTTTTTTAAATTCAATTCCTACATGCATTTTGCATGGAATACTTTTAAATGGCTTTGACAGACATGTTTTTTTGGCAAATATGACAGTTTGCATTATTCCATCCATTTTAGGACCACTCAAGGTGCAGCTTTTTTTCTTTCTTTCATTGGACGGTTGTTGGACAGTGTATTTATTGCTCACTAGAGTTTGTAATTGTATCAATACCTGCAATACCTGAATTCTTTCAGCATTTATTCATTTTTCATTACACGACAAGGATTTTGAAGGCGCCCGAATATCACTGGATCAAGTTAGCGGGAAAAGACTAACTCTGACGATCATTCATATACAGGGTGGGGGTTAGAAAGAAACTCCCCATTTAAAATTGTTAATAACTTTATTAATTATTAGTCGATTGTGTTTTTATTTTGAACAGTATGACAATAGAAATACAGACAGTCAGTTAAGTGCCATGCTTAGGCGATCATGTATTTTTCGATACATGAATGACGAGGCAGATTTTTTCCCCGCAGTAGGTTGCCACTTATTTCTACGGTAGACCAGTTTCCATCCAAGTCTATAGAACCCGGCCTGTCCTGCTATTTACCCATAACTGGGGGAATAGGAAGCGGATTCATACTTTTCCCAATGGTATTAGCGTATAAGTGAATGTAATGGATTCGACTGGAATTCGAACTCGGCTCTCGGATTCCTCAATCCAAGCCGTTATATCCATTAGAAGTACAGTACAATGTAAAAAAATTCTACTTTTTGCAATTTTTCTCCCAATCTGGATGTTGAAACTACTATAGGCTCATCACCTTGGAATATCAATTTCTGATGGTTTTGGCTTCTAATGAATCACAAGGTCCACGAACACTACCCAAAATCCCTGTCCTTGTACCACAGACTGCCGCATTTGGTAACGGGAAGCTAGCTGAGCACGATCATACTGTGTCAGGCATTGTACCATTCTGGGTTACACTCGTCTATATGAAATCAATACAGAAATGAAAATGCTACCACTTTAGGTAATCACAATACGAATAAGATTCATGCAAATGTGGTGGTTTTAAACAAAAGTTATAAGTAATTTTAAATAGGTAGTTTGGTGTATCTGTAAAAAGTGCACTAAACATAACAATTTATCAAATGCACTAGTCAGACACAGAAATAAATTCGACCACAATATTAATCAATAAAATGCTACACTCATCAAAAGATAAAGTAATTTACCGCTATCGAATCTTCTCAATATATAAATCTACGTCCTGGCTTTTTACCCCAAATGGTTAAAGCCATCACCTCATGTTATTGAATATGTACAACACATACATCCATCTCATATTACAATCTAGTCTCAATTTAAACAATATTCATATATATATATATATATATATATATATATATATATATATATATAAGTAATTATACTCGTCTGGATAAACCATAGGTGTTTTGTCTTGTAAATGAACAAACCAATACCCAATGAAAAATAAGGGATAAAAATGAAAGAACTAAGAACATGTAATTGAGGCGAAAATTGAAACCTCATCTGAACAAAATAAACTATGAAATCTCCACAAATATTCTTAAATGCCTATAATTGATAATGTCTATAATTCATAACAGAAGCCATCGGTTTATACCAAAGGCTTCCCATACTTAATACTCCTCATTTTCACTCTCACGTGGTCATGTGTGACGTCACGAGCTGCGATGCGATTTTCGCTTTCGAAGTCTCGTATACACGAGTTTGTCGTTGCTTTGAAATTTTATTGTTTTGTCCGTGTATTGTTTAATATATTGAAATGTAATTGACATCTTTGATAATGGCTTATGTAAGTCGAAAGCTTAGATAGGATTAAAACATATATCAATATGGTGAGTTCCTTTCGTCTTTCAATGATAATGTTATTAAGCTTATCATACAATATGAAAGGAACTTACTTAAAATAAATTGACAAAACTTGTCTATATTATCTAATGAAACATGCATCAATGAAAAATTTCTGCCTAAATACACACAATATATATATATATATATATATATATACGTGCGAAAAAATATTGTAGAAAATAGGAAAGAAACTGGTTTGGTAAATAATCCAAAGTTTCTTAGTATTTTTGTTATTATTTTTAAAAAATAGTGCTCGATACGAAAGTAGAGCATAAATATAATTATTTATTTAAAAATATGATTCCAACTCGCTACATAAGAGGTCTCATGTTTCAAAATAAGAGCCGAAAACTTCAAAATAATATTTGAATTAACTTGAGTTAAAGTAGGCTCTGTTCCATCTTCAAGCGAATGAATTTTTTGGGAATGACTTATTTCTGAAATTTACGAGTTTTAATAGTATGGTCAGAATAGGGCGGATTGTTTAGAATCGGCAGGGGTGGGGTGTTAATAATTTGTATCAGTATAGAGTAACTTTCATAGATGCCGGGTCAGGGTAAGGTGGGGGTGGCTAAATTTACGACGGAGGAAGTTTTCGCATAGTCTGGCGATATATATATATATATATATATATATATATATATATATATATATATATGTATGTATGTATGTATGTATGTATGTATTATTCCCTTACTTTTGGCTCACTTTGAATTATGCCAATTTGTGTCCTCCACAACCTTTGACTGGCCTTTCAACCATCTGATGAATATTCATGAATGTTCTCAAATGTGGAAGCTTGAAGATGCAATGACATCCTCGTTTTTGTATATAAACGCGTGTAATGGGAACCTCAAGATGGTGTAATGATTAGCAAGCTTCTATCGCTAGAACAATTACGACTGAATAATGAGTTCGATCCTCACTGGGTGCTCCATACTTTCGGCCTTGTACCACATCTAAGCTTAGCTTTGAAAATCACTATAAACACATGCAATCTGGCACTGCCATGATAATGTTCTTTTTTAGAACGAAACGCTTCAGCGAAGAAATTTTTTTTCCGCTTGTCTCTTTTTATTCATATCTATCTATCTCTCTGTCTGTATCTTTCTCTCTCTCTCTCTCTCTCTCTCTCTCTATATATATATATATATATATATATATATATATATAAATGTGTGAGCGTGTGTAGAAGATGATGTATGGCGTAGGAAACTGAGATTCTAAAGAGAAAAAAAACATGAATCAAATTGCTTGCCAAACATAAAAGAAATGTAGTTCTGATCATTTTTCTCTTTTCTACATACAGAATATTCCCGACATTGACAAATACAACTATGCGTGTATATTTACGAGTATCTGTAGGCTGTTGCAATGAGCTGAACACGCATGCGCGAATATTTACACGCATGCGCGCATATATATTCATATATATATGAACAAAATTTCAAAATTTCCTTCAAGTTAGATAATTAACAAAATACGCACGATTGATTCCCTGCTTTAAAAGACTCAGCACAATACGAAACTGTCCAGTTAGATGTCATTATATTCAGATATAAAGTAACTGAAATAAAAGACAATAAAATAACATACTATTTAAAATTATATATATAAGACATAAGAGTAAGACTAATCAAAACAGAATAACTGAAATTTATTACTTACTCTTATGTCTATCGTCTTTTCATGTTGACTTGAATATCGTCTAATGTTAATTATGTTTTAATAGCTATGTCCTGAAGAAGGTCTACTAGAGCGAAACATCTGACGTCGAGAGTGAAATAACATTAAAACAGCATATTTGCATATTCGGATTTTTGTTTTTCCATATATTTTTCTTCATTATATATATATATATATATATATATATATATATATATATATATATCAAGTACTGAGTAATCATTTAGACGATAAGAGTTACAGATTATTTACAAATGGAATATATTTTTTATATCCATATTTTATTTTAATAGATACAATTTATTTAAGTAAATGATCTGTCTACTTTTAATTAAACAGAATTAATTACATTTACCGATTGAATGTCCGAGAAATTTCGTAGAAAATATGCGTTCTTCGATAGGAATCGATCCTGTGTCATATACGGAAACCTCATTTGATCTGATGTGCTATACAACTTAGCTATAGAGAAGCATCTGGTTAGCAAAATTCAAATTAAGGATTGACGTCAAAATTCAAATTAAGGATTGACGTCAAGCAAATAAATATTTTTTTCTTTCTAAAAGGAAGTATTTATTTGTTTGTTTGCATACAGGCCGATCGAGTAACAAAATTTCCAATTTTCTTTCAAATTACAAAATGTACATGAAGAATTTCACTCTTTAAAAGATTCGAAATAATATGAAACGGAGCAGTTATAAGTCATTAAGTTTAATATATGTGTTTTGGCAAGTAATCTAATGAAAATAAAAAAACAAAAAAACAAAAAAAAAACAGATTATTTACAAAAGGAATAGATATACAGTGTAACAGCAAAAGTGTCCATTTGTTAGATTAAGTTTTAAACCGTTGGATCTTAGAAATAATTAAAGATATCTTACTCGAATTATCCGAGTTTTTCTCTATAACACTATTGGACTCTACACTGAGCAATAGCAACGTATAATTATTTTCCAAGCTTAACAGAAGAATTGTGTATCTTAGAAGTGATTAAAGATATCTTACTGGAATTCTCCGATGTTTTTTATGACAATACTGGACTCTATGTTGGGCAATAAGAATTCCTCTCTAAGCTTAACAGAAGAATTGTGACGAAATCGATTATAAACGAAAATGACATCTTCATCATTAATTAATCATAGATAAGGATTGGAATCTCATGAAGGATTGAAATAAAGTTCATATATATATATATATATATATATATATATATATATATATATATATATATTACTCCAGGATCATTTTCCAAATTAATGAAGATGATCTTCGCCCTCTCTAAATTTCTAACTTCCTGTCCTGGTTTAACAAGGTGCCTCACAGGTTTTACGTACGGTTTAATTTTCAAGACATTTTTCTTTGGACTATCATAGCTGAAACGACTTATGGTTTGAGTTGGATCTTGTCTAATTGATGTCTTTAGTTTTTTAGTTTGAAATGATGCTCCCTCTTCCTGTTGTGACTTCATTCTCCAGTTTTCCTCTGTACTGTTCCCTCTTTTAAAAAAATTTCACCGTTCTCTTGATGATTCTTGAATGGAATTTGAAGATTGAAGCCAGAGTATGAATGTTGGTACCATTCCCGAACGCCTAAGTTAGTTTATCGTTCTCAGCATTGCTCAAATACAAAACGATTTTAACAGGTCCTCTTTCTAGCTGAATAACTCACAGGGTTATTCATTGATTCTTATGACAAAGGGTATCTGAAAACCTGGAAAAAAGAAACTTAATTAGTTTAGAGATTTTTAAAATATTATTTATAAAATTAAAGCTCAGATCTACCTAGCCCGACTAGTCACTTCAATTTTATTTTAGTCTTTTTTACTTACTTTATTTTTTATCTTTTTCTTTCTTTCTTCTTTCTTTAGTCTTTAGTCTTTATTATGAAAAATGTAAACGAAATGTATTTCGATCAATAATTTGAGGGATTATAGCTATTAAGCACACACAGACACATATATATATATAATATCTGGCCACTAGTTTGATATATATATATATATATATATATATATATATATATATATATATATATATATATATATAATAGCTGACCACACGGATTCAAGGATATCCGTCTACTAGGGCGGCTAGCCAATTCCTATTGCAGACTCTCGCTCGAGCATATTTGTGTTTGTTCAACACACATACAGAGCCAACCTGTGGTCTATACTTCAACTACTGCAACTAATTTAAACAATAAAACAAAAATATTAATATACTACCAAGTTTGTCTAAAATTTAAATTTTTTAAACTTTTCTTTATTGTTCAAGAAATATATACTCGTATTATATCATATCTATATATAAATATATACATATATGTGTGTGTGTGTGTGTCTTGAACAATAAAACAATGTTAAAAAAATGAAAATTTCAAACACATTGGGTTGTATATTAATATTTTTGTTTGATTATTTAAATCAGGTTCCTTGAGTAGTTTTGGCCAGCATGGCCATCATCAGGAGAAGAAATTTCTGCTTGTCAGTAGCAGGGAGTGATATATATATATATATATATATATATATATATATATATATATATATATATATATATATATATATATAAGGTGCCTGAAATCTTCATTTTCTATATTATTCCATTCGTGCCCTTGAAATTGGATTTTCCGTTTCTCCTTCATACATAAACTGCAATTTCTGGCTCTGGTGTTCGTTATCTTTTTCATTATATCCTCCCAATTCTCCCACTGCTGTCTTCCCCTTCCTTTATAGACATGTAAATATAAAGACAGTTTCTTTAAACCAACGAAAAAGATTACTGGACTGTTATGCAATATTATCCCTTCACTATGGCAATGAATGCTGGACCATCTCCTCCCAGATAAAGAAGAGTCTTGGAACAACAGAAATGTTTGACTATTTTCCTAAAGAGCCCTGCCACCCGCTCTCTCAAAATGTCGGTCTACATTCATTGCTGGAAGATCTTGTAATTCATCGCCCAGCTTGCATGTTTTTTTTGTTTTTTTTTGTTTTCTTTTTTTTGTGATGTTTTCTTAAACGTGTTTGTTTCGTTGTTTTCATGCTTTTAGCCAATGTTCTTAATATTTTGCATTTTTTCTCTGTTTACATTCTGGCTTCAAATATTTTCTTGATAGTCAATCCACTTTTTGTGATTATTGCCTTTTCAATTTTCTTACAAATTATTTGTTATATTTTATAAAGCCAGATTTATTTTTTCCTGTTCTTATCTTTTCCAATATTTTCAATTTCATTTTTTTTTCGATTGTTCTGTGATCTTTGATCAACCTTTTTCGCAATTTTCAACTTCCCGTTCACAATTATATATATAAAAGAAAGAACACTAAGATATATAATCCAGTGTTCTTATTGATATTTTTTATTTTTATTTTTACAAAACAGTACTTAATGTAAATTTACAAAGCATTAATATTATAAATTAACTGATTTAAAATATGATTTTTCGCTACACAGTTCTAACCATGTTTCAAAAAAGGAAGCTAAAAGATTCGAATATAATTTTGCAATTAAATTGAAAACATTAGTTCCATTTCATCCTGAAGCGAATTTTGGCAAAATTCGCTTGAGAATGAAATGGAACTAATGTCTTCTTTAATTTAATTACAAAATTAAATTCGAAGCTTTTAGCTTCCACTTTTGAAACATGTTTAGAACTGTGTAGCGAAAAAGCATATTTTAAATCAATTAATTTATAATATATATATATATATATATATATATATATATATATATATATATATGAATAGGTAATGGATTTTTATTTGTTAATGTGACATATTTTATCACTTTAAACATGGATAGTCATATTTGAGTAGACGTTCCGTTTATTTATTATGCAGTATTTTTTATTTATTTTCGTCTACCGACCTGAATATCCGAGAAAACTTCTTAAAATAAAACATGCGCTCAAGTAATTGTACTTTTGTATTATTGGTAAGAATTTGGTCTCAATATTTGACAGTTGAAATAGCTAGGGGTAACCGTAGGTTCTATGCTAACAGTTTCTTTCCTCACACTTGTCGCCTGTGGAACTCTCATCCGCCTTTTTGCTTTCCAGTCAGATTTTTCGTTATCTTCTTAATTTCTGTTCTTCTTAACAATGTTTTTGTTCTTCTTTCGCCTCTAGTAACCCCTTTGCGTCTTAGTGGCTTTTTACCCTTGCTTGTGGTGAAATGATTTTAATAAAGTGCATCAGGAGAATTTAAAAAACCAACAAAAGACGCCTCATTTTATGTCCAGTAGAAATTTATGAATATTTAGCGTAAATGTATGTTTACATTTTATCAGTACCGGTTGGTTGATAACAGTTTTATTGTGAAAAACTCGTATAGTTAACTCTGTGTAAAACGTTCTAACAAAAGACGGAAAGTGCGACATTGAAACCCGAAGACGCATTGTGAGAGCTAAAGATGCATTCCAAAAGCCAAGCAAAGTATCAAGAGACAGGAAAAAAACTTCGTTAGAAACAAAGAAAGGGGTACTGAACTGTTACGTGATGTCTATGCTCCTAGATGACAGTGAATGCCGGTCAAGATGAAGAAGAGATCTAAAGCAATAAAAGGATTCTGGAGACACCATGGACCGAACTTGTGAGCAAAGACGAGGTCTTAGAGAAATGGAATAAAAAAGGAAACTTATACTTAACATAAGGAAGAGACAATTGAAATTTCTAGGGCACATAATGACGAAAGAGGGCTTGGAAAATATGATACTCACAGGACAGCTTGAGGACAAGAGAGAAAGAGGGAAACAACGCATAACATAGTTGGGTAGAGTAAATGGATGGAGGAACAAGGTTTAGGAGGGATAACAAAAAAACAAAATTTATTAAGGGGTACAAAGCAGAAAAAGTTCTGGGGAGCTATGATTTATTTAATAACAACAGCAAACAAATCCCTCATTTTATGTCCATTAGAAATATGTATCATTTTTATTGTAAAAACATTAATTTACATGATAAAATCTGATATAGTGCAGCATTTCTAAGGTGATCAGTTTATTACATAAGAAAATTGCAAATCGATCCCTCACTTTATGTCCAGTAGAAACTGGTAACAGTTTTTATTGTGAAAACTCTGACATGCATAATAAAATCTGACATAGTCGAACAATTCTACGAGGATCAGTTTATTACTTAAGAACAATTGCAAATCGATCCCCCACTTTATATTCAATAGAAACTGATAACTGTTTTATTATAAAAAAAACTTTGACATGCATAATAAAGTCTGACATAGTGGAGTGCTTCTAAGGGGATTAGTTTATTACTAAAGAACAATTGCAAACCTATCCCCCACTTTATGTCCAGTAGAAACTAGTAACAGTTGTTATTGTAAAAACTTTGACATGCATAATAAAATCTGACATAGTGGAGTAATTCTATGGGGGATCAGTTTATTACTTAATAACAATAGTAAACAGATCCCCCACTTTATGTCCAGTAGAAACTGGTAAAATGTCTATAAAACAACTTTTTCATATCTTCGCCTCTAACTTAATCCACGCCTCGTATATGTGTGAATATTTTTATGATCTCATGTTCACACCCGCATATACATTGAAGGGGATTTTTTTTTGTCCATTTGCGATCTCTCGACACACTGTTCCTCATTTATCAAAAGTCGGGATCGACAATCTCGGCTACCTACCTATCTACCTAACAACTGATCTGCCTAGTAACGTACATTTTGCAAGCTTTATACACCTACGTATTTACTTACAAAGTTAGAAGAAGCTTTACGCTTCTCCTAACGCTGGATATTATGTTACAAATAGGCCTTCGAGAGGAGAAACAAACGCGCGCACATGTGTTGAAAAGAATATAATATTGACGGCAACACGTGGCGTGGTTTGTTGAGCATAGGTCTATCGTTGCGCATGCGTTGTGCTATGTTAGTTCGTAAAATAACATACATGCTTTGTTATATAATAGAAAATATTATTTTGTATGTAGTTACCTTCAAATATCTTTTATTCTATATATGAGCATAAAGCCTGGCAGAAACCGAGAGAAAAAAAACAAACTTGTAGGCGCTGGATACGGACAGAAAAAGAGTTGGTATTATATTGGGTTGGTGCATAATTATCAGGCGTTTTTGTAGGTGTCTGATTTGTTAATAAAAAATTGCTGTTTTATTTACTTTTTTTAAAATAAAAATATTTTATTTTCAAGTTATAAAAATGCGTGTCGATAATCATACGCTCCGAAATAATAATTTTAAAATGCTATTGTTTAATTGTTGTGTTTCTTTTTTAATAATAAATATTGTTTAAAAACGCCTGATAATTATGCACCAACTCAATACAATAGGAACTGTTACTAGAAATAATCAATCATTTTTTCTTTCATATTACTATGGATTAACACTGAAGATTACAAATATCAATTTTTTTATTAAATTTTCAGGGTCTAGTTTACTATGTATTTGTAAACTGGTATAAAAATGTGTTTTTAATATGTTATGTTAATTAAGTACCCTAGATTACAAATTACGATTTAATATTTGTTACAATTTTAACTGATTGATTTTTACGTCTTATCAACCTTTTCCACTGCATGGATATTAACCAAAACCCTACAGTCTAAGATCGATGCAAACTATACTCGGATGCTGAGAGCTATACATAGCATCTCTTGGAGACAACATCCAATTAAATCACATCTCTATGGAACCATCCCTGATATTTCTAGACTCTTACGTGAACGGAAAATGCGATTTGAAGGACACTGCTGGCGAGCAAAACAAGAACCTACGAGTGATCTACTGCTCTGAATACATAGCCATGGAGCAATACGGGTTAGTCCCCCGGCAGCAACTTAGATCGACCAGCTATGTCATGACACACAATGCCACCCTAAAGACCTTCCGGCCTTGATGCAGGACATGATGGTTGGCGTAACAGACTTATGAATGTCCGAGCTAACAACGATTTGCAGTTTATTTAAAGCCGGAAAATATTTTTAGATTCGAAGAATTATTTATTTGAAGACAATACTTTTCCAGGGTTATTTGCGCGTAGGCGAATATAATGAACCCGACTGGAATTGGAACTCAGCTTTGCGATTTTATATTCCTACCGTTACATCACACGCATATCCAAGCTTACAGCACCTGGTATTTCGAAGAGGTCACCCATCTAGGTACTATCCAGGCTTGACGTTCCTTAACATCAGTGTTCATACGAGAACCTGTGGTTCAACCATTTTACATTTCAATTGATTTGATTGATCTTTTTTCTATGGCTTATCAACCCATTGAAGTTTATTTAAGATAGAATATATTTTTAGATTGTACGACTTTTGTTTTAGATAAATTACTTTACTAATTAACCCATTGCTGGAGAGAGAAGATGTGGATTCATACTTTTCCCGTGTTTACTTGCGCGTAAGTAAATATAACGAACCCGACTGTAACTGGAATTCGGCTTACCAACTTGAAATTCCGAGCCGTTATTAATTACACCACCCGCACATCCAAGCTTCCCGCACCTGGTATTCCCAAACGGTAACCCATCCAGACTAGGTTCGACGTTGCTTAACTTCCGTCAACGTACAGGAACCAGTGGTTCAACGTTTTTACATTAGAGAAATCACATATTAGCATATTTGTTTTGGTTTCCGTAGGTGTCAATTTATGAAAAAAAAATTACAAAGGTGATTATTTCTGGTCGCAGTGCCTATTGAAGATTTACACCTGAAAGCAATTGATCCGGTACAATGGCGAGTAAGACAACTATGCGTCTTTTTCACCTGATTTATTTACGACACCTGAAAGGAATTGATCGAGTACAATGCAAAGTAAACCCATGATGCGACTTTTCACCTGATCTATTACAAGACCTGAAGGGAACTGGAAAAGTACAATGGAGAGTAAGACCATGATGGATTTTCTAACCTGCTTTATTTACAACACATGAAATTAATTGATTTCAGTACAATGGAGAATAAGACAATGATGAGTCTTCTTACCTGAAGTATTTATGACAGCTGAAAGGAACTGAAAATATACAATGGAGAGTAAGACTGTGATGTGCCTTCTCACCTGATTTATTTACGGTACCTGAAAGGAATTGATCGAATACAATGGAGAGTAAGGCAATGAGGAGTCTTCTCACCTGATGTGTTTATCACACCTGAAATGAATTGAACAAGTACAATGGATAGTAAGATAAGGATGCGACTTCTGACCCAATCTATTACAACACCTGAAAAGAACGTAAATAGTACAATGAAGAACAAGACCATGATGGGTCTTCTCATCTGATTTATTTACGACACCTGAAAGGAATTGATCCAATACAATGAACATTAAGACAATGATGAGTTTTCTTACCTGATGTATTTACGTCACATGAAAGGATTTGAACAAACACAATGGAGAGTGAGACAATGATGAGTCTTCTTACCTGAAGTATTTATGACACCTGAAAGGAACTGAAAATGTACAACGGAGAGTAAGGCTGTGATGCGTCTTCTCACCTGATGTATTTACGACACATGAAAGGAATTGAACAAGTACGCATGGGAATGCTATACAGGACCCACATCTGGTGAGCACTTGATTAGGTATGGGTACATTGGAGTGACGAGAAATCAACGAGAAACAGGCTGTCATTTGTTGTTTGTTGGCTTTCGACAGTGTATCGTGTACCCACTTGCTCAACTTCTCTGCCTTCCCCGTGCAGTGCAGGTGAAGCCTGAATGTTTCATAAAAAACCTGGTAGCGATTAGCAAACTCGGCAGAGGTTTCATCAAGAAGGGATAAATCTCCCGACCGGAACTTCTAGAAACAAAGCCTGGTGTTGCGTTCACACACAGCATTATGCCCAAAGACTTGACGTATTCGGTGACCTGATGCGGCTGCGGACAAGCCCAGCTTAAAGTCATAAAGTAGACAACCCCGAACGAGCTGCTTTTGACACCACCATAATACCTCTCGTCGCCGCTCGAGCTGTGACTGATATGTGTGCGCAATCCTACCTGGATTGGCCAAGAACAATGCCACCCCACCACACCGTTTTCCGGTACGTGTTGTATTCATTTGCGTATCAGTGGTCAATTCTAGGTTACCTTATATATTGGTGATATATATTTTTCTTTAGAAAACTGCTATGTCGTTTCAAATTTAGGCGCTTTTCTTGTGGACTAAAGCAAATTCGGAAGATATTGATGTCTTTTGCTGTCGCCTATTATACAAGATATTATAAAATTAATTCCCATCTATATTTCAGTGATAAGATATTGTAATTATTTAAATTATTTACATTGTTCGGCCTGTTGTCCTCATCTTTGTTGCCATATTCACGACGTTTTGGTCGTTATTCGCTCCGGCCTTCTTCAGGCGATTGGAATTTCGAACTGAACCCATTATTTTGTCCACTGGAGTAGACTGTTCTCTCTTATATCCGGGTTTCTCTTATATCCAGGTCTCTTATATCCGGGTTACACTGTAATTTGAATTATTTACATTGTTCAGACTGTTTTCCTCATCTTTGTTACCATATTCACGACGTTTCAGTCGTTGTACGCCCCGGCCTTCTTCAGATGATTGGAATTTCGAACTGAACCCTTTCTTTCGTCCACTGGGGTAGATTGTTCTAGTCCCACGTGCCATGCCTCTTCCGGATATCTCAGTATCAGTTATCACACTTTAACTTAACTTTCAACTTATTTTTCACCTCAGCAGTAGCCACGTATTGAACTCACAACTCTTCGGGTCAAGACACTGGATTCAACGAACGCTTTTAACCGCTATGCCATTGTGGAATTAGAACAATCTACTCCGGTGGACGAAATAAAAGGTATAGTTCAAAATTCCAATCACCTGAAGAAGGCCGGAGCGTACAACGGCCGAAATGTCGTGAATATGGTAACAAGGATGAGGACAATATTCCGAACAGTGTGAATAGTGTAAATAATATTAATGCAATATTATTACCACATTGTTGAAGGAAATATTAGGTAATTTAAATGGGTCTTCTTGCAGTGCCCAAATAGCAGTTTTATCACGTTCTGTGATTCAAAGTCGTTGGTGTAATATCCATTAAAGCATAGCAATGGTGATATTAACTATTTCCTTATGAAGAAACATTCAGCATTTAGTGACCGAACAGCCGGTGTTATCTTTAGGCTGAAATTCATAAAATCTTTTTCTTAAAAGAATGTTTTCAGGAAAATATTTTTATGTCAACTGCTCTCAGGAACTTTTTTCCTTGGTGCCCAGACGACATGAATTTAAGCGCGCTTATAGATTGTCATCTAGGTCCTACCCTTTTACTGTTGAAATAGTTAAATGCAACCGTCACTTCTACTCCAGCAGCTTCTTTTCTCGCACTTTTCGCATGTGGCACTCCAGTTTAATTGCTTTCTTAAAAAGAACAATCTTCATGTGAATGCAACGTCAATCGCCATCTTCTGTCATCTTGAACTCCGTTCATCTTTTATCCTTTCCTCAATTCCACCTCAGTCTTTTCTCACACTTTCACTCTGGTTAACCCTTTGCGTACTAGTGGCTAGGGATGAAATGATTAAAAAAAATGTTTCTCGTGTCTATGATCTATTAACGTTTTATTAAACTATAGACGGGAGTTTCCTTCCTAACCTATTGTTTGACGTATTGCGAAACACCATTATTTTGCTTATAGCATTCTTTATTCATCGAATCACATGTGATAGCTACTTTAGTTGATGCTGCTGTTGGTAGTCCTCAAATGATGTGGCTTCTGGTATGTGGTAAAGTTATTTATCTGCGATTCTGTGGCACCAGTCCACAAGATTTGAAGAAGAAAGGTCCCCTCGAAGACCCAGAGGCTTCATTCGCTCGAAATCAAGCGATTTTCCAAATAGATGTGAGGTACGCAAGACTTGCATAAATCTCAAATAAAATAAGTTCAACGTACACACGCGTACACACACATATACGCACGTGCCCACACACGCATACATCTATCTTTCTCTATATATATAACTGATTTCTCAGCGATAATATATATATATATATATATATATATATATATATATATATATATATAACAAGGTTCTATTTTGCCTTTAAAGCACACTCATTCGTTCAAATTTTTCTCGAAACGCATATCTGTGCAGTTTCGTATCCGAAACGTAAACAAAGCAATTTCAAAAGAATTAATGGATTCTATTGTATAATCCGTCATATTTGTATTGCTTTAAACGTTATTCGAAAAAAATTAATAACGCGCATTTATTTTATTAATTATATATATATATATATATATATATATATATATATATATATATATATATTAAGTAGACATTGATGTCAAAACCCAGGGCCGACTGTCTGTTTCAAGCTTAAACACAATCGTCAGGCCATGTGTGTTGTATTTTGGTTAAACTATTTATATTTGCGAATCTTTGGTGCATTTTGGGTAGGTCAGTTGTATCATTTTAACGGTTGTTGGTTGGACGGTAACAGTTATGTCTCAGTCTATTCTAGTAGCTATTGAGTGGAAATAATTGTGGATCCCGATGCAATTTTGGGGCTATTTTATAGTGTTGTTCATTAACTTTATTATTGGTTGCTTTGTCATTTGTTGCTGATTGTTATTATTACGTTTACTTGTGTTTATGTATGCATTTATTGTTTGTTAATTTGTTTATTATTAATTTTTTTAATTATTTATTTGGATTAATTTATTTTACTTTTTTATTTATTTTTTATTTAATTTCTTATTTATTTGTTCCGTTTTTAGTTTTCGATTTTCAAGTAACTTGGTAAAAATTTGTTAGTAACTTTCCCGCGCTCTGTGTTCTCCTCCAGGCCGATAACATCAGAAGGTAAATTCATTGACCAATTGTCCATTGTGGGATTCGAACCTTGGTCTCATGATCAGAAAGCGAACATTGTAACTACTCGGCCGCACAGCTATATATATATATTTTTTAATTTCATATGTATAAAGATTTTCATGCGTTGTAAGAAAGGTATAATCTGAAAAGACAAAGAAAATATTTCAATAATAGTGCATGACGGGAAGACAGGTTTGAAAATTACGAAAGAGTTCAACAGTGATCAGGGAACAATTAAAAAAGAAGCTGAAATCCTGTTTTGGTTTGTTGACGGCATATGAACTTCTCATGTTCATTTAATGTCAAAATTTAATTTGAGAGTGGGGACTCTGGTAATATTTTTTTTAAAATGTAGTGCTGGTAAATTTTCTCTTCCTTTTCCAACAATGGACTGATGGCAATTTTCCTTATCTCAAAAATGTATTTTTTATACTTTCATAGTGTTTTGTCCCCAGTTCCGGGGTTCACTATTTGCCCATAGCTGGAACCCTAACAGGTGCTACCACCCCGGGTCAGAGTGGACCTGGGAACAACAACAATTAAGATATGGTTCCACGCTCATCAAAACCTCCTGATCAGAGGCCTGATGTAGTTTATCATCAAACCCAGGACAACTGAAATCATGGCTAAGATTCAAAGAAGAAAAAAAGAGCTCAATAATGTCACAAGAAGGTTGGCAGAATAATTAAAAGGTCGTTAAGCACGAAAAATGAATTAAAGAAGCAGAAACTATATAAAGAACGTTATATGTTACGAGTATAAACAGTGTAAAGATGTAGAACATTGAGAAGACTTGGCTAAAAATATGAAGCGATGAAACTAATAGATTTAAGCAAACAAAAAAAAAACACTAATGCGTAAGTTGGGCGACAAAGTACAGGAGAACTGATTTCTATGCGGTGAATTTCAGGGATGAATGTAGATCTACTTTGAATGGAGTTGATAGTCAGGTTGAAGAGTCACACTTTCATGCCTCAGAGGACAATAACGGAGCTGGAGAAATGTGTTGGGCTGACATTGTAAATCGAGCTATTATAGATGCTTTCAAAATTGATGATAGCGATAAGATATCGAGATTTCTTAGACAAGAGATTTTTTTCCATTTTTGTTCCACTAAGAGGATTTATGCTTACGAGGATTTAATAAAAGAATGCTTCTTCATATTGTGTAAGGTTGACAATTGCCCAACTTGCCAGTAGTTTTTCAGAACACCAAATTATTGAACACTAGATAACTCTAGATAATATTCGAATAGAAAACTCCCAATAAAAAATGATGGTTTTCATCATTAACATATCTATCTATCTATCTATCTATCTATCTATCTATCTATCTCTCTGTATATATATATGTGAAAATCCGTGGGTAGGTAACCCAAGGTAGATCCTGTTAATATAAAATAATAAAACTGATCCATAAAAGAGAGCTCAATATTCCGGATGTAACAACAAAATTGTCGAAATAGTGTAACAGCAAAATTGTCGAAATAGAGTAACAGCAAAATTTTCCAATTGTTAGATTAAGCTTTGAACCGTTTTAACTTCGAAATGATTAAAGATATCTTACTGAAATTCTCCGATAAGAATGTATTTAATTGAAATGATGATCCTTCTGGCTACTGTGACCATCTCATCCAGTTTTCCTCTCTTTTTTAAATTTATTCACCTTTCTCTTGATGGTCCATGAATAGACTTTGAAGATGGAAACGCCACGAATATAAACGCAATAGATAATATATAAATATATGTGAGGATTTAGGATGTTAAAGTGTTTGATAGTGTAAAAGTATGTGAGTAAAGTAACACTTACGTGTGTAGGTATATGTAGGATGGTAATGTTAATTCATGTAAGTGTATCAGTGTGTATGTGAGGGAACACACACACACACACACATATATATATATATATATATTTATGTCTAGATAGATAGATAAATGGACAGATACTTACATATGGCGTTGAAATACGAAAAACAGTCTGTGTCCGAATGATGTCCACAGTGTACACGTTTATCTATCTATCTATCTATCTATCTATCTATCTATCTATCTATCTATCTATCTCTCTCTCTCTCTCTCTCTCTCTCTCTCTATATATATATATATATATATATATATATATATATATATATATATATATATAGCCCAAAAATACATCTGTAAAAAGCCAATATGAATATTGAGAAAAGGAAAACTTTGCCATGGTTAACTCAATCAGAAGACGAAACACGTCGACTAAGGTTTCCTTTTCTTTTATTCATATATATATATATATATATATATGTATATTCTGAAAATAAGATAAAAATTTACCTTATATTCAAACAGAAAATGTGAGGAAAATATATTAATAACTTTCGACTTAAACCTTAAAATTATAAAGAAAAGATATAGAATAAATATTAATGGCAAGTTTAAATATTACTACTTTTCTGTTTTCTTTAATGACGAGAAACGCCAGCTTAGTGAAAAGATTCATTATTACAACAATGCGCACAGTTCTTTCTTACGTTTTTAGATTTGATCAAACCTAGAAAGGCGAAACGCATAACATAATCTAGTTTCGGTTATCCATTTTTTAAATGTCTATAAAATGTTGCCGGTATTCTATATCCTATTGTAAGCAACACATACACACACACACACACACACACACACATATATATATATATATATCGGTTTGAAAATATATACATTCACATAAATACAGTAGCAAATACTGTATGTTGGAAATTCATTGTGGAACACACTTGACTCACTTCTAATAGTTGACTCCTACTTTTACGCGACGTTGGCGAATCTTATATGTGTCGTTCTTGTCCTAAGTATTATCGTTTATTACCAACCTTCGTTTGATTATTCAATCAGTAGCCTTTTCTAGGTTACAATGTATATATACAGATAATATATATATATATATATATATATGAAAATGGAAAACTATCCAAGCTAAAAAAGATCCCTGTCAGCAATGAAGACTCCTGCAAGTAATGTTATCGACGAAACAGTAAAAAAGTTCACAGAATCAATGAACGAAAGAGAGATGAATGTTACAGAAAGTTGAGGGTCCAATTTGGATATGTCAAATAATAATTTATCCCTGTAGGTGGAAATGTGGTGTTAATCAAATGCATATTTTCCTTGCCTCTAACTTCTGATTTATTAATAAGTAAATTTTTTTATTTTGTAGCTTATTTTTATTGCGCAATAAAACTTGATATTTCCGCAAAGAGTTTATTAATAGTTTTTTTTAATAGGCTGAAACTGACACAATATATTTTCCTGCATTATAATAGTTCATCCTGAAATTACGTTTGTTAGCTAATATCAATTTTATTCTGGAAATATTAACTTAAATTAAAAAATCTAACGCAGTATATATATATATATATATATATATATATATATATATATATATATAATGTTGTGTATGTGTGTATATACGTAGGTGTTTTGGGGCATAGAAATAGTACGTCCTTGCTAGATTAAATATTCGTTAATTTTTATCTGTTTATATTAAATTTGTAATCTGTAGTTGATATTACTTTTGTCAAATTTTCTTTATTGCACAACGGCTCTTTTATACATGCCCTCCGGTTTTAGTTGCCCCCCCATCTTCCCCCTTTTTTCTTTTATTTTCTCTCTCTCTCTCTCTCTCTCTCTCTCATCTTCTGAATTTAAGTTTAAATTATATCGTCTTTTATTGTGCATAGTGTCACCACAAATGTAGACACCAATTTCTGGTGTCGGTTTTTAATTTAATTTAGATCAGCGATTCAGTAATTAATTATGTATCGGAAAATAATTCATATTTATCTGTATCTCACTCATTTAAACCGTCATTTAACTGCTCTCCTTAAAACTTCTCTCTGTTAAATTTTAATCCCCACCTTCACTTTTAGGCCTTCCTGTTCTTCTTTCGTCTGTTACCCCTCTCTAGAGCTTTCATTCACTTCTCACATTCGCCCCTATCTTTCATATTTTCCGAATTAGTTGTTTTATGTTATCAGTTCATATTTATTTTTATTCTATATTATTTTTGCCGAGTACTTTCGAGTGTTGATACATTCGTTTACAAGGATTGTTCTGTGTATATTTACGGTACCGTTATTTTTTTTTAAATTCCGGCGTTCTAACATTAAATAAGTTATCTTTGTCCATAGGGAACCGTATATTGAATTGGGTTCGAAATATATATATATATATATATATATATATATATATATATATATATATGTATATCATTCGCAGACGGTACTGTTTCGCTGTATCACAGCTCCTCAGAGCGACTAGACATCCGAATACTTCAAGCCCGGATCGATACCCAACCAATCAGTCAGAGTTTCTACCACTGAGCTATCGTCATTCGACAGAGAGGAACAACTAAATCTAGCGTATGGTTTTTATGAATATAAACAAATGCCAATCAGTCGGAGTGCTCCAATTCATTTTACTGAAGAGCTTTGCATTAACGCAGGTGGCTTTTGTTTATAGAATTAGCTTATCACTTAACAGTGCTCAATTGAAATATATATATATCAAAATGATAATTTTTTCAATTGCTCCCACAGTCTTTGTAAGTGATATTGTAGAGCCTTTATTTATTTGTACTGGACTAAATTTCAATTAAGTTAATAACCTCTGTGCAATAATCTCCAATCTTGTCATGATATATATATATATATATATATATATATATATATATATATATATATATATATATATATATGCTCTCCTTTACTTTATTTTTCAATAAATACTTTTATTTATCAGCAAAGTTATAGTCTCCGGTCATTGTTGCCCACGGTTTGTATTCTAAGGAATTAATCTCCCCACGAACATCAGTGGATCAACATTGTACACGCAGGTACAAGTGTGCATGATAGACATTTTTTCATGCGATCATAATTTTTCTTAGGCAAAAGCAGTTCCATAGTGAAACATTCAATATCTACGCGATACATCAGTTTTTTGTCATTCTGATTTCCTTTGCTCAGCGTCAATTGGTTCAATTTTCTTTTGTTGCCACCGCCACCGAGTCAAATCAATCATTTCCTCTGTATTCCGAATAGAAGAATAAGTTAAAAACACAACGTGTTTCCAAAGGATTGCTACTTTGTGGACTCCCACAGGAAGTCTCTCTTGAACACTACGATCTGAACTTCTTTAATTCGATAGTCAATCACTATCTATCCTCTTTATCATAATAATTTTCACTTCTTACTACGACCTCTTTCCCCACCCGCCATATCACACCTTGTTTTATTTGGGGTTTTTTTACGCCATATCAGCCTTTATGGGCTACTTAATCCCAACAAGATTCTTATTGCTGATAATATTTCTTTCCCAAAAAAGTGTGGCTGGTAATAAGCTATTGCTGGTAATATTTTTTTCAAAAATATATTTCTGGTATTAAAACCTATTTTTACAATTTCATAGTGTTTACGCCCCAGTTCGGGGGTAAACTATTTGCCCATAGCTGAGACTTTAATAGGTTCTACTTGTCAGAGTGGACCTGGGAACATTAGCAATTAAGAGGAGGTTCCGCACTCCTTAAATATTCCTGATCAGAGGCCTTGCTAGCTTTTCGTCATTCCCAGGGCGGCTCATTGGATGGGGTCTTACCCCCTCTGCAGAGGTGCAAGTCGGCGTATTCTGATGCCCTAGCCGACAGGGCTGTCGAGCCCTGTAATAGGTTAATTTCAGTATATAAAACATGACCTTATACTATCACGCTAGTTAACTGTCGGTCTACACTCCAAATAGCATGTGATAGACTCTCAAGAGTGTCATGTTACTAACAGAAGAGAGTAATCTTTGGTCTGTCCTATTAAAATAAGTGGATTCATGACCTTTTCAAAAAGTATCAATGAGAAATAAATACAGACTACCTCAGTTAGAATTTGAACCCGGTTCGCTGATTTCATTTTTCGTATCGTTAACCGCTAGAAATGGTCACCAGTTTGTGTTCTAAGTAACGAATCGTGGATTATTTGAAATAAATACAAATTATTTATTTGAAAAATTTTTGAAATAATTTCACCCCAAGCAAGGAGATAATGCCACTAAGACTCAAGGGGTTACTAGCAGTGAAAGAGAACGATAACATTCACAGATAATTATTTGATGTTTAGTCATTAAACTATTGATTGTAGGGAAGTGGACTACCTTCGTAATATCTTGAATATTTTAAAAATTAAACCATCTCTATGGTTGTTAAAGTTTGGATTGGCTTTCTGGTTTCTTCAAAAATTTTCTGTGGAGTAAGTGCTTCGTGTATCATTTGACAATCTGCAAGATAAGGGTTTCTAACTATGGCCCGCAAGAAGCTCTCGCTTCCCTGCCAAAAATAAAATAATGATTTTGCTGATGACATAGCGCTTCTCATTCTACAGAGAATATGCAAGCTCTCCTGCAATCTCTTGAGCATGCCTCTTACTGCGTAGTTATCTTTCTAACAGATGTACAACCAACAATAATCATCTTATAAAATCCCTTAATAACACCTATGTGAATCAAGTTAAGGATTATAAATATCTAGAATCATTTATCTCTATATCTGTCTCATTATATCTAGGATCATTTATATCTTTAGCTAATTATATCTAAGATCATTTATATGTATATCTCTCCCACTATATCTAGGATCATTTATCTCTATATCTCTCTCTTTGTATCTTAGATCATTTATCTCTATATCTCTCTCATTATATCTAGGATCATTTATATGTAAACTCTCTCATTATATCTAGGATCATTTATCTCTATATCTCTCTCTTTATATCTTGGATCATTTATCTCTATATCTCTCTCACTATATCTTGGATCATTTATCTCTATATCTCTCTCTTTATATCTTGGATCATTTATATGTATATCTCTCTCTTTATATTTTGGATCATTTATCTCTATATCTCTCACTTTATATCTTGGATCATTTATCTCTATATCTCTCTCTTTATATCTAGGATCATTTATCTCTTTATCTCTCCCTTTATATCTTGGATCATTTATCCCCACATCTCTCGCACTATATCTTGGATCATTTATCTCTATATCTCTCTCACTATATCTAGGATCATTTATCTCTATATCTCTCTCTTGGATCATTTATCTCTATATCTCACTTTATATCTTGGATCATTTATCTCTATATCTCTTTCTTTATATCTAGGATCATTTATCTCTATATCTCTCTCTTTATATCTAGGATCATTTATCTCTATATCTCTCTCTTTATATCTTGGATCATTTATCTATATCTCTCTCTTTATATCTTGGATCATTTATCTCTATATCTCTCTCTTTATATCTAGGATCATTTACCTCTATATCTCTCTCTTTATATCTTGGATCATTTATCTCTATATCTCTTTCTATATAACTTGGATCATTTATCCCTATATCTCTCTCACTATATCTTGGATCATTTATCTTTATATCTCTCTTTATATCTTGGATCATTTACCTCTATATCTCTCTCACTATATCTTGGATCATTTATCTCTATATCTCTCTCTTTATATCTAGGATCATTTATCTCTATATCTCTCTCACTATATCTAGGATCATTTATCTCTATATCTCTCTCTTTATATCTTGGATCATTTATCTCTATATCTCTCACTGTATCTTGGATCAATCATCTGTATATCTTTCTCTTTATATCTAAGATCATTTTTCTCTATATCTCTCACTATATCTAGGATCATTTATCTCTATATCTTTCACTTTATATCTTGGATCATTTATCTATATATCTCTCTCTTTATATCTAGGATCATTTATCTTTATATCTCTCTCACTATATCTTGGATCATTTATCTCTATATCTCTCTCTTTATATCTTGGATCATTTATATCTATATCTCTCTCTTTATATCTTGGATCATTCATCGCTATATCTCTCTCACTATATCTAGGTTCATTTATGTCTATATCTCTCTCATTATATCTAGGATCATTTATCTCTATAACTCTCTCTTTATATATTGGATCATTTATCTCTATATCTCTCTCTTTATATCGAGGATCATTTATCTCTATATCTCTCTCACTATATCTAGGATCATTTATCTCTATATCTCTATCAATATATCTTGGATCATTTATCTCTATATCTCTCACTTTATATCTTGGATCATTTATCTCTATATCCCTCTCTTTATATCTTGGATCATTTATGTATATCTCTCTCTTTATATCTAGGATCATCTATCTCTATATCTCTCTCACTATATCTTGGATCATTTATCTCTATATCTCTCTCTTTATATCTTGGATCATTTATATCTATATCTCTCTCTTTATATCTTGGATCATTCATCGCTATATCTCTCTCACTATATCTAATATCATTTACCTCTATATCTCTCTCACTATATCTTGGACCATTTATCTGTATATCTCTCTCACTATATATAGGATCATTTATTTCTATATCTCTCTCTTTATATCTTGGATCTTTCATCGCTATATCTCTCTCACTATATCTTGGATCATTTATCTCTATATCTCTCTCACTATATCTAGGATCATTTATCTCTATATCTCTCTCTTTATATCTAGGGTCATTTATCTCTATATCTCTCTCTTTATATCTAGGATCATTTATCTTTATATCTCTCTCACTATATCTAGGATCATTTATCTCTATATCTCTCTCTTTATATCTTGGATCATTTATCTCTATATCTCTCTCACTATATCTTGGATCATTTATATGTATATCTCTCTCATCATATCTAGGATCATTTATTAATGATATGCACAAGATCTGGATATCACGACTGGATAGAAAACTAAAACATAATATGTCCTGCTATTTACCCATAGATAGCGGGGTGGGAGATATTTACCAGGGATACTAGAAGGTAAGTGAATCTAATGAATTCGACTGGAATTCGAACTGAACCCTTTATTTCGTTCACCGGGGTAGATTGTTCTAGCTTAAAACAAGCGTAGTCTTTTTTTCTTTTTTTTTTTTTTCAAAATATTTACTACAACAATCTACCCCGGTGGACGAAATAAAGGATTCAGTTCGGAATTCCAATCATCCGAAGAAGGCCGGAGCGTTCAACGGCCGAAACGTCGTGAATATGGCAAAAAAGATGAGGGCAACAGTCCGAACAATATAAATAATGTTAACATTTTAATTTGTAGTTAAAGACGCAAAAGAAGGTTTATTGTTCCACTGGGCTTCATTTGTGTACATACTGCATGAAAATTTGTAGTAATGGCTTAAAGCGGGTGAAGTCTTTTTCAAAATAATAAGTCCATTTTGTTTATTAATTATTAGTTAATAATAAGTAAACTTTTCTGACCCGAAAACAAATGAAAAGCAAGAAAAATGCCTTAATGCAAATATGCCCTGATTTAAAGTAGGAAAATAAATTATTTTAGGATATCAATTAATATATATATTTCACTTCTTTACATTAAAAGAGAAACATTTTCCATAAAATGTACATGGAATAGAAAATGAATAATAAATGCTGAAGACGGTAAAAGAAGGTTCATTCTTCCACTGGGTTTCATAGTTAACACATTCCGTGAAAATTTGGAGTAACAGCTGAAAACTGGTCTAGTGTTTTCCAAAAAAATAAGTATATTTTTTTATTATACATACTTGTTTGATCCTCGCATTCATGTTCTAATATAGTCTAGTGAATTGTATAAATATATATTGCATATTTAAATTTATTTAATAATGTTCGAATAATATATTATGAATGTTTATTATTCCTCACGCACATATTAGTTGGAATATAATATGCAAGTGTCGGTTTATATATGCGGATTGATATAAATACGTGTATCGAAATCAAATACTGAATTTCCTGTTAAAAATTCTGTAAAAACAGAAAAAACGTATGTTGTTATCAGGTTTTGGTCGACCCATTTTCCTGCATTCGTCAAGTGTAATCCGTGAGTAAAATAAAAAGGAAACATTTTAACTCCAAAAATTAACAGGCGAAAGAAATTGTACATGGATGAAGCTACTGAACTGGTTTATTTTCCCAGCGTTGATTACCGGAAGTGGCTACACTGAAGAAACAAGATGGAGTCTCCCCATAGCCTACTTTGCTCAACAAAGAAAATCACCATCAAGTTGATAAACTGACAAATACTCTTTCTTTCAGCTTCTTCACTTCCCAAGGAAGAAAAATATTTCGGCAAACGAACAATGTTGGAGATATATAAATACTGTGTTGAAACAAAAGTTCGTAACGTTTTTCAATATAAGGCGTTCAACCAGGTGATTTCGTTTCAAACGTGACTGAAATTGACGACAAATACACATATTTCTAAAGATTTAACAGATTTTATCTTTTAATCCGATTCATTTTTATTGCTTGACATATGTCGGATCGAAAAATAAAATTCACAAACTATTTTTAAATTGGTTTGCTTACGTTTGGATACGAAACTAAGTAGATAGGTGTTTCGATAAAACTCTGAACGAATGACTGTGCTTTAAAGTCGAAATAGAAGCTTGCTTTATTGTGAAGCTCTTCGTAGATGTGCGGTAAAAGCATGCCGGATTTCTCTTGTAAAATGAGAATCAGGTTCGAATCCTGCCGGAGGGTACATTTTCTTTATTATGTTTTTTTTTTTTTGCCGATAGACGAAATAAATACTCTTTAAAATAAACGGAGCGTCTATTCAAATAAGGGTGACCACTAAAAATAATGTTGAAAAAATATTGTCAAAGGTGACATTCCTATGCGTGTGTGAATCATGAATTTTACGTTAAAATTGGAAATGAAAAAAAAAATCCTTTTAAAAAATAAATTCACCCCAGCAAGACGGTAATGACGCAAAGGAGTAGTTAGAGGGGAATAATAATACTTTAGAAGGAAACGGAAACCCAATCCTAAACAGGAAGCAATGAATAAACCTCTACTCCTGCTTAAAAGACCGTGAAGGAGTGGAGTGTGGGATGACTGTGTTATTTACTGCTTGATAAGTCTTTTATGTTTAGTTGTATAAAAGAATATATATATATATATATATATATATATATATATATATATATATATATATATATATATATATATATAATGTGTGAGATGTATAAATTGTCGCTTATATATTTTAGTTTGAGTAAAGGAATCCTTTTAGCATCTAAGTTATACCAATAAAATATTTTGTTAAAAATTTTAATGAACAATAAAATCCCAAATCAGCCTATTTCAGCAGACGAAGATATCAGTCGTCTGTCTTATCAATTCCGATCAGAACTAAGTTCGAGTTAGAAATAGAAATTTAACGGTGAAAGCTAAAAATAAAAACAGTCAAGAAACCAATACAGAATTTATCCATTTCAATGTTGCAGTCAGACGGAAGGCAACCAAACAGGGATCAGAGAAGAGTGGAAGGTATATATATATATATATATATATATATATATATATATATATATTGATGCATGTTTCATTAAATAATATAGACAAATTTTGTCTATTTTATGTAAATTAAAATCACAATATTGATACATATTTTTTTAATCCTATCTAAGTTTTCGGCTTACATAAGCCATTATCAAAGATGACAATTACAATACAATATATTAACCAATACACAGACAAAACAATAACGATAGTCTGTTTCTGTTTACATGGAAGATTACAAGCAACGACAAACTCGTGCATAGAAGACGCTGGAAGCAAAAATCGCGTCTCAGCTCATGACGTCATGCATGACCACGCGAGAGTGAAAAAGAGAAGTATTAAGTATGGGAATCCGTTGGTATAAACCAATAGCTTCTGTTGTAAATTACAGGCATTTAAGAATATTTGTCGAGATTTCATAGTTTATTTTGACCAGGTTAGGTTTCAACTGTTTTATGTAAATAGCTTCAAGAATTCAATAGTTTTTGTTTATTGTTTTCATGTTTAAGTCTAGTTGTATTTTCTGCTGTATCTGGAATAGACGAGCAGAGTCGCCTCTGTTTCGATCTTTTCCCTCTGTTGCCCCTGAAAAAGATAGCAATTCTTCTTACAGGGATCGGCTAAATCGCAAGTCTTGTCTAAAGTTGCATCTATTTTAGAAGAAGCAAACAACAAATTCAAAGCATATCTTTCAGGGGAGGGAGAATCATGCTTAATTACATTTAGTATCCCTCTGCGTCTTTTATATTTGTCCGTTGGGGTCAAACTCCGTGATAATAAAAAGTTAGAAGGGGTGTGTGGAGTCTTTTCCTCTCTTATCAGTTCTTCGGAAAAAATGTGCCCGGATCTACACAAATCTTCTTCACTAGAATCAAATTACATATATTTTATTTTCTAAAGAATTAATGGATTTTATTTTTTTAACCCGACATATTTTCACTAATAAAAATAACGTTTGAAGTATTATATATATATATATATATATATATATATATATATATATATATATATATATATATATATACTGACTTGTATATATATATGACAAACTGGAAAAGTGTTTTATTAACTTGATTACGCCTTTCGCTATCTTTAGATATGCTGTCTCAGATCAGAACGAAAGATATATATATATATATATATATATATATATATATGTGTGTGTGTGTGTGTGTGTGTGTGTGTGTGTGTGTGTGTGTGTGTGTGTGCGTGTGCTTTAATATTAAATCGTTAATACTTTTTTCTGCAAAGCTGGCGTCCCTCGGTCGGGATGAAAGAACAAAATTGTGCGACTTTTGTATAAAAGCTGTTATTTTAATTAATGCTGTTTTCTTTTTTGTTTTGTTGTAATTTGTTTTTCAAATTCTCGCGGCTTTTCTTCATTGATTTAAAGGTAAATTCTTATCCGTTTTCTCAGAATGGGCTGAAAGTAAAATATTCGCTAAAATTTTCATTTTAAGTCAAATGTGTCTTTTTGTGTTTTTCCATGTCGGCAATATGCGTATAAATAGGATATAAAATCCAGAGAAAGTTTCATAAATTTGCAGTTACTATTTGCTGAGTGTCTGTTTTATTCAATTTGTCTTCTATACAGATTTATTCTGAGAACTTTAAAACACACACACACACACACACACACACACACACACACACATATATATATATATATATATATATATTATTCAACTTGTTTTCTCTGCAGTTACATATTAATATCCCAAAAAAGCTTGCACAGGAGTGTCTTTTAAAATTTATGAATATCGTGTAACTACACAACATTTCGCTTTTGCCTTGATAAAGACAAATGACGAAATGCGTCGGCAAGGAGTACATACTATTTTCCAATTGTCTATTTCATATATATATATATATATATATATATATATATATATATATATACATATATCTGTGTGTTTGTGTGTGCGTGCGTGTCTGTGTGTCTGTGTGTGTGTGTGGTGGACGCTCCTATCCTGAACGATAAATGGGGGTCAGCATTGGATGATGCCTTTTATTTTACACTTATGCATGCTAGCAGGGGCTATTGTGGAGAAAATCAGGTAAGGGAAAGACATATTTCATTTGTGCTTTCTTAAGTGTGATACTAGCCCAGGCTTGCTGCGGGCGACAAAGCCACACTGACAGCTGAAATTTGTTAAAGCAGGATTTTGATGGCGTCTCTGCTTCAGATCTTTACGAAGCTGATCACGGTGCTTCAGTATACTGTCTTCAAAAACCCTTTAGCTTAATAAAACATGTCTTACGCCACTCATTTCGGTTTGATGCTTGGACTTCCCAGGTTTTCATATCAAAGTTGAGACGTTTCAAGTTGTCTTTCAATTTGTCTTTGAGCGCTTGGAGTTTGGTATTTTTGCTAGAATGGTTTCAATGTCTTTGATGTTACATTTCTTCAGTATTGCACTATTCTTGACCCTGTCATCCCATTTATATCACATATGACACGAAGACTGCACATGTAAAAGGCGTCATGTTGATTTATGTGCTTGCAGTATAGGTTCCAAGTTTCAGCACCATAGAAAAGGTTTAAGAGAACGACTAATCCCTATATGTCGATCTTTACTCTGAGAGACACGTCTTTTGTGTTCCATAAGTTATGTCTAAGATTATCAAATGCTGTGCTGGCTTTGACTGTTCTGGATTGGATTTCTCTGTTCATTTTTCCGTCAGAAGAGTCTGTTGATCCAAGATATGTGAACGCTTCAACAGCTTTTAATGCCGTACCATCAATGAAGACAGAAGGATTTATGAGAGATGGATTGCCTGGTACTGGCTGGTGCATTAGTTCACTCTTTTATGTTGATAGTGAGTCCAAATGCTTTCTCTGTTTCAGAGAATTCATCAAAGATAGTTTGAATGTCTTCTAGACTGAGTACTAATAGAGCAGCTGCAAAGTTTCGATTATGCTTTAAAACATTGCTGATAGACATCCCCTTATTCTGAATTCCACATGGACTCCTTCCCTTAGGTCAGAAAATGATTTTACAGGCATAGCAGGAAAAAAAGTGCAAAGAGAAGAGGAGCAAGAACGCAACCTTGCTTTGTACCATTGGAGACAAAAAAAAAGGCGTCCGATTTCTTACATGCCGACCTTACAAAAGCTTTCATTCCTTTGTGAAAGGAGATAATAATATGGAGTATTTTGTCTGGAATACCGAATTTTAATAAAACTTTCCACAAAAAATTTCGAGATACAGTATCGAAAGCCTTTGGGAAAAACAACAAATAGATTTTTGTTTTGTTCTCGTGTCTTCTCCAGAGCCTGCAGGAGACAAAAGTTCATATCCACAGTTTCTCTAAAGGATCGAAAACTGCACTGGGTATCTCGTAATGCCGATTCTGGGACAAATTCATTAAGCCTATTCAGGATGATACGAGCAAAGATTTTGCCAGCAACCGAAAGAAGAGATATTTCCTCTATGGATGTCACATTCACACCTGTTGCCTTTGCGTTTATACAAATGGACAATTAAAACATCCTTATACTTTTGTGGCACTTCTCCCTTTTCCCACACAAGGTTGAAAGTTTCACAAGTTTTGTGTATCAAAAGATTGGTGACACATTTGTACATTTCAGCTGGAATTCCATCTTCACCGGGGGGCTTTTTCATTCGAAAGCTGTTTGATGGCTTTTTTGACCTCGAAGGTTGAAGGGTTAGCAGAAAGGCTTTGTACAACAGGTCTCTGAACGGAATTGTTTATTACTTCAGCATCAACAGAAGAATCCTAATTTCGGACCGTGGAGAAGTGTTCTGCACAGGGTTTGATAATGTGGCTTTTGTCAGTCAAAAACGTGTTATTGTTTGGTTTGGTTTGGTTTGGTTTGTTTTACGGCATATCAACCTCAATGGGCTATTTAATGCCGACAACATTTTTAGGATAGATTCGTATGAATAGAATATGTATTCTTTGGTTTAGTTTGGTTTCGTTTATTTTTTTTACGGCATATCAACCTCAATGGATCATTTAATGCCGACATTTTTTATTGCTGGTAATATTTTGTTTTGCCAAAAATCTGTTTCTGGTAATATTTTTCCTTCAAAATTTAATTGCTAGTAATAATTAAAAAAAAAAGTATTGCTGGTAATAGTTAACTATTTGGCCATAGCTGGGACCCTAACAGGTGCTACCACCCCGGGTTAGGGTGGACCTGGGAACACAAGCAATTAAGAGGTGGTTTCACGCTCCTCAAAACCTCCTGATCAGAGACCTTGCTGCTGAATGTAGTTTATTGTCTTACCCACGACGAAAAAGCGTGTTATCTAAGAAAAGATTGGTGATAGACTGCTGGAAATCGGACGAAAAGTTCAAGTTTTGGTAGAATGATTTGAAGTCACATCTGTCAGTAGCCTCCTTCCTTAGGCTGATTTAAGGGTCCTTTTCTTTGATAGGCATGCTTTGTCTGCCATTCAGACCTGATGACATTTATGCATGTTTCTAAGGAGAGATTTAATTTCAGGATCGTTTGAATCAAACAAGTCTTGATGTTTTAGCTGAACATACCCGAGTTTTTCTTTTGCCGAGTCATACAGTAGGTTTCGTAAGGCAGACCATGTCTATTTAACTGCTATACTTACATCAAGAGATGAACGTTTTGAGTCACATAATATTTGGAAAGAGTCTAGTGTTACCCTGTCTTTCAACTTTGTCATGTCTACCTTCTTGGACGGTTTTTGTTTGATTGTTTCTAACCAGCTTCTTCAAATGCATTGCTGTATCCGAGCAAACAATTTAGTGATCAGATCAACATTAACCGATTGATAGTGATCGCGTCAGGTTATGTCGTGGTGTTCACGACCACGAACGATGATGTAATCAACGAGATGGTCGTGTCCTGATCTAGGATGTGGCCATGTAGTTTTGAAACTAGCTGGTTGTTCGAAAATTGTGTTGGTGATTGCAAGATCGAATTTACTGCAAAGAGACAACAGCAATACCCCGTTAGAATTTGCAACCATTAAGTGAATTCGAAAGTTATAAAAATGCATGAAGTTACATAAAAGATACTCACTTTAAATACGCGTTAAACTGTACAGAAATACGTTAGTCTGCACACTGACAGTGAAGAATGAATTTATTATGAGAACCGCAAGAGTTAGACTTTATGTCATGCACGTTTTTTGCTTCAGAAGAGAATCGTTATTATCAGCATCTTTTACACAGTAGGACAAAGCGATTACAGACGCAAGGGAATCAAACATTCAGCGGATTTGTTAATTCGTCACTTACAAAGTGAGATGTTTCCATGTTTCGGTTACTTTTCCGTCTCCTTGCTAACTCCTCGTGGTCGGCTTAGGTTTGAGTTAATATTGGGTGTCTTTTATGGAAATTAGATAAATATGATCCCAAAATTGACAGTAGGAAAGTATTCGTTTTGAGGCGCCATTTTAATCGAACGTCGTTTTCATAACTATATATCCTGCCGTTTCTGTCGTCATAAGTTTCTTTTGCTGTTCAAAGAAGACACATGTCCAGATGTCTCCGAGTTCTATTTTGGGTAAATGCTGCTCCCAATTTCTAGCACACAAAACGTTACGAAAGAAGAAATTTGTTAATTAATAATGAAAATCTTTGAAGCCAAACAGATACTCTAACATCCATTTGCTTATTAGATGATATTTTACAGATGTTTTGAATCAGTTCAAAGTTCTGTTATAAAAAGTTCTATATGTCAAAACAAGCAGATAGTTAAAGAACTCGGCTTGCTATGCTTTCATCTATATGAAAACATCTTGATTAATAAAATAAATAATTATAAAAAAATGATACAATAAAGATTAAGACAAACGAGTAACGAAATTTGTCCGTTTGTATTCGGATGTAGTCAATATCATTTTGCTTTTATGTTCGTTTTGAAAGTTTTTAAGTTCATCAACGGAAGTCGGCAAACACCATGCCTATACGACTAAAAATAGTAGCGGAAGTGACTCAGGTAATTCGAAACATGGCGAGATAACAGTTCTATTGGTGTCAAGCGACGGATGATAAGCAGAAAAGGGAATGTGTCTGATTGTTTATACGAAGCACGTCCAAAGTTCTGCCGGATGGGGGGTCAATTACGGTCCGCGGTCAAATTTCATATAGACCCTAACATCTGCCATAGAATGTATCACTTACGGCCCGCAAGTATTGTCAATTATAGTATGTAAAGTACACACCTAAGAAAACCAATTTCATGTTTTACCAAAAGATGGCAGCAGCACTGTGTGTCCGCCTTCTGACGGTGTGACCCTAACTTTGTTTTTTTCCTACCAATTTGTAAAATCACTGCCTTTGAACCTGATCTACATACTGCAGTTTATATCTCAGTATCACCCTTCACATTAGGCATGTTATTTGTTTTGGTCAATAAATTCTAAAATCTTAGTGAATTAAATTTTTTTGTGTTGCTCAAAATCAGTTCTAAATATATTTGGACACTTGGACTTACGTCACTTTATGTTTTCTACTTGTTAATAAAATGAATGTTAATGTTACGTTCCTATTAATATTTTACTTCGTCTCATATGGCCTTCAGATATGACAGGCTGAGTGATTTTGGTAAGACCTGTTTAAATTTATTTGTCATCCATGGGAAGAAATGAAAATATGCCATTTGCAATAAAATGTGCATAATATAGTTAATTTGCGTTTACTTGTAATGTCTCAAAGAATGTCAAGCATCAAATCTGGACTTCTTCGAAAAAAGTTTGGACATTCCATGTTTATACAATAATGACTAGGATAGATTTGAACTGGGAACATTGATGAAAATGAGAAACAACATAGTTCCAAGCAGAGAGCTCTAGTAAAGTCAGAAAATCACTAAAGACGAGATGCCAGGTCATGACCAATAACATTGCAGATTCTTCTTTGTATTTTATCATGGATATCTAAATATGTAGAAGAAGCAAGAGACCAGATGTGGCAGCAATATTCGATAGTTTATATATTTTCGCTTTCACTATTGTGTCAGTAGTTGACCTCTCTATGTTTTACCGAAGTTCTGAGATTTAATTATTTTTTTAAAAATTAATCTATGCTAACATAATCTTAATAGCAGAAGGGCCTAAAAAGAATTAGAAAACCTAGCAGGACTTGTTATCGGTGGACATAATTTTAATAAACTATTATACGTAGATACCACTTAATGAGGGCAGAGTCAGAAATGAATTAGCAAGAGAGAGAATACTAGTAAACAAGAAAGAGATTGCGACACAGTAATCCCAAGATGCATCGGAAGAGCGAAGAATGACAGGTATTAGAAAACGTGGAAAGTTTCGTTAGAGACAAACGTATACTGAAATGTCCTTGACATATCTATCCTTCTATATTTCAAAGAGTTGTTAGTCCAATACCTGATTAAGGCAGTGGAGAACTTGGAGAGGGGAATTAACAGATAAATGATATCCAGTAGACATAGCATGTTGAACTAGAATTGTCTACCCCAGTTAGCGAAATAAACAGTTCGACATTCAAACCACCTGAAGAAGGCCGGAGCATACATCGGCCGAAACGTTGTGATAAATATGACTTCAAAGATGCGGACAATAGTCCGAATAGTTCAAATAGTGGGCAATGAAGAAATTCGCAACGACCGAGATGTAGTTCAACAGATGGATGCTAAGACTAACTGATTGATTGGTTTTCTTTTTTACGGTTTACCGCCCCTTTGCAGGTTATTTAAATCCAAACGATATTTTTAGATTATAAGAATTTTACTTCGAAATAATAACGATTTGCTGATACAATTTCTAACAATTAACCCATAGCTGGGGAGAGAGAAGAAGAGGTGAATTCATAACTTTTCCCCAAGGGTATTGACGTGGAAATGAATTTAACGAACCCGACTGGAATTTGAACTTGGCTTCCCAATTCCAGTCGTTATCCATCGAAATATCTAAGCTTACAGCACCTGATTTTCTCAAGTGGTTACTCGTCTAGACACTGACCACGCTCAGCGTTGCTTAACTTCGTTGATCGTACGAGAACCGATGTTTGAGCGTGATATGGCTATAAGCCAACGAATGCTAAGAATAACATAGGCTGAAAATGTGGGAAATAGGGAAGGTTTTAAAGAAAATGATAACTAAAAGGAAATTCATAATCAATTGAAATTTCTTGGACATATACTGAGGAAGGCTTGGAGAATTTGATACTCACATCGGGTAATGAAAACAAAATTATCGGCAAAGGAAAACAGTGAGTAACCTACCTAAATAGTTTATGCGGATGGATTGGAAATCGGGGACTAAGAAGAATGATAAAGTCGAACGACGCCTAGAGGTACAAAGAAATGGATGTTGTGGAGAAGCATGATCCTCAAGGCGCATGGCACATGGCAAGAAGAAGGTTATTCACATTGTTATCTTTGTCTTTGGTGTTTTCTGATGTTCTGATCTTCGGAAAAACTGTTTTTTATCTTTGTATATTTTAACGGAACGTTTCAATTAGCACATTCGACAGCTTTCGTCATGTTATTTTCAAAATCGTTCCTTGCTTTTCATTTTTTTAAATTTTTTTTTTAATTATTTTTTGCATCACATATTCCAAGAGATTCTAGAGACTATTAAGGTCTCGTGTTAACAGCTTTAACATGAGAACGAATGAGATTACAAGAGCTCGTTTACTCTTATCAAGAAATCTGCCCTTGTTTTGACCCTACGGCGAGAACATTAAAGCATTCTTAGTAGCAGAGGAGAAGTGATGTTATCACATGTATTTTTATGAGATGATACATTGTCAACTATTAATATCTTATGACTAATATTTCATTTAATTTCTTTTGTCTTTACACCGCATGGTCATAGTTTTAAGTTGCTATAGCATTGTCTTTTATCATTCATTTTTTATTAATATTTCTTTAAACTAATTTCTTTTGCTATTACCCATAGTCTTAAATCGTGTGTCTTCCGGATAGATGGAGTTCGACAGCACAGGAAGGCAGTCCATCTAGAGCAGTGCTTTACCCAGGGACTACTTTTACACTTGATTTTCTGTGGTAGACCCCATAACAATTCGATGAAAAAAATGTTTATCTTATTTTTTACTATTTCAATATGACAAATGTCACCTCTTTTCATAATGTCGAGTTTATTACTAAATTAATTTATATTAATATTTTATCTTATCAATATTTAAAGATAATATTATTATGTATTATTAATATATTAAATTAATTTTTATATTATAATTTTTATATAATTTTCCTATATATATATATTCTTATAAGTGGTTATAATAAAAACATTTTGAAATCGTTCCACAAAAGCTTTCATGTTTCAATACTATATATATATATATATATATATATATATATATATATATATTGCTCTACTTTGTATTAAGCAATCTTTAAAAATAAATTCTAAGAACAGTGGATTTTTACTCCATCTGTTCTTTCTGTCATTTACACACACACACATACACACACATACATACACATACACACACACACACATATATATATATATATATATATATATATATATATATATATATATATATATATATATATATATATATATATATAATCCTTCCTTTACATATCCTTCTCAGTTTTTATTTAACTTTTACAATGAAAACCTCCAGCAAAGTGAAAGGGACGCTAACTTACATTGCTCGATCTTGTTTTCTGCTAGTTTTAGAGTTATATTTTTAATTTTTAGTATTTTAATATGACATAGATTGCTGTAGAAATACCCGTTCTCAGTTGTTAAAAAAAACGTTCCGAAGTGAAACTGCTCTATGGGCCACTAAAATATTGCAGTGGATGCCCACTTTTCTTTTGTATGTGTGTGTATGTGTGTGTGTGGACCCCAGTAATGTTACATGGACCCTGGTTGAGAACACTGGTCTAACCAATCTCATTTAGTTTCTCTCTGTTTTTATTTTTATCACTTTTATTAATAAGTATCCAACATTGTGATAACAGAAGATTTGCCAAGAAAGGTGAAATGTTTTAAGAACCAGAATGTAAATTTACCATGAATGATCTAGCAATCAAAGCACTTCCTATAGACTTTCCCTTTAATATATTGCTTTCTCTCTTAATTAAAATATAATTTTTATAATGTTATTTATATATATATATATATATATATATATATATATATATATATATATATAATCTAACACTTCACCCCAAGCAGAGCAATAAACCACGACAAAGCAAGGGGTTACTGAGTGTGAAAGAATATCAGAAAGAGATAATATTATTAAGGAGATGTAACAATAAAACAAAAGGAATTTCGAAAACAATTTTTATAAAGACGAATGTTGACTGTAAATCATGAAACCGGAAGAGAGTTCCACAAGTGAGAAGTGCGAGAGAAGAAAATGTTTGCATAGAACTTACGGTTAAATTTAACCATTTCAATTCGAAAATGATGGGACCTAGCTACCAATATACTCTTTCAGCTATGTGCCATGCGTGATAATCCTTCCTTTATATATCATTCTCAGTTTTTATTCAACTTTTACAATCAAAATATCCGGCAGAATAAAAGGGACGCTAACTTACATCTCTTAATGTCGTTTTCGGCTAGAGTTGATTTTATATTGTTAGTATTTAATATGGCGTAGATTACTGTAGAAATTCCAATTCTCAGTTGTAACAAACGTTCCGAAGTGAAACTGCTCTATGGATCACTAAAATATTACTGTGGACCATCAACTTGTTATTTTTGTTTGGACTCCCGGTAATATTACATGAACACTCAGGGTTCATATAAAACCCGATTGTGAACCACTGATCTAGAAGAAGTAAAAGTCTGATTTTAAACCTACGCTGCCTTGCGGTCGCATCCAAAACACGGAAAGGCCTATGGAAGTAAATCCAGAGAGAAAATCCGAACTAGAGCCCCGAAGGCGGTTGGCTGTTAATACTTAGAATTTTCCTGCAACTCTTGCAGCCAAGCCGTCCCCAAATATAATGGACTGTATTCTTTTCAATCTTGTTGGTATTACATTCATATACCATCGCGCGGGCCTACACCCTGGAGAGGTCACTTCAGTTTCACCATCAACTGGCTGAATTCTGACCAAACAGGGCCCTCCATTCATCTCACGCGATAAACGGATACCTGCTAATAAGTCGTGTGAATTTATGAGATAAAGCATTGTTAATTATCATTCATTTTTTATTAATATTTATTTTATTTCTCTTGCTTTTACACCTGGTTGTAAAAGTGTCATGGCTTACGGCCATATCACGTTAAAATTACTGAAGTTAAGCAACTTTGATCCTGTACCTAGATTGGTGACCGCTTGGCAATGCCCAATGGGTGTTTGGGTGGTATAATGGATAACTGCTCAGAGTTGGAAATCGGACAGCCGGATTACAGCGCCAGTTGTGTTTTTTATTTTTATTTATGCGCAAATGCCCTTGGGAAAGTTATGATTCCACCTCTTCCCCCCCAAGATATGGGTTAATTAGCAAGATTTATGTCAGTAAAATCTCCCTAAATACTTATAATCTAAAAATATATTTTCTGGCTTTAAATAACTTGCAAAGAGTTGAGAAGCCGTAAAAAAATAAATAGATAAGTCAGTCAATGTAGTAATGCTATGGTATCTGAACTTCTTGTTAATTATTATATCTTACTAAAATTTATTCCATTATATTTATCTTGATTTTTAATGGAATTGTAATAGTCTTCAATTGCATGAATCTCTGAAATGATTTGATTTGCTTGTTTAATGGCATATCATCACCTCATGGGTCATTTAGTGCTGAAATTTAATTTTCTTGACAGCTTTGAAGCAATAAAAATATGAGATATGTTATTCTGCTTTCACAGTTCAATACATGGTAGATTTAATTTTCTTGTACCTTTAAAGTAATAAAAATATGAGATATGTTATTCTACTTTCACAGTTGAATACATGGTAGATTTAATTTTCTTATAGCTTTGAAGTAATAAAAATATGAGGTATGTTATTCTGCTTTCACAATTGCATACATGGTAGATTTAATTTTCTTGTAGATTTGAAGTAATAAAATATGTGATATGTTATTCTGCTTTCACAATTGCATACATGGTAGATGATACTCACTTTATGTGCATATACATATTTGTGTGGACATAATTACTAAAGGCAGTGATACGCGTGCTTTATGTTATATTTAAGAAATTGTAGGATATTCTATGGATTAATGTCATGAAAGTTCTTCTATGTTTGTTATTTGGTTGGTTGATTGAGTTTAGTGCCATAACAACCTCTATGGGTTATTTAATGCCGAAATCTAAATAATTTGATCAGAATTTTAGAGCTTCAACAAAATATATTTTAACGCAATTTTATGTCTTCAACTACAGATGAAATGTATTGCTGGTCATTTTGCTTTGAAAAATGTTTTGTTGGAATTTTTACTATAAGAATGTATTTTCATACTTTCATAGTGTTTTGTTTTGGAGTTCACTATTTGCCTAGAGCTGGAGCCCTATCAAGGGCTGCCACCCCGAGTCAAGGTGGAGAATGGAACAACAGCAGTTAAGAAGTAGTTCTACGTTCTTCAAAACCTACAATCTCCTGATCAGAGTCTTTGCTGCCGGATGGGATTTATCGTCATACACGGATCTGGAATCTCTTAAAGGAAGCACCATCAGTTACTTGTCTTTTTTAACGTATTTATTTCATCGTATTTTCTTACTTTTTTACCTCGTAATCTTTTTCTATGCACTTGATCCTTTCAGGACATGGGCGATCATGGCTCTTCACAACATCCTGTCCATTGTAGCTTTTGACAATGTTTGTTTTTTGCTATCTGTCCTAATCTCTGTTTTGTCAACCATTTACACAAGCTCGTTAGTTACGTTATTCTCTGCTTTTAACTATACCTCTTGCCTTCAATATGTCCGGTGAGTGATCATTTTTCCAAGCCCTCTTTCCTTATTATATGTCCTAGAATTTTCGATGGTCTTTCTCCGATTCTAATTATAAGACTCTGTTGTACTTGAAAAATGCTTAGAATATTGCTGCCACATATGGTCCGCTGCTCCTGTTATTTACCTAGAGCTACTTGAAAAAAATCCAAAGCTCGGCTTTAGTCACTTTCCCACCGCCGTAAAGTTGTCTCTCTGTGTCTTTTCTATAGATACTTTCATGGTAATTGTTCGGGTGAGCTCTTTATGTAGTCTTTATGAATTTACGCGCAGTATATGCATGGTCATCAGTAAAGTAAAATATCTGGGAAGCATTTTAACAGAAGATGGTAAGTGCGACACTGAGATCCGTAGACATATTGGGATGGTCAAGGTCGTATTCCAAACGCTGAGCAGAGTATTGCGAGACAGGAGGATTTCTTTGGTAACAAAGAAAAGAATACTAACCTGTTATATGACATCTCTCCTTCTTTACGGCAGCGAATGTTGGACGATTTCCTCAAAGTGAGTCGAGGCGTCAGAGATGTGGTTCTACAGAAGGATGCTAAGGATATCATAGGCCGAGCGTAGAGAGGATGCAAACAAGGAGGAGGCTTATACTTAACATCAGGAAGAGGCAGCTGAAGTTTTTGGAACACATAATGAGGAAGGAGGGCCTGGAGAATTTGATACTCACGTGTCGAATAGAGGAAAAGAGAGACAAGGAAAAACATACCTAGCGGGCTTAAGCAAGTGAATGACAGAACGTGGTTTAGGAGAGGTAGAAGAGGGAAGGAACTTGTTGAGAGCTGCAAGGGATAGAAGGGGTGGAGAGCCATGATCGCCAACGTCCTGAAATGACATGGCAAATAAAAAGAAAGAAAGACTAAGCTGTCGTCGAGATCTTATCAATTTACAGTTGAGTTGGTTAGATGTAGCCGTCAGTTCTCTGCTAATAGCTTCTTTTCTCGCACTTCTTGCTAGTGGAACTCCATTCCGCTCCATGCTTTCCAGCCACCTTTAATCTTCAAAAATTTAAATGCAATGTCAATCGCTATCAGCTGTCCTCCTGGTTACTCTTTTTTCCCGCTCAGTAGTAGTGTTTCTTGTTATTCATCATGACAGTCGTCTTTGCATATAGAATCCAGAGGTTAGCAGTGAATATTTCGAAGAGAGTAAGAAAGCGTTGTTCATGTTAGCTGTGGATATTTCGATAAAATTAGCAGAGCATAGTTCGTCCTTCTGGTTCTCTTTGCTTGACAAGCTGGACTGGACATTCGGGCAGAGTAAACAAAAATGGCTGCCTTTATACACGACGGATAAAATGTTCTACGTCTTCTGGTTAACCTTCTATTGGTGGACTATAAAGGGAGTTAAGTCATTTTGACTGGCTCACTAGTTACACACATATATACAAAAAACTGTAACATTTCTATTTTCTAATTTGTCCACACCACGTAACCCTTTGTGTCTTACTAGGTTTACTGTCTTGCTTGGGGTGAAATCAATTAAAAAAGTGTTCTTTTTGTTTCCATTTTCCTTCAGAATGTCGTCGTTGCCCACATATTCAGTGTATGGTTTTCTCAATATCCTTCATTTGAACTACATTTATATCCCCTCAACTTTATTCTTTATCTGTGAGGAGATTTTCCAGCATTTACTGCCATATAGGAGGACCAATTACATAATAGTTCAGTAATCTTTTCTTTGTTTCTATTGTCTCAAGTCTTTTATTCGTCTCTGTGGAAATTGTCGAGCATTCACTGCCATATAGAAACCAATATTGCATAATAGTTCAGTAATCTTTTCTTAATGTAAGGCAATCTATTCTGTGTATTCCAAAATCGTATAAAGCATTCCAAAATCGCTTAAAGCTACAAGGGGATGGAAGTTGTGGAGAGCTATACACTAATGAATACCGTTTCCTGTTGTAAATCGTTCAATACTCTGTGTTCCATAAATTGTCGACTAAACTTAGACCGAGAGGGGACAACTAAAAGACAGTAAAAAGCTAAATGTGGCATAAAGCTACAAAGGACAGAAAGTTGTGGAGAGCTGTAATCAATCTCGAAACTATTCCCTGGTGTAAGACGTTCGTGTCTAACTACTTGAACTCCAAGCTTGTAGACTAAAATTAAGCTGAGAGTGGGTAACGAGGAATAGTAAAGCCTCAATCATTGCATAGTGCTACAAGAGACAGAGAGGTTACGGATAGCCATGGTTGCCCATGTCCGAAATAGACAGGGCATATACAAAAAATAAAAGTATTAATCCTAAGGATATCGTGATTTTATTTTTAAGTGACAAGCCATAAACCCGCTTGGATCCTTTAAAAGCAGTTTATGATACAAAATGATGAGGTAACGATATTATAAATTTTATCATTAACTAGCTTAAAAGCCGCACTCTTGGGTCTCTGGCCTGAATCTAAAGGGACCTCTCGTCCAGCTTAGAAAACAGCCATAATAATTTTCAAAAAATAATTTTTAATTCATCTATTTATTCAATGAAACTTCAAACGCCTACTTTAACTCTGATTAGGGCTATACAATTCCAGCCAAAAATCCGATTTGGGTCGAAATTCCAATTGAAGACCAAAAATTGAGTTCTTTAAAACACAAACTCCGTGGAACTTCAATTGAGTTGATTTCTTCAAATCACAAGCTCTGCAGAACTTCAAAATCTCATGTTACAAAACCTCTCAGTTTAAATCTGATTCCTTGGAATGTGAAGAAATAAAGTTGATTTCTTCAATTCATAAAGTTTTGGGGATATCTTAAACTGAATTTAAAACAAAACAAAAATAAATTCATTAAGTTTTTGTGTTAAAGTCAATATAAATTAAAAACATTTAAAATCACTAATTTTTTCAGTTGTTTTAAAATTTGAATTTTTAATTGTTCCCTCCTCATCCAGACACAAATCCTAGTGATCCCAATTCAAGGGCAGATTTTAAATTGTGGGATCATCCCGATTTCAAAACGTTATAATACAGGCTGTTCGAGCTAAACTTGGTAGTTTTTTTTCTAAGCCAAAAATATTAATTTATTGGAAAAAATAGAAAAGTAGGATACAGGTTATAATAATCGAAAGACAATTCACTCAAAGAAGCCGCCCTCAGCATCTACCAAAGCCTCGATTCTCTCCGGAATCTGGCACAAGCGGCCTTCACGGTGTCCATAGGGAGAGCCTCAAAAGCATCATTAATCCTGTCGATCAGCTGGCCTTCCAGTATCCGCCCTCTCCAGCCAAGGCCTGATCACCATGTTCTCAACACCACATAATCATCTGAATTGGCCAGCTGACGTGGTGTAATGACTAACAAGCTTGTCTCGGTAGAACTATTACGACTGAGTAATAAGTTCGATCCTCACTGGGTGCCCTATACTTTCGGCCTTGTGCCACATCTAAGCTACACTTTAAAAATCACCTTAACCCTCTGAATTAAGCCTGAGACCATGTCCAAAGATGTGATGTGCCATGACATCACCCTCACTGGTGACATATGTCAGATAGATATTTCGACTATGATTGAGGAATCGGAGAGCCGAGTTCGAATTCCAGTCGAATCCATTAAATTCACTTATGTGCTAATACCCTTGGGAAAAATATGAATCTTCTTCCCGCTCCAGCTATGACTAAATAGCAGGACAGACCGGGTTCTATAGCCTTGGATGGCAACTGGTCTACTGGAGAAAGAAATGGCAACTTACTGCGGGAAAAAATCTGCTCCGTCAGTCATGTATCGAAAGATACATGATCGCATAAGCGTTTATCACGCATGGCACATAACTGACTGACTGATTCCTGATGTTATATATAAGTGTTTTTTTCTTTCTATTTTCTCTAAAACTTCATCATTGCTCACATTATTAGTCTATGGTATTCTCAGCATCCTTCTGTAGAACCACATTTCTGTTGCCTCAAGTTTCTTTCATGAGCTTGTCTAGCATTCCCTGCCATACAACGATGACTGATATTGCATAACAGTTCAGTACTGTTTTCTTTGTTTCTAAGGAGAATTTTCTGTTTAATATTTTACTAAGCTATTGGAAGACATTTTTCGCTATACTAAATACTAAAGTTCCCTCAGTACAAAACTAGGGACTAAGTAGCAGATTAATGAATGAGGTGTCTCATATGAATGTAAGAGAAAATGGTCAAAAGTGAAGGTTATGAAGATAAGGCGGAAAGATGTCCTTTGATTTATTTATACTGACCTAGCTGAACGTCTTACCGGTCCCCAAAACAAATAAATTATTACAAGTTTATTTGATGTCTCAAATAAACTCATGACCTAATTAATCGGAGGCAATGTTGTGTTTGCGCGTGCGTGTGTACAAACGCCATTTTGAATTTGTTTCTGGCATAGAAAGCATAAAAATAAATTATTTGAAATTGAACTTTATCACTCATCATAGGTTTATTTTTTATTTTTTTTTTACATTTTACCATCAAATATTCGTTTTATCACTTCAGTTTTCTCGTCTCCAGCTTGCTCGCAGCCAAAATGGGTTTTCAAGTTTTCGTTTCATCATTTCACCATCCTCAAGTTGAGCGATGATCTGGTTCAGGGGCCGCCTGTACTTTTACTGTCGCCTTGGAAAAGGACCCTTAATTGGTTATGGTTTTCAGCTGAGGAATGTGCACTGAAGATTTTTTTTTCTCTTGTTTACAACTACGCAAAAACAAATATAAAAAATATCCATAGAGACACAGTCGGGGGTGCTGAAAAGTTCTCCGTTCGACTCTAACAAGTCCAGAAATCTTTATCCCCCAAAATCGGATGCTTGGTTATTTGGAATACGAGTAGGGCTGGGAACCTTCCAATTAAATATATACATATAAATATGCATGTGTATTTGTGAGTGCGTTAACCCGCGTCTGTGTGTGTCTGTCTGTCTGTGTGTGTCTGTCTGTCTGTGTGTGTCTGTGTGCGTCTGTGTGTGTGTGTGCGCAATTGGGCTTTAAATGTTTCTATATATGAATATCTATGTGAATATCAGATTGTTCCATTCTATTATTTCTGTATTTTTACTCAAAAATTCTTTACCTCTCCCACCAACCAGACTCCCACCCACACTTGTCCCGTTCATATATATATATATATATATATATATATATATATATATATATATATATAACATTACGTAAGTAATTCTTTGTCTCCCTAAACACTTGCATAGATATTCATCATTCATGCTTGGATGACTCTGAATCTTAAATGAATCTGCCGGCATTTTCTGTCACGGCTCATGCCTGGCATCGCATTCTTACAATTAGGACTTCGTCTCTTCTAATGCTTCTTCAATCTCCCCCTACGCGATCTATCTATCTATCTATCTATCTATCTATCTATCTATCTATCTATCTCAATCTTTTCATTATCTATGTGTAGCATTGTGTTCATACCTATCTATCTATCTATCTATCTATAGCATTGTGTTCATATCTATCTATCTATCTATCTATCTATCTATCTCAGTATTTTCATTATCTATGTGTAGCATTGTGTTCATATCTATCTATCTATCTCTGTGTCCATGCGCAAACTAAGCCCACTAAACAATTGTTATGCGCTAATTTTTAGTTTGACTATTATTTGTGAGTAGTGAGTTCAATCCTCATTAGGCGCACAATACATCTGACCTTGTACCAGACTAAGTTAATCTTAGTAAATAAAGTTGCATAGCTGATCGCGGCGAAATAGTCAGTAAAATGGATTTGTAGGCTTTTTGGAATGATTTTGATTTTCATTTGGTGGCCCATACACTTGGGCCTCTGCCAAAATGTAAGATTCGCTTAGCAATTAACAGCAATAGCCATACATGCATCCACACACATCTGTACATGAGTACTTGCAAACAGATACACACATGCGCACACGTTTGAACACACACACACATACTTGCACGCACGCATTAACACACACACATAAAAATAGTTTCATGAATTTCTATGTGAATGCATATTCACTTATACAACCATACAGAAAAAATAATGGTCATGCTAATATTAACTGCTTCCTTATACGGAGACCTTCGGCATTCATTGGCCGAGCAGCCAGTGTTGCTTTCATTTGAAATCTTTGTCTTAAAACAATTTTACAAGAAAATTGGTTTCTCAAGTCCATTAGCTGTTATAGCTCTTTCCCGTATTGATGCGTGTTTCCTTCCTAAACTTTTATTTGAAGTAGTGTGGAATGTTAATATATTGATTATGTCACTATTTTCGCTTACAGATAGAGGTAATATCCATTTTAGTTGTTACTGCTGCTGAAAATCGTCAATTCAATTCTGGTTTCTCTTATTTGGTATAGTTCTTTATTATTAATTCTGTAGAATTCCAAGACGCTCGAAGAAAAATAGTCCGCCCTAAAATCTAAAAGTTTCATTCACTTGTGGTCAATTTTGACCTATTTCGCCTTAGTAATGTAAACTGGACCCGTGTCTACCTCGTAGACGTAGATTCAGTTTGCTTTCGAGTCCATGAGTAAGAAATAGATTCGGTTTGTATTCGAGTTCACGAGGTAGAAATAGGTGCGGTTTAATTTTGAGTCCACAAGGTCGACATAGCTCAAGTTTATATTCTAGTCTACGAGGTAAACATAATTTCGGATTACATTCATTTCTATGAGCTAGATATAAGCCCGGATTACATTTGAGTCCACAACGTAGATATCGGTCCTATTTACATCAGAATCCACGAAGTAGACATGGGTCTGGTTTATATTCATGTCAACACATCGGCCCGGTTTATATTAGAGTCCTCAATGTTGTTATAGGTCTGGTTTATACTTATACAGATATGGGTAAATAACAGAGACCGGGTTGTATAGCCATAGATGGCTACTGGTCTGCTGCAGAAAGAAATGGCAACCTACTGCGGGAAAAATCTGCCTCATCAGTTATCTATCGAAAGATACATGAACCCCTAAGCGTGTGTCACGCATGGCACAAACTGACTGACATATCTATGTCCATGATGTAGAAATAGGTCCGGTTTACATCTGACTCCACGCGGTTAATATAGAACGGGTTTTTATTCATGTCCATGGGCTTAGAAAGGGTCCGGTTTACATTCAAGCCTATGAGGTAGACATAGGTCCGGTTTACATTCGAGTCCACAAGCTATTAGGTTGGTGCAAAAATAATGACGTAATAATGTCGTTTTTTGACGTATTTTTTAACGTCAAAAAACGACATTATTAAGTCATTATTTTTGCACCAACCTAATAGATATCGGTCCGGTTTACACTTGAGTAGGAAGGGTAGAAATAGGCCCACTTTACATTAGAGAAAAAATGTAGGCGTAAGTAAGGCGTACATTCGAATAAAAAACGCGGTTATAAGTCTATTTTCTCAAGCTCGAGTCAAAATGTGGTCATAGGTTTGGTCTACAGTAGATTCTAAAAATAGACATTAGTCACGTTTACACGAGTGTTAAAGAACTAGAAATGGTCGATTTCAGTGTGCGGCACCGTTGGAATACGCCTGCAAAAACCTCTGGTTGATCCAAACCTTGGGAAATAATTATGTTCATACGTTCTTTTTATAGATACAAACATTTAAGTAAATGCTCTGTTTATAATAAACAGTATTAACAACATTTACCAGCCCGAATCTCCGAAAAATTTTCATGGAAAATATGCGTTCTCCAACAGGAATCGAACCTGTATCCTATACGGTACCGTCATAGAACATGACGTGCCTTAACTGATTAGGCCACTGAGGAGCGTTCGGTTAGCAAGGTTGATTTTACTGCTTTTAAACACAATTCTCCATGATTTTCTCTCACTCCTTGATATCTGCTCGATGCGTATCCAAATGTAAACAAATGACGTCATACATTATGAAATGGACAAAGTCCGACAATTATTTAAGACATTTTTTATGTTTAAACGTTCTTTTTATAAATACAAATATTTAAGTAAATGCCCTGTTTATAATAAGCAGTATTAACAAAATTAAATTTTCGAAACTGTTAATAGTTGTACTAGGACGAAGTCGCAAGTTATTGTGATCGAGGATTTAAGCGAACGAACTGGTAACCCCGTAGGGGAATATGCTCTCTCAGATACTAAGGTCTACTCAGAATAGTCTCCGTATAAGGCACAGTTGGATGTTGAACAAAACTCTATTATCTGCAAGAGAGTTTAACTATTCACTCTTGCAGGAGGGGGTGTAGAACGGCGTAAGTCCAAAGTTAAAATACATTTTCAAAATAGAATCACATATTAAAGGATTAAACAGGGATGTAAGTTCACTCAGTAAATACAGTTTCCACATACATATACAATATGTATATATATATATATTAGGTTGGTGCAAAAATAATGACGTAATGATGTCGTTTTTTGACGTTAAAAAATACGTCAAAAAACGACATTATTACGTCATTATTTTTGCACCAACCTAATATATATATATATATATATATATATATATATATATATATATATATATATATATATATATGCAATTCCTATATATATTATTTATATATTATATATGCGCAGTACTTATTTGAAAGCGCTCAATGATAACATACTTAGTTGTATTTAAGTGAGTTTGTGACCCTCTGCGATTGCAAAGGGCATGAAACCCATTGTCACAAACTTACATCAACGCAAATATATATATATATATATATATATATATATATATATATATATATATATATACGTATACGTGTAACGCAAGATGTCTGGATAGGCATATAGTCGTTTGGCCGATGTAATTATTTATGAATTCGGATTGATCAGTAGCACAGTTCCTTAAAGGACATTTGAACTCATAGATAATATTATAAAGAAATACACTACACCAAGTGACCCGAATAAAAAAATCAAATTATCTACTACAAAAAATTTAAAACAGTTAACTGTATCCTCAAAAATAACAACACACCAGCAAAGACAAAATTGCAACAAACGAAAGTTATTTAAGAGTTCAAATGAGTTCGACAGCCAGAATACCAGCGCAGATTATTTGATTATAGTGGTGAAGGCTTTGTGCAGAAGCAACAATACTTTTTGGAATGACCGAATACAGAAAACTGGTGCTCAGTATGCCAGAAGGACCCCAAACAGCCCTCCACAGGTTTTGAATTCAAAGTTGTCCTTTTATAGGCCGTTTTCCACTACTATTTACCCATGTTGGGGAGAGAAGAAGGGGATTCATGCCTTTCCCAAGGGTATTACCACTTAAGTGAATGCAATAAATTCGACTGTAATTTGTCATACGAGAATGGTCATTGCATACCACCCACCCTCTCTCCTTCTACCTGTTAAATAATAGTTTAGCAGCCTATTATTTTTTTTGAGAGAAGTTTATCTCTAGTGGTCAAATAGAAGGCAAAACAAGGAAGTGTATTTTGATTGGCTTAACGAGCGTGAGAACGATAGATAGAGAATAGGTTTTCAGAGTGTTTGTTTCTTAAATGTCAAGCAATTTAGACGCGTTTCCTGTTCGTGTCGGGAAACTGATTCCCAATGGAGGGAGAGCAACCCTACTGGACAGTTAGAGATGTATATGTCGACGTTAATAAAATACAAAAGTTTAAAATTACCTATGTTGATGTCTTTCATCTCTGGACCCAAAAACATTTCACCAGAAGAAGAAGAAGAAGAGAGAGAGAATGAACAACATATGAGTGATCACGGGCGAGAGAGAGAGAGAGAGAGAGAGAGAGAGAAGATACAACACTACCTATGTCTTCCCTCTGGTTTTATTTTGAATTCAAATTCTCGGCACATTTGTTATGTGAGAGGCAGTAACTTTTAAAACCAGCGAGGGACTTGCAATGCTTTTGACGGAAACAGCATGTGGAAGCAGTTATATCTGTTTGCAAGCTTTGGAGTTGCTGTCGATGCATCTGCTGTTGCTGTTCCTGAGGTTGGTGCTTTGCCGGGTCAACCCTGAACGACTTTGGCATACCTTGAGGCCCAAAACACAACTTACGTATATATATATATATATATATATATATATATATATATATATATATATATATATATATATATGTATGTATATATATATATATATATACATATATATATATATATATATATATATTTGTGTACGTGTGTGAAAACTTTATACTTAGTATTTAGTAAGTAAATGATGTTTGTTTATGAAATTAATGCCTACCAGTCAAGATATAGAAAGTCTTAAACAAAATTAAGCGCCCAAGAGATGTGTACTCAAACCCATGTATCCAGTCAAATATAACGTTTATTATAATGGCAAATCTCACTAATTCCTTAAAAATTCATTAATCTCTTAGAACTCTGGACGATACTGTGGTTTAGCTTATATAAGATAGGCAACGGTTCGAAATTTACAGATGAGCATATCTTTATTAATGACTCGAAAAACTTTTGGCTTTTGGACGTCAATTGTTTAGTTTAAAACACAGAGATATCTACTCAGTCACAAGTATCAATTTTCTCTATATATATTTTATGATTATATATATATATATATATATATATATATATATATATATATATATATATATATATATATATAGGGTGTTTTATTAAGACGGATTATATATAAGGGTTTTTCATTAAGACGGGTCAAAGTCAGCAGTAAATAAATTAGTGTTATTAGTGAACATTTAGTTATTTTTCTATTGGAGCATGTTATTTAAGTCATGGCAATTATGTGTGAAAAATAATATCGCCCAAATGTCCGCCAAATCTGAAAGAAAAAGAAAAAATCCTTAGACACTTATACTTAATTGACATTTAAAATCGGTCCAAGTTATTGGAACATCCTTCACATTTATCCGAAATAACACCCCCCCACTACAAACTGTTCCTAAACAAAACCAATGTAGTGTATAGGTTTACTTTCCCATTTCGAGAATGCTTCTCACATGACCTTAGCACATACATCGGACACACAACCACAACTCTCTCACGTAGGCTCACATACCACCTTAATGACACTAGCGCCATAAAAAAATCATCTTGTAACAATACACAGCACCACTAGTAGCCCATTCAAATCATCTGATATAAGAAATATATTAATTAACAACACTAAAATCCTCTATAAAAACAACTGCAAAAAAAACAACGACTACAAATTCTGGAAGCGATACTAATCAAAAACCAAAACTCCAACCTATATAAAATAGCATTTAATACTGGCAGAAGTATGAAACATAGTTAATAAGTAATCCTCCAATAATAAACATCAACCCGCCATTGCCAATAATGAACTAACCCAACAATATCGTCTATTATCTATAAAACTAAAACAACCAATAGCATATTTTCAAACCAAAACAAACGCCTTGATGATGTCATACATTATGAAATGGACACATCTATAAAAAGAACGGATACCCATAAAAATGTCTTAAATAATTGTCGGACTTTGACCATTTAATAATGTATGACGTCATTTGCTTACATCTGGATACGCATTGATCAGATATGAATGAATGAGAGAAAATCATGGAGAATTGTTGCTTAAAAACAGTGAAATCGACTTTGCTAACCGAACGCTCCTCAGTGGCCTAATCGGTTAAGGTACGTCAAACTATATGACGATTCCGTACAGAATACAGGTTCGATTGCTGTCGGAGGACGTATATTTTCTATGAAAATTTCTCGGACATTCAGGCCGGTAAATGTTGTTTATACTGTTTATTATAAACAGATTATTTACTTAAATATTTGTATCTCTGAAAAAAACGTATAAACATAAAAAAAATGTCTTAAATAATTGTCGGAATTTGTCCATTTCATAATATATATTTATGTATGTATGGGTATATGCGTTGATTTTTTATGACGTCTCAATCTTTTGAAGGTTATTTAAAGCCAGAAAATATTTTTAGATTGTAAGACTTTTTTCTGATAAAAGTCATACTAATTAGCCCATAGGTGGCACAAAGGTTGGGGCATTCATTACTTTCCCAATGGTTTTTGAGCGTAAGTAAATATGTATATATCAAAAATCATCAAATCTTCCTTGTCTGTCATATTCAACGAAACATGTAGATTTAATAGGCTGGTTAATATAATTTGTGGTATAAACAGCTAACAAAATGATAACAATATTGCTAATAAAATTGATGATATATTATAACTTAAAAGCCGCCGTATGTGGCGGCATTTAAGCTAGCTCCTGTGGAGGACTCTTCATTGGGCCTTCATCACAATAGGTAGAGAGGAGTAGATTCGATAGGCAGCAATAAACTATAGGAGAACTCAAAATTGATCCCCGTATCTAAGTATTGCATTAATATTAAAACTTACCACTTAAAAGTACAACGATAATTGTTCTGTCGTTATTTAATTTAAACAAAATCTGATGTACGTAGGTCCTTCCTTTCCGTACAGACAATTATTTTTATTTCATGGGTGACTTTTGCTAGATTTAGCAATTAATTTCGATTGTACCTAAATTTATTTCCGAGTCATAAAAATTGTAATCATACAAAAAAAAAGATTTGTCGCATGAAATCACGTTAAAAAAAAATCGCCGAAAGCAATCGCTGTAATGAAAAGTTGAGAATGCAAAATTTCAGGATTGCGGGTCTGGATTCGGCCCAGAGTGTTTTTAATTTGCTCACGGATTCAGCCTCATTCCAAAATGTTGGGCTACGGCCTCTAGGAATAAAGCTGAAAAAATGTGACACAGTGACACACTGACATTCGCATTTATTATATATAACTTTTGACTAAATTGAAGCGCGAAAATAAAGCCGGAATTTTCGAACATGCTTAATAAATATCATTAATTTTTTTTTTTACTCCTCAAATTTTAACTGGCCTAAGGAAACGTGGACTATCTTTCCGTTTAATCATGAGTCTTTAGAAAGTTCGGTTTCTGACCATGAGACACGAGTTCGAATCTCACCACGGTTGATTTGTCAGGAAGGAGGCTTCATGATATTATCGGTCTGAAGGAGGACGATCCCAGCGTACGGCACCTTTGGAAAGTGCCTGAAAAGCATACCACGGGTTGACCCAAGCCTTGTGAGTGAAATTGGGTAGAGAACCCGTAGACAGTGGCCGTAGATAGCTGTGCTAGCACGAACTCACAAGTCATCATGGCCGAGGACTTGAGCGTGCTGGCCTTGTACAAATTGTTGATCACGCTAGATAACACGCTCTCTCCCAGAAACTGTAACTAAGGTCTGCTCAGTACAGTTGCAGTATAAACCACAGGCGGGCTCTGTGGATTTTGAACAAACACAGATGTGCGTGAGCGAACGTCTGCAATAGGGATTGGCTAACCGGCCTAGTAGACGGGTATCCTCGAATACGAATGGGCAGCTATTATACACACCCCACCACACACACACGCTCACGCACACACACGCTCACACACACAGACATATATATATATATATATATATATATATATATATATATATATATATGTATGTATGTATGTATGTATATGTATCTGTTTCATTAAAAACGACAGACAAGGTACTACGGTTAAGCTTTTTATTTAATTATTCTTGTGTTCGAACAAGAGCTTTCTTTTCTGGACAAGGAGTGTGTAAAAACTGTAAAGAGTGGGTAAAAACTGTCCAAATGTTTTATGTTTTATATAATAACTACAGCCACCTGTAAAAAATATTAAAAATATTGGAAGCTTTAATAATAAAAAAGAAAAAGCCAACTCTTAACAATATTAACTACGAACAAAGCCCACAACCTGCTAACCGTATCCGGAAGACATATACATAATGCACACACTCAATTAAGCTGAAAAATTGAATCATCCTTGATAATGGATAAAAGTATAGCCGAAAGCGCTCGGAAATATAAAACATTTGGGCAGTTTTTACACACTCTTTGTCCAGAAAAGAAAGCTCTTGTTCAAACACAAGAAAAATTAAATAAAAAGCTTAATCGTAGTACTTTGTCTGTCGTTTTTAATGAAACATGCATAAACGAAGGATTGCTGCCTAAATATACAACTACAACTACATATATATATATATATATATATATATATATATATACATAAATTCATCAAGTCTAGAAGAAACCTCAACGCATCGACTACTGGATTCTGTTGCAGATTCTTCTAGACTCGATGAATTACTATAATGATTTGTCTAAATCTCCAAAATTCTATTACTTGTATATCCTTGCTTGACCCAGCTAATGCTCTGCGATGGAGCGTTTCGGTGGAAAGAAAAGTTGTGGCTCTTGGGGCACAATCCGTTGGATTATGAATACTTGGATGAGTATCAACGCGAAATTTGTGAGTAGTGGCGCTATATCGAGTTTGTTCAGACATTCCTTTGTCACCGAGGTTCATTGTTACAGTTGGTATGACACTTGCATTGTATCGAAACGGTTCGGGTTCGAACCCCGGTAGTATATGCACACTGGTGATGAGTTCCGAAAATAGGACAAATGGTTGTTCAGTGCATCTGTTGAGTTTTCTTCTAGACTCGATGAATTACTATATATATATTTATTTAAAAAAAATTATAACATAAATATGTTATAAAATCACTACAAAAATAGCCATTTTGTTTCAACACCCTCGATGTCTTATCAAGTGATGACGTTGAATGTAAAAAAAAAAAAGGTAGAGTATGAATATTCATATATATATATATATATATATATATATATATATATATATATATATATATATATATATATATATATATGCATACATATATATATATATATATATGCATACATTGGGGTGTAGCAACAAAATTGTCTAAAACGTCTATCCCCCAGAATGTTTAATATCTAAAAAAATCACTAAACTGAGTGTCTTTTTCACAGATTTTCAGATAAGGCATTTAGCCATCTTGGTACCATTTATCGGAAGAATCTCAAAAAAAAAAAAAAACAGCTAGTAAAAGAACAGGTTAAAATCGTTTTGTGTAAGCCCCACTATGTCTTTCCAACTGAGCAATGGTGAGAGGAAAAAGATCATTCAGGCTTTCAGAAATGGTACCAACATTCATACTCTAGCTTCCATCTTCAAACTCTATTCAAGAACCATCAAGAGAAGGGTGACTAAGTTTAAAAAAGAGGGAATAGTAGAGAGGAAAACTGGATCAGGATGTCACAACAGCAAGAGGCATCATCAGTTCTACTTTGAGCTAAACAGATTCTTATTGTTCAAAGTAGAATCCAGTAGTGTTATAAAAACCTAGGAGAATTCCAGTAAGAGATCTTTAATCATTTCTATGATATAACGGTTCAAATCTTAATCTAACAACTGGACAATTTTTTTCTGTTAAAATCGGTATTTATATATATATATATATGTGTGTGTGTGTGTGTGTGTGTGTGTGTGTGTATATGTGTGTGTGTGTGTGTGTGTGTGTGTGTGTGTGTGTGTGTGTGTGTGTACACTTAAGCATACGTACATAGCAAGGATTCATTCGAACGGATTTTATTTAAATTCACCGGACAAGTCTTGTCTGTTTCGTTTTCTCGTCGCTGTATATAAATAAAATTTATCAATAAAGAATTCCTTGCAAGTGTTCTACAAGAGCAGAATGTTAAATAGTTTTTTCTTGCATAAGGAGACCATTTTTTGTTTGTTTCCATTTGAGCATCGAATTGGTTAACCGGGCGGTTTAATCGGGCATTTACTGACGTCACGGCTAAGATGAAAACAATAGGATCTTTAATGAGAGAATTTCACGGGTTTTTAGAAACAACAGGGTGTATGTTACACATGTCCCATTGAATTTCACAAGGGCATTATCGAGTTCACGGAGAAATTCTTTTTTTCTCAAAATAATAAAAGAGTTGAATGTTCATGAGAGAAAGCTTATTTATAAAGCTAAGAGTGGGACTTTGTAAGACATACCCTCCTCTTTTCTCTCCGCTGACATGATCTTGTAAGAAAGATCTTGAAGGCGAAGAGTAAGTTTTGCGTTCTGGGGCATTTAAAGACACAGAAAGCAATATTTAACGTGGTGGCTCTGGAGCAACATTATCAGTTTGTTTTTATGATTTCACCTCAAGCAAGGCGATAATGCCACTAGGACGCAAGAAGACTTTAGTAAGGAGAAACGGGGAGGTAAAGGGAATAAGAAGAATTTAGTGAGGGGAAACAGGGAGTGAGAGAGATTAAGACTTTAGTGAGGAGAAACAGGGAGGTAAAGAGAATGAGAAGACCTTATTGGGGAGAGGTGAGGAAAAGAACAATAAAGGAACAGGATTCAGGAAGACAGAATATGGCGATTGACATTGCATTTAAATCTTTGTAGTTTACAGGGAAGCAAAAAATCGGAAGGGAATCCCACAGTTGAGAAAAGAAACTATTAGAATAGAACTGATGCTTACATCTAGTTGTTTCAACAGTAAAACGATGAGACCTAATTCCCACTCGAGTAGCACACTTAAGTCTATGACATTGAGGCTCTAAGAAGAACAGCTCATTAGAACAGTTGCCATGAAAATATTTGTAGAAAAAACAGAGGTCGGTGGGAAAGTGTTACGAGAGAGCGTGCTAATAGGTATAGAAAGTGTATTCTTTCCCGGAAGAAGAAAGAACTATAAATGCTGTGTTTTAAACAAAATTAAAATTAACGCCTTCTTTTTCTTTGTGTCATCTTCTTTCAGGATATATCTCTCCTCAACTTCCTATCTTTGTTGCTCTATGCAACTCTTGGCCCTTTGCTCTCTCTCTCTCTCTATTTGTCCTTTGACCTGCATTCAGTCAAATACGTTAAATAGATTACTTATCTACTGCTTTTAGAGTTTTGACTATGTCACGTCCTGGGTATGACAATAAACTACATCCGCGTCCTGGGTATGGCGATAAACTACATCCAACAGCAAGGCCTCAGATAATGTTTTCCGAAAAATAATGTTGCCAGCTATACGTTTTTGAAACAATAATGTTGTCAGCTGTCCGTTTTTGGAACCATAATGTTGCCAGCTATATGTTTTTGAAACAATAATGTTGCCAGCTATACGTTTTTGTTAAAATTCATATATTTGGCATATATATATAAACTGGATTTGGCATTAAATAACCCACAGTGGTTGATATGCCATAAAACCCAAACAAACAAACAATTGACTATGTCTTGTGAGTATCAGATTCCCCAAGCCTGCTTTCATCATTGTGTCCCATAAATTTCAACTGTCACTTTTTGATTGTTTATACCATTTTCCTTGTAGTTCCTATTTTTCTAAAAACTTCCTTGTTACTCGTCTATTCTGAACATGGCCTTGTATTCATCGATAAGAAAGCATATCTGTCGCTTTAAGTCTCCTTTTCATCCATGAGGTGATTGTCTAGCATTCACTGCCATATAATAAATTAAATATTACATAGTTCAGTACTATTTGTGGTTCAGTGGTTAGAAAGTTCGCATTTTGATCATGAGACCTGGGTTCGAACCTCACCATGGTTGATTTATCAGGAAGGTAATTTCCTGATGTTATCGGACAGGAGGGGTCGATCCCAGCGTGTGGCACATTTGGAAAGAGCCTGAAAACCATACCACGGGTTGACCCAAGCCATGTGAGTGAAAATGGGTACACAGTGAAATTGGATAGACAGGTGGCGTCAATAGCTGTGTTTGCAAGAAGTCACAAGTCATCGTGGCCGAGGGCTTGAGCGTGTTGGCCTTGTTCAAATTATTGATTACGCTAGATAACATGCTCTTTCCCGGAAACTGTAACCAAGGTCAGCTCAGCATAGTTGCAGTATAAACCACAGTTTAGCTCTGTGGATGTTGAATAAACACAAATGCGCATGTGCAAGAGTCTGCAATAGGGATTGGCTAGCTGCCCTAGGATACGGGTATCCACGAATACGGGTGGCAAGCTATACATACATACGTTATCTTAACGCCTTTTCAAATGTCATATTTCGTCGTCTGCTTCTACTCTACACAGACAATTAAATTCTCCAGGCCATCTTGCTTCATTATGCTTCCCATAAATTTAAACTGGGTCTTTCTGATTTTAAATGTTTCCTTGCTGTTCCGTTATTTTTACTTATTTATTTTATTTTATTTTTATTTTTATTTATTTTATTTTTTTGGAGGAGGGGTTCTTACATCATTCTCGTTCTTCAAATGCTCTGTTCATGTTGAAATACTCAACCGCAGATTGCAGCTCCGAAGCGAGCCTCTCCCTCAATCTAGCTCAACATTTATTGGAAGAAGTTCACCTTTGTTGCCTCAAGTCTCTTCTTCATCTGTGAAGAAATTTTGCAGCATTCATGGTAGGAGACTGTCGTATTTTCTTGCGCATAATACGAGAAATTATGAATGAAATTAAAAGGAAAACATTGGGATCATATTATAAACAAGTAAATGTTTTCAGAAATGTTTACTCAGCATAAACACCTCTTATTTGAAATAGCAAGATTGCAAACACACCCAGTTAGCACAATAGATAATAAAATAGAAAGTAGGCAGGTGTTGATAACAATTGTTTACAAAATGTATTTGATATGTCGGACATACTTGTTTCTCTCGTCATTCTTAATGTTGACAATATTTGTTTTTTGACATGTTAACGGATAATATGCTATAAGTTTCTGAAAACAATTACATAGGGATAACTCTACTAGGGGGGTCGTATTATACTCAAGTCGTATTGCTCACAAAATAAAGTTCATATCTGTTGAGTTAACCTTCATGATAGGACATCTAACGTAGAGCTGTTTAACTGGTGTAATATTGGAGGAATCGAGACTTTTCTCATACAGTTTCAGTTACGGTGGACTGGTCATGTCTTACCTACCTGTAACTGTAACGGCATTCACCCGAGGTGGGTTGAGCCGGTTCCAATATTGGAGTTTCATGGGAATTTGGAGTTCACAAGCGGTCCCCAACCCGCATGTATAGCACATGAGATTTGATTATAGTGGTGAAGGTTTCGTGCAGGACCATCCACACTTTTTGAAGGGCCGATTACAGAGACCTGGTGCACTACGTGCCACAAGGTCCCCAAACGACCCTCCGCAGGTTTTGAATTCAGAGTTTTCCTTCTCCTAGACCAGTTGCTATCCAAGGCAATAGAACCCTGTCTGCCCTGCTATTTAACCATAGCTGGAGGGAGAAGAAGAGGATTCACAGCTTTCATGTCTTGAGAATGTCTGATGACAGGATACCCAAGATCATGGCTACAGGAATGTAAGACGTCCAAGATACAAAAAATGCTGAAAAGCAACTTGTCTGCAGTCAACATACCACATAACACCATTGAGCGCTTAGCCTTGGAGCGGGTAGAATGGAGATCAACGTGTTTTAATGTATTCGGCAGTTTTCAATCTGCTTGTCTGAATCATGTTCAAGAAGCGAGAACAAGATCTAAAAGGTCAGCCAATCTAACAGTGATCTCATATCACAACCCTCACACTTGCTCCATATGTCGCCTTTTGTAAATCACTAGAGGGTCTTAAATGCCACTTAAGATTATCGCACAAATGTTCATAACTGCATCAATAAGCTGTCAGATCCTCATACGTCGAAACATATATATATATATATATATATATATATATATAATACAATATCATATAATATAAAAAGCTCAAACACTAATATTCCATGGTTATAATTTATTAAATTGGAATCGTAATCACGATACAACTCATCGTACCTACAAATTCAAAAAGAAATGGGAAAAAAAAACTTGCTCTGTCCTGGACATTGAGCTCTACCTGGATTATATCCTCTTGGAAATATATATATATATATTGAACACTAATATATATATATATATATATATATATATATATATATATATATATATAAATATTTATATATACGTTCTTCTAATGTTTGCCAATAGCAAAAGGTATGAGAGTCACTCAAGGTAGAGGGTCACTTTGTGGTTACTGTGTATTAGCGTTACGAAGGACAAAAAGTGATGTTCTTGGTGCTATGGAAAAAAAGCTAACAGCTAATTATAGAGTTGAAGAGGTCAAGATTTAATTATTGAATAAAGTTTCTGAGGTCAGGCGGAGACGTTAGAAGTATAGATTTGAAGTATGCTTTAGAAGAAACCGGAAATCTACTCCTAAACAGGAAACAAGGGATAAAACTCTACTCCAGTTCAAAAAACCGGGGTTATGTGTGAAGTGTACTCTCGTCATTCTTAATGAAAGACAATATTTTTTTGTATTTTCGTATTTTATTAATATACAGAAATATAATAGAGTCATATCAAATAGAAAACTAGGTTAGATTAATTAACATCTCAAAATGTATTACCAAGTATGTCTTCTTCCAAAATAAATTTTGAAACGGAAATAATGAAAAGGAACGCGTAATGGCTAAACATTCAGTTCGTTTCTGTTCTTTAATATCGTGAAAAATTTGATATTTTAGTGAAATATATGTACTGCATAGCGATTTTAATTAAAATATGATACAACTTAATAACATAAATAAATAGAGATGTCTGTACGATAAGATCAGTGATGGAATTTATTCCTTGTTTTAAACACAAAAATGCAGTCGCTATCAGTTTATATAATTGTATGGAATTTTATTCAAATATCTTGTTTCTTTTCGGTTCAATGAAAAATATATGTTTTAAGAAATTGATAAACACAAATTTTGCAGTAAAAAATCTCTAGTCAAGAGACTTGCAGCATAGAGATCTCTGTACTATAAAGTCGTATTATACTCAAGAATGTATTAGGTTGGTGCAAAAATAATGACGTAATAATGTCGTTTTTGACGTATTTTTAACGTCAAAAAACGACATTATTACGTCATTATTTTTGCACTAACCTAATAATTTATTCCCTGCATTTTGCTTTAGAAACACGGGGTCATATTATACTCAAGGATGTAATTAATTCCCTGTTTTTAGCTTCAGAAAAACGTGTTCGTATTAAACCCAGGGAAGTAATATATTCCCTGTTTTTAGATTTAGAAACACGGGGTCATATTATACTGAAGGATATTATTTATTCTGTTTTTAGGGTCGTAATATACACAAGAAACTAGGGTCGATATTAAATATCAATTCAACGCTTTTTTTACTATCTCTTCAAAGATAAATAGATAAACAAAAGTGTACGAATGACTTGTATTTGATTTGCTTCAACCCTGATGAGGGGTCATACCCTCAATACTGCTCCTTAATTTCAACGTCTATTGGGCCTAAAGCTTGCTCCAGACCTCAAACGGAACTTGTAATGAATGTAATGAAGGAAAGCGAGAAGAAAGGACTATACAGCAATTGCAAGAAGGCTGAATGCATGGCTGTCAGCAAAAGGTACAGTTCAACATGCAAATTACAAATTGGAGATACCAAAAATGTGTAACATCGAAATCCGAAGGCGCAGTGGGATAGTGAGAGATGGCCTCCAATAGTTAATCCAAGTATAAAGAAACAGGAAATTTTCGTTAGAAACAAAGAAATGCTTAATGAAATGTTATGTAACATCAGTCCTGCTATATGACAGTGGATGCTGGACAGTCTTCTCACAGATTAAGAAGAGGCTTTAAGCAACAAGAAATATAATTATACAGAAGGATGCTGAGAATGAATATATGACTAACGAGGAAGTTTTAGATAAAATGGCAACAAAAAAGGACACTTCTACTTAACGTCAGAAAAAGACATTAGAAATTTTTAGGATGCATAATGAAGAAAGAGGGCTTGGAAAATTTGACACTCACAAGACCTATTGAACGCAAGAGGTAACCAGCAAATAACCTACCCAACGATCTTGTGCAAATGAATGGGAGAATAGGATTTAGGAGTGAGAACCAAAAATAAGCTTACCAAGAGCTACAAAGATTAAGAAATTGTGGAGAGCCGTGATAACCAACGTCTTCAAGGGGTATAGCTTATAGAAAAAGATCTGCGTACCATTACTGGAAGAATGATTGTGTCTTTGTCTCCCTCAAGAAAATACCTAACATCTGCTGCTATGCACTTGTAGAATCAGATCAGACCAAACGTAAAAGAGAATATTACTGCCATATCTCAGCTTGTGCTGTCCAAACTTCCCTTTTCAGTCTTCACAGATTGACTAATTGATTGATGTTTGTTTACGGTTTATCAACCCACTATGGGTTATTTAAAACCCAAATACTTTTGGTTGTAAGAATAATTCCCTTTTTTTAAATAACAGTGAGTTTCCTAGATGCAAGTCCTACTATTTAACCTATAGCTGGGGAGAAGTGATGGATTCAAAAGCAATTGCATGGCCTTACGTGAATTTTTTTCCACCCTGCAATTTCAATCCCACAGACGAAACGTTAGAAATCTTGGAGTTAAGGAGAATGTCTATTATGACTTATTTTCCTCTGTACATAGACACAAGGCTTTACTGAATGTGAGAGAATGAGAAAAAGAAAAGATTATTAAGGAGAGAGAACATTAAAAGAACATGAATTAAGAAGACTGAAGATAACGATTGACATTGAATTTAAATTTTTAACCATCAAATTTGACTGGAAATCAAAAAACCGGAGAGAAATTCGAGTGAAGAAACTGTTAGCATAGAACTTACGGATTATGTAAAAGTATGAGACCGAGCTGCCAATCGAGTACTGCGCTTAAATTCGAATTTTTTTTTATATCCCGTAACCCGTAGGATCGTAGTGGCTCCATGTGTACTGCAGCCACTGATGTTTTTTGGGCAAGGTAACTTGACGGAGCCCAACTGTCTCCAGGCCGGTTTTGAATTCCTTCTCCTACACCGGTTGCCACCCAATAACCCGGTCTGTCCTTCTACCCATAGCTGAGGGAGAAGAAGAGGATTCATACCTTTCTCAAGGGTATTAACACGTAAGTGAATGTAATGGATCCGACCGATTCCTCAGTCGCTATCTATTATCCCTTACTCCACCGTACTCCACCAAAGTGTAGAGCTAATCAGAACAATTATCATTAAAATACTATACTTGCAGAAAAGGCACTAGGAAGAAAGTGACTGAAGCCGAGATGCCATGTCTGGACGAATAACATTGCAGATTCTTCTTTGTGTCTTATCAAGAATCTCAAAATACATATTCATCTCCATTTATCGCCTGAATATGATCTCAATCATCAATGTTTGCTGATTCTTACTTCGTCTAGTACGATGCGTTTCATTCAATATGCTTACTCTATTTTCTCGGGGTCACATATAATTGCTGCACACTCATTTCAATGTTTCTACTTTCCAACGCAGCTCTACTCTTGAGGAATTTTCTTTGTCTCCCTCAACTTACGGATGTTTATGATATAATATTTGATGCTGCCTTCTCTATCCAGAATGCTTCAAGATAAGTCTGACTGATTTCAACAAAATAAACCCCTACAGAAATAGAATGAGTGGCTTGTCTTCACTTTCTCTCCACACGCTGCTCTCACTAATAACTGACTTCCAACGATCTTGTTTAGTCTCTGAGCAATCTCCATCGTTCTAAGCTTGGCCTCAACACATCTAAGTTTTTTTTCTTCTTATGAGAGCTATCCATTTAGACTGCTTACGTAGCTATGGAACCAGCTAGATAGTCGTTGAACCTACAAGAAAGCCTGCCTGCCGTTTGACAAGCCTTGTCTTCAATCCTGCTGGCTGTTGAGCTACACTCACCACCAGAAAAGCCTCTTTAGGGAGCCGGGTTAGTCGCCGATAATCCGACATTGTGACAGGTAGGATTGCGTTACATGGTATGTTATCGCGGTGAAAAAGTGACTCATGCTGAGATGCCAGGTCTGGACCAATATACATTGCAGACTCTTATTTGTGTTTTAACAATACATATTCATCTCTATTTCTCATCTGAGTATGATGTCAAGGATTAATGGTCATGTTTGTTGATTGTAACTTCATCTCGTACGATGGGTTTGACTCGATATTTTTACATTATTTTTGCGAGATTATTCATTTTTGTTAGGCACTACATTTTTCTATGTTATGGCAGTAGGAAAGTGACTGATGTGACTGAAAGTGACTGATGTGACTGAAAGTGATTGATTCCGAGATGAACCTAAGAAGTTCCATCTGTTGTTTGCTAAAGCTGTTTTTAACCCTAGTGGCTGCCGAGACATCCTCACCACCAGAAAAGCTTGGTTAGGAGCCGGTTTGGTTTGGTTTGTTTTCCGGCATATCAACCCCAGTGGGTTATTTAATGCAGACAAAATTTTTATTGCTGGTAATATTTTTCCCCAATTTTCAAAAATGTACTGCTGGTAATATCATTTTTTATCAAAAAATGTATTGCTGGTAATATCTTTTTTAACCAAAATGTGTTGCTGGTAATATCTTTTTTTTTTTCAAAAATGTATTGCTGGTAATAACTTTTATTCAAAAATCTATTGCTGGTAATATCTTTTTATTTTAAATGTTTGCTGGTAATACATTTTTTTTTTCAAAAATATATTGATGGTAATATCTTTTCTTTTTCAAAAATGTATTGCTGGTAATAATTTTTTTACAAAGTATTTCTGGTATTAAAATTTTTACAGTTACTATTTTTACAATTTCATAGTGTTTTGGCTCAAGTTTTGGGGTTAACTATTTGCCCATAGCTGGGACCCTAACAGGTGCTACCACCCCGAGTCAGGGTGGACCTGGGAATACCACCAATTAAAAGGTTGCTTCCCGGTCCTCAAAACCTCTTGATCAGGGGCCTCGCTGTTTATCGTCATACCCAGGCCGCGGATGTAGTTTATCGTCATACACATGACGGTTGGGGAGCCGGTTTAGTCAGGTAGTATTAGGTTACGTGCTACCAGTAAATTTAATGTAGTGGTTCAAAGCAGTGGATAGACAGAAGGGCAAAAATGAGTAAGCTACCCAACGAAAACCTGCCAATGGATGGCTGAGCGAGATCTGAAAGGGGTGGTAAGAGGCCAAACTTTGCTTATAGTTATATATGATAGGAAGCTGTGGAGGGCTACTATCATCTACATCCTGAAAGACTCGGTGCATAAAAGAAGAAATTATTTAAATCTAACCGTTATACTTTTTACAGAAAGCAGTAATCATATTCAAATTCTAAAATATAAGATATGCAGATGACACTGTTTTGATGGCCGACTCGAAAAGAAAACTACAGGGCCCCTAGGTATGTTACAAGAAGAAAGCAAGAGAAATACTTTGACCATCAGAAGATAGAAACTATGGTCATCAGCAAGAGAAAAAAGCCCAAGAGAGTGCAGAAGTTTAAATATCTGGGCAGTGTTTTAATGGAGGATGGAAAATAACACACATTTATATGTTAAATTTCTCAGAAGATTTCTGAAGATAAGACAATTTGGATAAAAAAGTAACAATTGGAAAATATATTTCTTAGTCATTACTTGTGTGTTTCGTCAATCTGACTTTATCAAGGCAAGTTTAAAAGCAAAATGTTTTTTTAGTTACATTAAAATCAAAATATTACAAAGGAAACGTTCCTTTGTAAGCCTCTTTCTGGATTTTGTAACATTCGTGGTCCTTTTTTTTTTTTTTTTTTTTTTGCTGTTTTAGTTTTCCATGTCGACATACTGTTAAATTCCTCATAAAATTCCCTGTTGAATCTTTATTTTATATATATATATATATATATATATATATATATATATATATATATATATATATATATATATATATATATATTAGGTTGGTGCAAAAATAGTGTCGTTTTACGTCAAAAAACGATACTATTTTTGCACCAACCTAATATATATATATATATATATATATATATATATATATATATATATATATATATATATATATATCCACGTCTTATGCCTTTTCTTGGTTATCTCAGTCTCAGTTTCAGTTAATTCCTGTTAGTAACTCAGCTCTCGAAGTTTTCCTTTCCTCTGCTATGGCCAGGTATTGAAATCACAACTCTTTAGGTCAAGTCACTTTTTGCATGAACAACACTTTTATTCGCGGGGCGATGAATCTCACCTGAAGAAGGCTGGGCGTACAACGGCGAAAACGCAGTGAATATAGCAATAAGATGATGACTACTTTCCGAACGATGTAAATAGTGTAATTAGTTACAATCTCAGAATATATATATATATATATATATATATATATATATATATATATATATATATATATATATTAGGTTGGTGCAAAAATAATGTCGTTTTATGATGTTAAAAATACGTCAAAAAACGACACTATTTTTGCACCAACCTAATATATATATATATATATATATATATATATATATATATATTAGGTTGGTGCAAAAATAATGTCGTTTTCTCACATAGTAACATATATGAGAAAACGACATTATCTTTGCACCAACCTAATATATATATATATATATATATATATATATATATATATATATATATATATATATATATATATATATATATATATATATATATATATATATATATATATATATATATATATATATATATATATCTGAGATGAGGTATTATGTAGACTATTATTTCTGTCGCACAGTGGATAAAGGCGTTGGTTAGATCCAGTGACAGGACCCAAACAGTGTGAGTTCAATACCCGGTTAAAGCAGTGGAGAACTTGCAGAGGGGAATTAACAGGAGATGACTGATAACTGACATCCATTAAACATGGATAACACGTGGAACTAGAATAGTCTACCCCAGGAAGCGAAATAAAGGGTTAAGTTCGACATTCCAACCACCTGAAGGCCAGAGCGTACAACGGCCGAAAAGTTGTAATAAATATGGCAACAAAGATGAGGACTATAGTCCGAATAATGTAAATTGTGTCTATATATATATATATATATATATATATATATATATATATGTATTATAAATTAACTGATTTAAAATATGTTTTTTCGCTACAGAGTAATAGCTATGTTTCAAAAGTCTCCAAAATTCGCATGAGGATGAAATGGAACTAATGCTTTTAATTTAATTACAAAATTAAGTTCGAAGCTTTTAGCTTCCATTTTTGAAACATGGTTATTTCTGTGTAGCGAAAAAACATATTTTAAATCAGTTAATTGATAACATTAATGCTCTGTAAATTTACACTGAGCACTATTTTGTAAAAGTAAAAAATACCAATAAGAACACCGGATTATATATCTTACTGTTCTATCTTTATATATATATATATATATATATATATATATGTTGTAATATATTTTGCTATGTAGATATCATTCCAAAATAAAATTTGTAAGATGTAGATATTTTTTTCTTTGTAGATATTAGCGAAATTAAAGCGATTTTGTATGCCATCACAACCATACAAAATCGCTTTAATATCGCCATCATCTTTTGACAGTATCTTGAAGCTCGTTATGTTAACATATTAATGCTGGTCATTTAATGCATTAATATAAAATGCAAGAAAACGCAGGCAAAACTATTAACTCCAAAAGCGTATCGAGTCTTCGGTAGGAGTGGTATATTTTACCTCCTCTGCCAGATGGTGGAGAAAGAGTTGATTCTTGTTGAGTGTTGGCCTTCGTGCAAGACGACAAGTATTAATCCACACAGCTCCCACCCCTAGCGCATCCGCCGAGCGGGAATATAGCACAAGGCCGCATTCAAAATGCGAATCCCACGCATACACGATATTGCTCACAAAAACCGTTTCATTCGGCACTACACTTTTACAACGTCTCAGGCATAGTGGTTTGACCCTGATCATTTCCTTTTTAGTGCAATGGGGGAGGTGCTTTTTGCGGTTGGGGACGGCTTTCTAGAAATGAACTCGCGTTAATTTTCACCTGAAAGCAGTGAATGGATGGAAATAACCTTTGTAATAGATTTGAAAATGAAATTTAATGATAAAACTCGCGAATTTGTTAATCGTCTGGTTTTAATATATTAATGCATTACTTATGATTTTTTATAGTAAATGCATTGCTAATGGTTTCTCCATAGTAAATGCATTGCTAATGATTTTAATACAGAAAAAGCATTGCTAATAATTATCCTGTAAAATGTATTGCTAATAATTTTATTATAGTAAATACATTGATAATGATTTTAGTATAGAAAATGCATTGCTAATGGTTTTAGTTCAGAAAATGCACTGCTCATGTTCTTCCTATAAAATTCATTGCTAATGATTTTCTATAAAAATGCATTGCTAATGATTTCAATAGTAAATGCATTACTAATGATTACTAATGATTTTATTATAGGTAATGCATTCCTAATGGTTTTCCTAGAAAAATGCATTGCTAATGATTTTTCCAATAGTAAATGCATTGTTAATGATTTTAGTATAGAAAAAACATTGCTAATGGTTTTCCTATAAAAATGCATTGTTCATGATTATCTATAGAAGAATGCATTGCTAATGATTTTACTGTTGTATATGCATTGCTAATGATTTGAATATTAGGATTTAATTGAAAACGATATTAATAACAATTGGCATTGAAAATCAGGAAATAACATTGCAAGGTTTCAGTAATTAATGAATTTATTTGTAAATGTAACATTATTTCTTAATGGATAGCGGCTCGGATTGCGGAATCGGAGAGCCGAGTTCGAATCCGAGTCGAATCCATTACATTCGCTTACATGCTAATAACTTTGGGAAAGGTATGAATCCTCTTCTTCCCCCAGCTATGGGTAAATAGCAGGACAGACTGGGTTCTATAGTCTTGGATGACAACTGGTCTACCGCAGAAATAAAAGGCAACCTAATGTGGGAAAAAACTGCCTCGTCAGTCATGTATCGAAAGATACATGATCGCTTAAGCGTGTATCATGCATGGCACATAACTGACTGACAATCGACGTTATTTTTATGGGATTCACATGTCTGTGTAGGCATCTTTGGACAGTGAAATTGATATCTAGTGGTCGAGAAGCATCGTAAGTTTTAACAACATAAGATATGCAGATGACAAAGTGTTGATATCAGACACAGAAAGGAAACTATAAGAATTTCTATAGAACGTACTGTAGGAAAGCGAGAAGAAAGGACTAACACTAATTGCGTGAAGATGAATGTATAGTTGTCAGTAAAAGAAACAGCCTAACAGGCAATTGTAAATTGAAGACACCAAAATCAAACAAAGAAAACTACTTAAAAATCTGTGAAGTATTTTAACAGAGTACAGAAAGTGCGACACTGAAATCCGAAGGTGCAGTGGGATAGCGAAAGGTGTCTTACAAAAGCTAAGCAAAATACTTAAAAACAGGAAAAATTCGTTAGAAACGCAGAAAAAAGTACTGAACTATCTACGGAAGAGCGTGGTTGTAGGAAAACCAATAACGCTCTCCCGTCGACTTACCTGTCACCTTTCTGATCTTAGTTCTACTAAAAAACATTTCTTCGAAAAAATAACAATGTACATAATATTAGACAGATCTTAGTTACTCACATATACACACAGTAAAAACAACTTTCAGATATTGGAGGCTATCTACATTAAAACAATGTAAACAATGCTCAAGAACATTACATTCCAAACTAGTCACAACACATTACATTGCATCTAGACATTGGTTCTGTTGTAATACTTCGGTCTATCACGTGGTATGACGTCATAGAACCGCATCTTGAACTTACGATCTGCGTCTGCTCTTCCGCGACCGTTATCGTCACATAGTAATATTTTATGTCAAAATAACAAAAATATCATCATTGACGGTGGATATCTTTGATTCAATGGCTGTATAACCACTCTGAGGTTAGCTAATGTGAGCCGAAAGCTTACGAAAAGCTTAATAAAAAAATTATCCAATTTTTGTCTTTATTTTCACCCGAAATAAAAGCAAACATTAGAACGCCTCATGATCAGAAATAATAGACATTCACTCTCTGTTATATTTAATTATATATATATATATATATATATATATATATATATATATATATATATATATATATATATATATATATATATATATATATATATAATAAAATACAGTATTTAACTTATATTAAATCCCTTAATTATTTGTAAAAAAAGTTAAATATTTAAATTGCTAGTAAGCATCAAATTAATTTCTTCGGGTTTTTTTTGACATCTAAATTACTATCAAACATTAAAATCTATTTTTTTACATAAATTGCTAAAACTTACCGACCATCTCCTCAATATTTAAAACCCATTTACAACCTCTTTCTCTTTACTTCCCTCTCGCTCTTCTTTCTTTTTCCTTTTTCTTTTCTCTCTTCTCTCCTCCCATTTCAATATATCACTTCCGTTAAGCTAACCGTTTAAATAGGTCATGGTCTGGTCACTCCTTCTCCCCCAATACAAAGTATGATTAAGAGAAATATTAAATTAAACCTTCCCTAAACTCTATCATGTCCCTCTAACTACCCCTATTATACTCTCTGTTAAATTAAAAAAAAAAAAAAACACTTACACTACCCATCAATTTTCATTTCATTTTTCGTTTCATTTTTGGAAGTGCTATCTGATGGTCCGGCGTCCTTTAAAAGGGCTCTGGTGAAATAAATTATTATAATGGAACCTTAAAGTGGTCTGTTTTTCCTTAATATATATATATATATATATATATATATATATATATATATATGTAAGCAAATATATGGATATAGATCCGACAGTATGAAGAAAAATATACGGAAAAACAAACAAAAATCCTTATATGCAATTATGCTGTTTTAATGTTAATATAATGTCAACGTCGGACGTTTCGGTGTAATAGACCATCTTCAGGACATATTCATAAAACATAATTAACATTAGATTATATTCAATTCAACATGAAAAAATCGATGGACATAAGAGTAAGAGTAATCGAAACAGATAACTGAATTTTTTTATAAGATCAGCGTTCCGTTTAAATATGATCACGTCGTCGTCACGTGGGCGATGTTGTGAAACGTATTCGAAGATGATTTCAAAATATTAGATAAGCTCGATGGAACGATTGAACAGTAACGGGATTCTTGCTATTAAAAAGGAAACTACCATATATATCAGTTTGGCATTTAATCTCTTTCGAAGTAGTCCCCATCTGAAACCACTCCCTTTATCAAATTTCGTTTTCATTGATAGAAGCATTCCTGGAACTCCTTTTTGGGAAGCAGCGAGGAGATGTCAAAGCGCATTCTCTTAGACTTTCCTGTTCCTTTCCAGTGGGATTTGATTTTTGAAAAGAAAAGGGGTGAGACCTGGGGAATATGGTGGTTGTTGAATTTGGGGAATGTGTCATTGGCTCCAAACTGCTGCACAAGCCATGGTCACTGATTGAACCTTTGTGGTGTGGTGAGGCGACCACGTTCTGCACGCTTTTCTTCCAAGCCCTGCCACAAACAATGAAGTTCAGGTGGAATGTTATAGCTCAGTGTGCATGCGTGAGGGAGTTCAAGGTCAAGCAACTTAACCCTGCGTACTTTAGCTCCGTTACCATAACAACAGTCCCGATACTTTTTGATCAGACCTCATATATATATATATATATATATATATATATATATATATATATATATATATCCTCACATATATATTTATATATATATATATATATATATATATATATATATAGAATATATATATATATATATAGATAGATAGATAGATAGATAGATAGATAGATAGATAGATAGATAGATAGATATGAACAAAGTGAGACGGATGCCAAGTGAGATAAATATGTACAGACTGTTGAGGAAGATATGGCCTGAAATAGATATTTATTTCCAATGACAATGGTTGAATTTGGCACAAAACCCACGAGAGTTAATTTTGGTGATTACATTTCTTTCTGGTCTAATATCATTATCCAAGCCATATCTAATCGCTGCTCAGTTCACCATGACAATCGCCAGAATACCTGATAAATATCTAAATAACATCTCTTCAAACATCAACATACCACATGCTCACTATGAACGGAGACTGATATGCACATAGAAATCTGAATGGATGATATTATTAGTACTTTAATTGCAAACCACAATTCCCCCACTCACTCTTGCACACACACACACACACACAAATATATATATATATATATATATATATATATATATATATATATATATAGATAGATAGATAGATAGATAGATAGATAGATAGATAGATATTCACACTACTTTTCAAAAGTTTAAAGCTACCCCTAGAATTAGCATAGGATGAACTTGACAGAATAGTGAAAAAAATGAGAAAGAGCTCTCAGAGTCATTAAAAACAGAATAGAATCAAACTTATACTTTGAGAAACTTTTGTAACGAATGCCAAAAATGTGTACTGCACTAATCAAGGCTAAAGGAGGATATTTTGACGAGAGCAAAATTTAATCATAGCATTCTTTTTTTTTTGTCATAATAAAATTTCTAATAAAAAAACCCTTCTCACATTTTTTTAACCATGTATAATAAAAATTTGAACAGTCAGTTGTCCTTGAGGACACATGGCACAGAGGATAAAGGCGTTGGTTAGATCCAGGGACAGGACCCAAAGATTATGAGTTCAATACCCGGTTAAGGTAGTGGAGAACTTTCAGAGGGGAATTAACAGGCGATAACTGATAACTGACATCCATTAAACATGGCATGTGGAACTAGAATAGTCTACCCCAGTGAGCGAAATAAAGGGTTAAGTTCGATATTCCAACCACCTGAAGAAGGCCAGAGCATACAACGGTCGAAACGTTGTAATAAATATGGCAACAAAGATGAGGACAATAATCCGAATAATGGAAATAATGGAAAAATCCTATATGATGCATTTTGCCATTAAAAGGGTTCTTCAAACTAAATAATGTTTTTATTGATAAGATCGTATATATATATATATATATATATATATATATATATATATATATATATATATATATATATATATATATATATATATATATATTTGGGGCCAACTTTGGGTGCCAAATATATATATATATATATATATATATATATATATATATATATATGTCTGTGTGTATTTATGTGTGTGTATATATATATGTGTGTTTGTGTGTGTATATATATATATGTGTGTTTGTGTATATATATATATATATATATATATATATATGTATGTATGTATGTGTGTGTGTGTGCGCGTGTGTGTGTGTGTGTGAAGCGATGCCTGTGCCCCTGAAGCAGATGTATCCGTTGGCAACCATTTCATAATAAATAGCCAAAAATCATCCGAATGAAAAGAACCATTGAATGTCCTTCTTTCTTATTTGTGATTCTTCGAGTGAAAAGAGAAAGAAAGAAAGAAAGAAAGAAAGAAAGAAAGAGTAATAGAACGAATGAGTGAGCGAGAGTGAGAGAAGAAAACAGATAAAGAGAGAGAGAGAGTGAGAAAGAGAAAAAGTGATGTGCCGAGTAAGGTATTTGGCTGAAGATCAAAGCGAATCGCTTACTTCCCCGACATCACTTTTTCTTTCTTTCTTTCTTTCTTTCTTTCTTTCTTTCTTTCTTTCTTTGGTTCCTTTTTTCTTAATTTCTTTCTTTCTTTCTTTTCGTCTTTGTTTCTTCTTTTTTTTTCTTTTTTTTTGTTTGTTTTGTTTTGTTTTGTTTCTTTGTTTCTTTCTTCCTTTCCATTTCTTTCTTTGGTTCTTTTTCTCTCTCACTTTCTTCATTTGTCTCTTTCTTTGGTTCCCTTTTGCTTTATTTTCATCATTTCCCCCCCTCTCTCTCTCTCTCCCTGCCCCTCTCCCTCCCCCTCACTCTCTCTCTCTCTCTCACTCTCTGTTTGTTTGGTTCTTTCTTTCTTTCTTTGGTTCCTTTCCTTCTTCCTTTATTTGCTTCTCCTTTTAATTATTTTCTCGATCCTTTCTTTTTCTTTTTTTTTTTTGTTTGCTTCTACTTTTTTTCTTTCTGTTTCCTTTGCTTTTTTGTCCTGTTGAATTATCAACGACAATGAAATTGCCAACTTTAGTAATTAAAATTATGATTATAATTAATATAATTGTCATGGAGAATCTTTTTTAGCTGTCTTTTGACGACATTCATTATTATTATTATTATTATTATTATTATTATTATTATTATTTTTATTATTTCTGTATGTTATGTTTCTTAATTTTGATCTTGTGGAGCCGGGTCCAAACTATGGTCCTTAGGCCCTATAAGAGAATTGATATCACTTTTCTGAGTATATGGTAGAGCGATCTTCTGGGCAACTTGTATGTTGATGTTACTTGGGAGACTGTTAGTAAAATTGCCCATTCCTTTTCTCACGAGACCCAGAGCTCTGATTATTATTGGCACCGTCTCAATCTTCATTCCTGTTAATCTCGATCTGCAGGTCCGTGTACCATCTGAGAGAAACACCTCCATAAAAATTATCAATTTATTGTCCAAATACGAGGACCTGGAGATCAAGATTAACAGGATGTGAGGAATGAAGACAGGTAACATCAACTTACAAGTTGCCCAGAAAATCGCCCTACTAGGAACATACCATATATTCAGGAAAGTGCTATCAGTTAAATGACAATTCTCTTATAGGGCCTAAAGATCATAGTTTGGACCCGGTTCTACAGGATACAAAGCGGGAAACATAACATAATAATAATACTCTATTAAACCAGTACTGGCAATTTTTAATTTTTTCTTCAATTTCTTTCCCCGTCCCCGCCCCCTGATTATTAGATCCGGCCCGCTTATTATTTTTCAAAGCATTTCCCGACACTATTGTCCGAACAGTAGGTTTATTAAACATAAAGAAAAAATTCACGGCGGCAGAATATTTATTTTAAATTACGCAACATTAATTTGTGGTCAAAGTTTAACACCAAATTAGTCTTGGAGAATCAAAACAATTGAACCAGAAAGGAAGAAATGGTTTTTATTAATCCTTTTTTTCTTTTTTCTTTTTTTGAGTCCAATCTCTCGCCCTAAACACATCTCCAAAGAATAGCCACACTTCTTCATAAATGGCGGACACATTATAATCAGTCAATTTGCTCCCTCTAGCGGCTTTAATTGTTCTAGTTTCAAGGAAGATAACTCAACAATTTTGATTCACTAATTTATACTTGAATTTCAAATCAGTCAAGTCGTTATATTTTCATATTTTTTACGAATTAAAAAAAAATTAATAATGTCCACACTGGAAAAAAAAGGCAACACACGCTAATAGTAATATTAGTCATTTCCCTATAAGAAAATATTTGGCGTTCATTGACCATTCACCTTTCGGTTAAAATTTATAAAATCTTTCTCTTAAAACAATTTTTTCAGGAAAACAGGTATCTCAAGACCAGTAGTATTTATCGTTCTTCATAATGCATAGCTCCTAAAGGCTTTTCCCTTGTCCCCACGAGACCAAACCTTCATAAACAGTAAGAATTGAGCCTGTTCTAATAACATGTAGACTCACTAGGGCCAAAGTTTTACCATAGTCCTGGGTATGACGAAAAACTGCACCCGGCAGCAAGATTTCTGATCGGGAGATTGAAGGTTTTAATTGCTGTTGTTCCCAGGTTCACTCTTGCCCAGGGTGGTAGCACCTCTTAGGGTCCTAGCTATGGGCAAAACGTTATGAAAATATAAAAATACATTCTTATAGTAAAAATAACAGAGATACATTTTTACATAAAAACAACAATACATTTCATCTGTAGTTGAAGGCATACAATTGCGTTTCAAAGTATATTTAATTGAGACCATAGAATTGTTCGGAACTATTTAGATTTCAGCATTAAATAGTCTTTAATGGTTGATAAGCTGCGAAAAATAATAAATCCATTAACCATTTACCAAGCTTAGTGAAGCTCCTGTGATTTCATTAGTAAGTAGGCTTTAGGTATGGAGTTGTTAACCATCGACCAGAATTTTTCTCATAGACTAGTTGCCAGCCAAGGCTAGATAGAGCGATCTGTCTATTTTATCTATAACTGGTGCCTTTCCCTAAGGTATAGTACGAAGCAAACGAAAACTTGTTTGAAACTTTATCTCTGTTTTTGATAATCTGAAATGTGGGAGGAGTGAAAAGGATCGTACCCTGAGCGGAACTCAATTTGTTGAAAACTAATAATCACCGTCTCTCGTAATTTTTTTTTTATGATCTTATCTGTCACAGTAAAAAATACTAACATTTGGAAATAAATATCTACTTAACGTAACTAAGCTAACAAATATATATATTTTTAAGTAACTTGTAGACGTTTGTCTTTCAATATAACCGCCCAGCATTGTTGTTGTTGTTGTTGTTGTTGTTGTTGTTCTTCTTCTTCTTCTTCTTCTTCTTCTTCTTCTTCTTCTTATTATTATTATTATTATTATTATTTACTCTAGTTGTTCGCTTTAAGTACAGAGTAATACCCATTGATATATTTTTTTCTTTTGTTATCCTCCTAAGGACAAAGATAAAAGCTTTTCAGAATACTTACAAAAGGAAAGCCAATCGTCAATGGACGTCGCTTCAATGATTTCGGTCACGGAATATGGAATATTAAGCGGAGCACACCTGCAGTCATTAAATAATTAAGACCATATCTATGAAGTGTTGAATATTGAGGAAGTAGGCATTGAGTTCAAGTCTTTTCTGAAGATAATTTCTTGTCCGTGTTATTTATACAATCAGTCGAAGAGTTTATCGTTTCCTAATAAAAAGCCACAATATTGTAGAGCCAACCTAATAACCCACATATACAAAACGAAATACACACACACATATATATATTTATATATATATAAATATATGTGTGTGTTTGTGTTATACGCAACAAACACAAACACACACATATATTTTTTGTAAAGAATTAATGGATTTCATTTTTTAACCCAACATATTTTTATTATTAAAAATAACGTTTAAAATAATATATATGTAGGTGTCTGCGTGTTCGCGTGTGTGTTATTAAATAATGCAGCTTAATTAATATTTTAACATATTCATCCAAATAATAAACCAATAGAATTGATGTAATTAATGATGAACTCACTTCGTTAACAGATTAAAAAGGCATTAACTCACTGACCACTCGCTGAACGACACTATACTTGTTTTTATTAATTGTACAATGGATTAGCTGTTTGGTCCATATTGCTTGCAAGTACTTTCGGTAAAAATATTTACCATCCTCAGTTTTTATCAGTTTTAGGTAATTTCGCGTAAAATTCCAAGACGAAAATGAAAGTGATACTTGTCGAAAGATGTTTTATTAAAAGTATGCTATTATAAATAGTTAAGAATTTTTTGAACGGACAGAAATGCGATGCTAAATTTTTTAATATTGTAATAATGTAATAATTGATAATTTCTATTATTGTAAATGTTTTTTTTTCCGTTGATGTGACATGGACTGTTAGACCAATAATAAGAGCAATGTCTAAGAAGATTTCAGAGGTTTTTTTTTTACTGCATTTTAATAATGCAGCTTAATTAATATTGTAAAATATTCATTCAAAGAATAAATCAATAAAGTTAATTTCATTAATGGCGATATCAATTCGCTAACAGATTTAAGGTTTTACAATATATATATATATATATATATATATATATATATATATATATATATATATATATATATATATATATATATATATATGTGTGTGTGTGTGTGTGTTTGTGTATTTATTTATTAATTTGTTTTGCTTAAACGTTATTTTAGATAGATATTTATATTCTAGTAAATCTCCTGTTTATTTAATTAAACAGTATTTTTATTTAATTACATTTACCAGTCTGCATATCCGAGAAATCTTGCATCTTCTGGTAGGATTCGAACCTGCATCTCTTATGGGACGTTAGATCTGATGTGCTTAACAGATCCAGCCACCGTTAGCCGAAAGTCCCCAAGGACATATGGCCCAGTGGATAAAAGCGTTGGTTGGATCCAGTGACTTGACCAAGAAAATTGTGAGTTCAATACCTGGCTACTGCAGTGGTTAACAAAAACTTGGAGAGTTGAGTTAAAGGGAGATAACTTTGACATCCGGAATAGGCATGGCACGTGGAACTAGAACAGTTTACCCCAGTGGACGAAATAAAGGGTCCAGTTCAAAATTCCAATCACCTGAAGAAGGCCGGAGCATACAACTGCCGAAACGTCGTGAATAAGCCAATAAAGATGAGGACAACATTCCGAACAATGTAAATAATGCAAATACCTTGTTCTTAATCACGTTTTCTAGCTACGCTCCTCACTGTTGAGGTAGTGTTTAGTTGTCGATAACTCGTCCGATCATGCGGAAATATTTTTTGTAAACTAGAGATTTTTCAAAAATCTCTTCTGCAAAGTAGTCTTCTTTTTTTAAATTATTTTATTTATTTATTTATTGCAAAAAACGTGTATGCCTCAATCCGTAAAAATGCGCATATTTCCTAAAAACAACCCCCCCCCTAAATACTGTACCTCATCGATTATCTCTATCACGACTTTCCGGACTTCGATTATCTGAACGTGAAATCAGGAGAAAAACTGAAATCATCCGAACATATTTCATTTATCCGAACTATAATTGCAATATTTTTATTCCTGACCTGGCATCTCGGCTTCACACACTTTCCCGACACCGTCACATAGCTTTCCTATGCGTTTATTATAAACACATTCATGATAATTGTTCTGATGAGCACTCTTTTGTCATATTGCATCCAGTTCCGTATTATTTCTGTTTGCATGTTTCTGCCACAATTTAGGATATATTTTTTGCTACTAACATTATAATCTTTGCATTGGTAAATAGGAGTTTTTTTCTTGTAAATATGCATTAGGCTTAGTTTTTAAAAAGTTTTATTCCCCTCCACCCACACACTAGCAAATTGTACGTATGGAGACTAGTTTGAGACTTTATAGAGACAAACGGCATTTTGGTGACTGCAATAAGAATGCTAAGTAAGAATGTTTTATTTTAATGTAAGGAATATTGTAGTTTGTTTTGGGCCAGTGATTGTGGCTACCTAAGTTAAAGAGAGGATAGTTGAAAACCAGTCTTCCCCATCCACTTTTTGGCCCTGTGCCAGATTTCTTGTATTTTAATAAGGATAAAACTTCCTACACTTGAAATTTACGGGCATTCGTAATTCGTAAATACGCTTTTAAGTAGGCGCACAAGGGGGTCGTCAGTGATGTTTTGACTTGGTTCATCAGGGAGTTTCGGGTCTTTCAACATCATACTCCCCATCACCAAATCGACGCAATCAGGGGAGATCAACCATTCAATCAGTCATTATCTTATATGTTTTTAATTCCTGTTCATTACTGTTCTATCTTCGTAATAATGCTTTAATTTTTAAATATTCTCACACATTCAGTAAATCCTTGTACCACAGTGGCTTTTTTCCCTTGTTTCTGATGAAATGATAAATCCATATGATATTTCAACGGATGCATACAAGCCTTTGGAGCCTTTAGAAGCCATAAAAGTAAAAAAAAAAATAATCTATCGCCCGGTTCTCCCCAGTCTTTTACCGGAGTAGAGGTTTATCGATTGTTTACTGTTGGATTGGGTTTTCGGTTCCTTCTAAAACTAATGCAAAGCAGTCGGCCTGGATATGAACACGTAAGTAGCCAGGGTATTGTTGGACTTATAACTGCGATGGATAATGATGACCTGCAGGAGGATGGTATTGCTTATGTTGAATTTCAACAGCCTCAGTGCCCAATTTCAAACATCGAAGCGATGATAATATTTGATAAAGATTTATGTTGGATGCACTTTCAACCAGAAGCCAGTCTTACAAAGACATCTACTTTAACCCAGCTTCGGGGGTTAGCGTCCAAAAAAAAAAAAAAGAAAAAAAAAAGACGCAAGGCCAGCTAGAAACAGTCAAAAATTGATGCATTTTTTCATAAAAAAAATAAGTCGTTGTTCTTTTTTAATCAATTCACCCCAAGCAAGGCGTTAACGCCACTAAGACGCTAGGGGCTACTGGAACTGGAAGTGAAGGAAAATAGTCGTAGTTAGAGATGGCTAGAGCAAAAGCGTAGTTCCCGTTAGTCAAGTAGCAGCGAAGATATCCCAGGCATCACTTACATACCAGGTACATTCATGAACGAAAAAAAAAAAAAAAAACGGTATATCGTAAAGACTATGCTGATTTCTAGCGTTCTGAACTCAGGAGAGACGACACGTTTTTTCGAAGCTCCAAAAGGTTAATGGAAATTTTAAGTTTAACTAAAGAAATACAAATATTAATTAAAAGTAAATATTTAATATAATTCACAATTAGTTTTTCTTTTATTTTATTTACTATATGTCATGATTATTATATTTATTTGTATTGATTATTATATTTATTTGTATTGATAATTTCATTTTGATGTTAATTCAAGCCACGCAAAGCAATAATGTCACTAAGACGTAAGGGATTACTGGGAGTAAAATGGAATCAGAAGACATAAGAAAGAACCGGAAACCAAATCCTAAAGAAGAAACAAGGGCTAAAACTCTACTCCTGTCCAAAAGACCGAGGAGGAGTTTGAACGGGACGCAGAATCTTGAATATGAAATATTATTTAACGATGTAAATATTAAATTCCTTTCAGAAGATTACATTTTTCTTTATCGTTTTTCGATAATTTAGATACTCAATTATCCGGAATTTTTAATATTCCGGATATATTTTTTCAGCCTCTGTCTCAACGTGTCCGGATAATCGAGTAAGTGCTGCATATAGTTTTTAGTGTTTATAGAACTAAACAGAGCTACCCAGACCACTTATAAAATGAGTACCATTAAAGTATTTGTTGTTCATTAAGTAATACATAACAAAAAGGGAACAGTCCAAAATCAAGTACAATTATTTAAATATCTGTGAAGTGTTTAAACAGAGGACGGAATGGCCGAGGCTGAAATCCGAAGGTGAATTGAGATAGCCAAAGATGTCTTCCAAAAGCTAAGCAAAGTATTAAGAAATAGAAAAATTCCGTTAGAAACAAACAAAAGCTTCCTGAATTGTTGTATAATATCAGTCCTCCTATATGGCAGTAAATTCTGGACAATCTCCACAGAGATGAAGAAGAGAGTTGAAGCAAGAGAAATGTGGTTCTACAGAAGGATGCTGAGAATAACATAGACCGAAAATGTGTGCGACAGCATTGGTTTAGATAAAAATGGAAACAAAGATGACCGTTAATTAGAATCAGAAGCAGCTGAAATTTCTTGGGTACATTATGCGGAAAGACGGCTTAGAAAATGTGATACTCATATGACAAACTGATTGAAGATGGACCGAGAAAAGTAGAGCATGACCTACCTAACAAACTTGTGCAAATGGTTGGCAGAACAGGGCGTAGGAGAAACAGCAAAAAATTCTAAGGAACATAATGAGGAAAGGGGACTTGGAAAATGTGTTACTGACAGGACAGTTTGAAGGCAAGAGGAACAGAAGAAAAAAAGACATGACCTACCTTGAGATCTTCAGTAAATGGACGACAGAGTAAGATTTAGGAGAGATAACAGAAAGATAAAATTTATTAAGCACTACAAAGCACGGGAATTCGTGGAGATCCATGATCGCCAACGGCCTGAACGGACACGTCATATAGAAGAAGAAAGAGCTTGTGTAAATGGATGGCAGAACAGGGTTTAGGAGAGATAACAAAAAGACAAAATTTATAAAGGGCTACAAAGAATAGGAAATTGTGGAGAGCCGTGATCGCACACGTTCTGAACAAAGACGTCACACAGAAGAAGAAGAAGAATGAGATTGGATAGATGGAACAGGGTTTAGGAGAGACAACAAGAAGACAAAGAAGATTACGTGTTACAAAGGACATGAAATAGTGGAGAGCCATGATCGCCAAAGTCCAGAACGCACAAGTCACGGAGAAGAAGAAGAATAGCAGAATAGGATTTAGGAGAGATAACAAAATGACAAAATTTATGAAGTGTTACAAATGACATGAAATAATGGAGAGCCATGGTTGCCAACGTCCTGAACGGACACGGCCCATAGAAGAAGAAGAAGAAGAAGAAGAAGAAGAAGAAGAAGAAGAAGAAGAAGAATAGATGGATAGTAGAACAGGGTTTAGGAAATATTTAAAAAGAGAGAAAATTTATTAAGTGGTACAAATGACATGAAATAGTGGAGAGCCATGATCGCCAACGTCCTGAACGGACACGACCCATAGAAGAAGAAGAAGAAGAAGAAGAAGAAGAAGAAGAAGAATAGATGGATAGTAGAACAGGGTTTAGGAAATATTTAAAAAGAGAGAAAATTTATTAAGTGGTACAAATGACATGAAATAGTGGAGAGCCATGATCACCAACGTCCTGAACGGACACGACCCATAGAAGAAGAAGAAGAAGAAGAAGAAGAAGAAGAAGAAGAATAGATGGATAGTAGAACAGGGTTTAGGAAATATTTAAAAAGAGAGAAAATTTATTAAGTGGTACAAAGGACATGAAATAGTGGAGAGCCATGATCATCAACGTCCTGAACGGACACGGCCCATAGAAGAAGAAGAATACATTTCCATATAGCGGAATATTTTACTTATTCACGCCCTCTTCTTCTCTTTAAGTTTGTAACTGCAATCTTATTACATTGTTTGAATGCTTTGGATGCTTCAGACCGCTGTTTCGCTTGTACTGTGAAAAACAACGTTTATATTCAGACGGGCTGAATGTGGGGGGGGGGAAAGATATACCTAAATAGCAAAACTACAGAAATGACAGAAACATTTTTCAAGTATGCATATTACGAGAACATCCTGGCGTAGGCGAACATCCATAGCGCATTTTTTTTTTTTTTTTTTTAGAGGCACAAGTGTAAGCTATCGTTCTTCGGCGTATTTCTCTTCTACACTCCCAGTAATCGCTTGGGTTAGAAATTTAAAGACCATTCGATGTATCTCTTCATAACCCACCAACTTGAAATGCATACAGGTTGCGGCAGAAAAACCTCCCACATATACCTCCTAGAAATACCTCACACATAATGGCAAGATGTTAGCGTCAGTGCTGTCTTCATGTAGCTAATGGCTTACCATTATGTGGGCGGTATTTCTGGGAGGTATAGGTGGGAGATATTTCTGCCGCACCTTCTATAACGCAAATACATCTTCACGAAAGTCTTGAGTAAATGGATGGTGGAGAAAGTTTTGGAAGAGATAACAGAAAGACAAAAACTATTAAAAGCTACAAGGGACAGAAAATTGTGGAGAGCCGTGACTGCCAACGTCCAGAACGAACACATCATATCGAAGATGAATGGGCTTGTGTAAATGGCTACCAGAACAAGGTTTAGAAGAGATAACAAAAGGAAATAATTTATTAAGAGCTACAAAAATAGGATATTGTGGAGAGCCATGATCTCCAACGTCATGAAGAGACACGGCACATAAAAGAAGTAGTAGTAGAATTAAGCTCTGTTTTTTTTTTTTTCAGATGAACTGTAAATACTGAGATACATTAAATTAATCTCAGTTTGATGATTATAGTTTAAATAAAATCTCCTTGTTCATCAAGGAATATTTGTCAACGTTCCTTTGGACACCAAGGCCTAAAATTTGAAAGATTATATTTATATATATATATATATATATATATATATATATATATATATATATATATATATATATATATATATATATATGTATATCAAATATGTGGTGCAGGTTCAATTTATATTACATGAATCATTCATACAAAAAGTAGATTAGTAAAGTTAATGATATAATGGCGAAAAATCTTTGCAAACAAAATTTTTAAATTGCATTAACCTACGAACCACTCAATGGATGTTATGATTCTTGTTTTTAATAACTTCAAGTTGTATAAAGTCTTTTTTATTCTGCTAGTATTTTCGGCTGTAAATTCAGCCATCCTCAGGCATGGAAATTATTTTGGTTTTAGTAAATCCAGGCAGTAGTGGAGACGAAAGATTAAATGGGAATCAAAATAGATTTTTTTTAGAAATGTTTTATTGTTAATGGAAAAAAAAAAAACATTCGGAGCGTGCAGTCGCAACGCTAAGTTGGATTTTTTTTTCTTTTTTGAAAATTTAAGAGATTGCGTTCTTTACTGATATTGTAATTTGAGAATTTTTTTGTTGTCGGAGTTTATCAGTCAATGTGGCATATGAACTAAATTGTTCAATAAACAGAATAATGTCTCAGTTGTTATCCCGAAAATTTGCACGTCGAATGAGTTCTTTTAAATCAAATATTTGATATATATATATATATATATATATATATATATATATATATATATATATATATATATATATTACAATGAATCATTCATACGAAAAGTAGATTAGTAAAGTTAATGATATAAAATGGTGAAATCCTTTCGCAAACAAAATTTTAAATGTGCATCAACCTACAAATCACTCGATGAATGTTATGATCCTTGTTTTTAAAATTATTAACTCTACAAGGTCTTTTGCAAGTACTGAAAATTTTGTTTGCGAAAGGATTTTGCCATTTTATATCATTAACTTTACTAATCTACTTTTCGTATGAATGATTCATTGTAATATAAATTGAACTGCACCACACACACACACACACACACACACACACACACACACACACACACACACACACACACACACATATATATATATATATATATATATATATATATATATTAATACCAAAATCATTGGTAATCCGTATGGAATTTCCAAGAGGATATAGATTGGTTGAGAGCTCTATGTCAAAGATAGAGCAATAATTATTATATAATGAAAAGCAAACAATTAAAATACCATAGGTGATATTTATTTCATTGAGGTCGATAAAAAACGGCTTCAAATCTTCAGACCTGTATACCAAATGTAAATTGAAAAAATCCACTCCATGTTTAAAAATTAAGAATAATGATTTCATATTGAGAGAGAGTGGGGGAAAGAAAGATGTAATTTTATTATCGTTGTAGGAAGGGGGGAGGAAATAGTGTGTATACATGAATTGACAGTGCGACCAAAAGAGTTTGTCTCACTTGTATTAACTTTTATGATTTTAAGTGTATTCCTAAAAAATTGTTAATGGATTTTGAGCTCAGTGTCAGTTTAGATAAACACACCATTTGCCCCCTTCCTTCACGATAATAAAGTCACATTTTTCTTGCTCAACTGCGCCGCACACATAATAATCAAGGGGTTGCAGTCTGGTGAGTTAGGTAGCCAGATATAAGGGGTAATGTGGTCGCAGAAAATCTCCGACAGCCATGACTGAGTTCTTCTTACCAAACATAGGGTCTTCCGGCAGTCACTCTTAACCAAGGGCAGCACTACCTACCCAAGGGACTTGGTGTAGGTCTGGGACCCTGTAGGAAGAAAACTGAATATTTGATTTTCATCACTCTCTGTGCACTTTCTTCAGATTGAGAGCCAAACACTCCAAAATTTTCATATTCAAGCTTCCGGCGCGAATTCTAAGCAATGCAGTATGCCGTTTCCAAATTTCTGGCGGAGTGAATTGCGTCATGGTGTTCTTTTTCTCTCAGACGGTGCACAATTGACCCTACTATACAGTGCAGTCGATAAAAATAAAAAACAAACGCGCATGCGCCAAATTAAAAATATAAAATGACAGTCTACCCTTCGTACTCTGTATTTTAATTCAATGAATGCCATGAAAATATTTCTAGACTACATTTTTTTTATTTTAATTAAACTTTTTTCTTATTACCAAACAATTTCCGTTTGATAAAATTTTATAATTCTGTGATTTTTGTAGTTTTACAAATTAATATTTTTTTAAATGACGGTTATTTTAATCTTAATTCACTTTTTGCGACCATTAATGTTTTTCAGTTAAACCTAAATTCACTTTATCATCACAAGTAATAAACTAGATATTTTATGGCCATTTCTATGCTGTCTGGTTCTAGGTACCATTAAATAGATATGAAGAGACTGATTTTAGTACATGATAGATATAAATAAACTGACCTGAGTAGGCTGATATCAACAGATTGAAACAGTGAAATAATCATTTATAAGATAAGGCATCGCGGCTTCAGTCACTTTTCTATCGCTGTAACGTATCTTCCCTGTGACTTTTCTATAAATACTTTCATGGTAATTGTTCTGATGAACTTTCTTCTTTGGTACCTAGACTTTATGAATTCAAGCGAAATACTAGATTGGTGCCAAGGTCTCATCGATTTACAGTTGAAATCACGAGATGCAACCATAAGTTCCATGCTAACAGTTTCTTCTATCGCACTTCTTGCTTGTGGAACTCTCTTCCGGCTTCTTGCTTGTTTTGGTTATGGCGATAAACTACATCCGATAGCAGAGGTTCGAGGTTCTGAGTAGTGTGAAACCACCTCTTGATTGCTGGTGTTCCCAGGTCTAACTTGACCCAGGGTGGTAGCTAGGGTCCCGCCTATGGGTCAATAGTAAACCCTAAAAAAAATCAACAGTACATTTTGATAGTAAAATTACCAGCAATACATTTTATGATCTACAAAATATATATCTAAAGTCATGTCATTATTCTAAAAGTATAAAAGTATGTACAAACTATTGAAGGCATAAGATTACGTACAAAATATTTAGATGCCAGCATTAAATAACCCATAAAGGTGTTAATATGCCACCAAACAAAATCAACTATCACGAAATAACACTTCTATGACATTAGTCCATATAGTGCCCTACAATTTCTTAAAGAAATCAAACGGTGGAGTGGCTCGGAGTGAGGAATTGGAGAGTCGAATTCGAATTACCGTCGAATCCATTAGATTTACTTACGTACTAATACCCTTGGGAAAGGTATGAAACCTCTTCTCCCCACCCCAAGCTATGGGTAAATAGTAGGACAGACCGGGTTATATAGCCTTGGATGGCCAGATCGCAGAAAGAAATGACAACCTACTGGCGGGAAAATATCTGCCTCGTCAGTCATGTAACGAAAGATACATGATCGCCTAAGCGTGTACCACGCATAGCACATAACTGACAGATTCAAAAATATCACTTCAAGAAACATAATATAAAACACACATATCACCGCCTCTAGTAATTATGTCTACCCGGATATTTATATGCACAAAAGCTGAGTATCATCTACCACGTATACAATTGTGAAAACAGAATAACATATCATATAAAATTCCTTCAAAGCTTTAAAGAAAATTAAATTTCAGAATTAAATGACCCATGAGGTGTTGATATGCCGCTAACCAAATCAATCAATCAACCGATTAATCAATCTGGTTGCGTGTCTTACAGTCAAGTTTGATCTTCAAAAATTTAAATGCAATGTCAATTGTTATGTTCTGTATTCTTAATTCCTGTTCATTTCATTGCTTAACAATGTTTTTCTTTTTCTCATATTGAACAGTTTTTTCTTGCCTCCAAATTTCGAATTGTATTGCTCAATAAAAGATAGGAGTTATCCAAACAGAGAAAGGAATGCATTGTTCCAATAATTTATTTCAAGATCAGTCAAATTGTGTGTGTGTCTGTGTGTCTGTGTCTGTGTCTGTGTCTGTATGTCTGTGTGTGTTTATGTGTACAGTAAATAAGCATGGTTAAGTTCTGTGATAACAGTTTCTTCTCTCGAACGTCTCGCTTGTGGAACGTACTTTCGGCATCTTTATTGACTTTGATCTTCAAAACTTTATATGCAATGTCAATCGTTATCTTCTGTCTACTTAATTCTTGTTCTTTTATTGTCCTCTCTCTTTAACAGTACTTTTGCTCATATTCTCTAACACTCAATAACCTCTTGCATCCTCGTGGCTTTATTGCCTTTGATCTTCAGAACTTTAAATGCAATGTCAATCGTTATGTTCTTAATTCTTATTTTTTTATTGTCCTCTCTCTTTAATAGTACTTTTTCTCATATTCTCTGACATCCAGTAACCTTTTCCGTTATAGTGGATTTATATGTCACTCACGTACGACACGGGTATACGCATATACTTTGCATAGTTATAACCAACGTCATACGCAGACAGTATGCATTGAGCATTGAATACATCTTACAAGTTATTATTATCATTATTATTAGTAGTATTACCAGAAGTAGTAGTGGTGGTAGTGGTGATGGTGGTATTAGTAGGTGTGCAAGAATAGCCTATAGTTATAATGAAAGTTACATTCCAGAAACTAAGCAATGTATAAAGATTTCGGAAAATGTCTTGAGAAACAAACAAAAGAGTACTAGGCAGGTTTGTAGTATCTAATCTCCTCTATGGTGTTTTTATTTCTAAGATTAACTTAGATGTGGCGCAAGACCGAAAGTATGGGGCACAAAGAGTGCCTTGAACTCGTAATGTCCAATATGATAGTGAATAGGGGACAATCTCTTCAAAAATAAAGAATACAGCTGAATGATTTTGATGTTAAGTGATACTTAACTCGTGTTTATAGTTTCTTTATATTTGTTGATACTCTCCGGGATAGAAAAGCAGTTTGAAGCAGTGCTATTTTTTAACCTGTATCGAAGATGAGCCAATGGCAAGCATGATGTTACTCATATGAACAGCCTTATTGTATTTAAATAGGAGGATATGTAACTCTGATATATCATTACTTACACTACAGTCAAATGTTTGGATAAACCCAGCATTTCGTAAAAATGAAAAAAAAACACATTCAAATGAGATATTTTTGTATTTTTACAAAATATTTATAACTATCTTAAGCCATCTCCAGCGGAGGGCACTTGATTGGCCCCTCGGCTTGTTCAGGAGTTTGAGAGTTCCTAAGTCTTTGCGTATTCTCGTCAATGGAAGCTCTCCTGGCTGCCGTTTGATCCGGGTTTAATTTTCACGGCACTTTTTTTCCTCACGTCAGCCTTGGCTGATTTGATTGCAATCTGGTCCTCTGTTGGTGGAGATTTCTTTTTGCGAAGCCCACTGTTGTTGTATGCGATTATCAACAATAAACTACAGAAGAACTGAAAATTGATCACTGCATTAATATTTAAAATTACCTTTTAAATTTTCAACGATATTCCTTCTGCCGCCACATAATTTAAAGACAATTTGATGTACGTAGCTCCTTACTTTCTCTACAAACAATTATTTTGCTTCATGCGGGACTTACTCTGGATTTCTTAATTAATTTGAATTATTTCCAAGTTATAAAAATTGTTATCGTACAAAAAAATTCGTCGCAAAAAATCACGTAAAAATCAAAATCGTAAAGTTTCAGGATTTGGGCCCGGAATGTTTTTAATTTGCTCACGGAGGCGGCCTGCTTCCAAAATGGTATGATAGGTTGGGCTACGCCTTCTACCAGTAAAGTTGATAAAGTGTGACAAAGTGACACACTGACATTCACATTTATTTATATACATTTAGCGAAATGTTTTGTGGACAGATGAATCCAAATTTGACCTTTTTGATGGTAAGAAGAATTATCAGTTATCTCCTGTTAATTCCCCTCTGGAAGTTCTCCACTGCCTTAACCGGGTTATTGAACTCACAGTCTTTGGGTCCTGTCACTGGATCTAACTAACGTCTTTATCCACTGTCCTTGAGGACATCTGTGTATGAATTTCTGGGTATTATAAGGAGATAACTGATAACTGACATCCATTGAACATGGCACGTGGAATTAGAACAGTCTACCCCAGTGAGGGAAATAAAGGGTTCAGTTCGATATTCCATCCACCTGAAGAAGGCTGGAGCGTAGAACGGCCGATAACGTTGTAATAAATATGTCGACAAAGATGGGGACAATAGTCCGAATAATATAAATAGTGTACATAATACCTCACATCAGAAATATAGACAGATAGATACGTTTCGTTCAAGTAAAACTAATTGCACTTAGTATACCTTTACCTGTTTGTACTTTTATCCAAAATTTGGTTTCGATCGGTCAATGTATGGCTATTTTAGAGGGTGTGATGGACGGACTAGTGAAAGTCAAAGAATTTTATATAACTAGAATCTTTTGCAACACGTTGTTGAAGGTATCGCTAAAAATTTTTGTCGAGATTTACAAACTCTACATTTCATTCACTTTCGCATACCATTCGATGAACTTTGAATAAGCTGATTTGTTTGGAAAAATATTTTGACAAAAAAAAAAAACCAAAAAAAAACTACTTCCCGGTTTTTACACACCCTAGTAAAACTAACTGTAATTTGTACCCCCTTACTTGTTTTGGTCAATATATGGCTATTTTAGAGAGCATGACGAACTGACTAACGAAAGTCACAGAATTTTATATATAGATTACAGAACAAATTAGTAATGATGCGGCTTGATTATCTACATCGCTTTTTCAACAGTTATACTCTTTTTAAATTTCAGACTGTGCAACTATGAGATATGGTCTTTTCCCAAAACACCCTTTTATATAAAATTTCACTATTTCAGAATTGAGTGTATAACAGAAAAACTTAGCAGTGAAGAGAAACTAAAGATTTTTTTTTTAAAATGCTGTTCATACGATTGTCTTTATTCCCTCTTACATATTACATGTGCCATAAGCCTTCAGGATGTGGATGATCATGGCCCTACACAATTTCCTGTTCTCTGTAGCTCTTTGCAAAATGGGGATTTTTGCTATCTCTCCGAAACCCTGTACTGCCATCCATTTACACAAGAAGGTTAGATAGATTATCTGATGTTTTCTTTATCCTTCCTGCCTTTAATCTGTCCTATGAGCGTCAAATTTTCCAAGCCCTCTTTCCTCATTGCATACACTAGATATTTCAGCTGTCTCTTTCTCATGTTAAGCATAAGTGTACTTTTGTGTACATTTGTGTACATTTTCTCAAAAACTTCGCCGTTGCTCACATGTTCGGTCCATGGTATTCTCAACATCCTTCTGTAGAACTATATTTCTGTGTGGAGATTGTCCAGTATTCACTGCCATAAAGGAGAATTGATTTTGCATAACAGCGCAGTACTTTTTCCTGCGTTTCTAATGGAATTTTCCTGTTTGGTAATGCTTTGCTTAGGTTTTGGAAAGCATCTTTCGCTATCCGGTGACGCACTTTCCGTCCTCTGTCAAAACACACCCTAGATATTGACATATTTGTACTTGTTTCATTTTTGGTATCTCCAATTTGTAATTAGTATGTTGGGCGCATCCTTTTGCTGACAACCATGCATTCTGCATCTTGCAGTTGGTGTTTAATCCTTTCTTTTCGCCTTTTTTCACTAACTTCTGTAATAATTCTTGTTGTTTTCCGTTTCTGTCTACTGTCAACCCTGTCTCAACTGTATACCTTATGTTGTTAGGATTGCGATCGACAATAATGAATATTGGTAGGATTTCTAACTCTCACAGAATCGCTTCACTGTATAGGTTGAAAAATATCCGGTCAGAACCCGGATCTCATGGTCGGAAAGCGAACCCGAGTCGCATGGTCGCAAAGTCAATCCAGGTTCCATTGTTGGAAAGTGAACGCGGGGTTTTATGGTCGGAAAGCGAACGCGGGTCGCATGGTCGGAAAATTAATCCATGTCCCATGGTTGGAAAGCGAAGCCGGGTTTCATAGTTGGAAAGAAAACCCGGGTCTCATGGTCGGAAAACGAACCCGGGTCTCATAGTCGGTAAGCGAAGCCGGGTTTCATAGTCGGAAAGCGAACCCAACTCCCATGGTCGATAAGCGAAGCCGGGTTTCATAGTTGGAAAGCGAACCCAACTCCCATGGTTGGAAAGCGAAGCCGGGTTTCATAGTTGGAAAGCGAACCCAACTCCCATGGTCGGAAAGCGAACCCAACTCCCATGGTCGGAAAGCGAAGCCGGGTTTCATAGTCGGAAAGCGAACCCAACTCCCATGGTCGGAAAGCGAAGCCGGGTTTCATAGTCGGAAAGCGAACCCACTCTCATGGTCGGAAAGCGAAGCCGGGTTTCATAGTCGGAAAGCGAACCCAACTCCCATGGTCGGAAAGCGAAGCCGGGTTTCATGATCGGAAAGCGAACTCAACTCCCATGGTCGGAAAGCGAAGCCGGGTTTCATAGTCGGAAAGCGAACCCAACTCCCATGGTCGGAAAGCGAAGCCGGGTTTCATAGTCGGAAAGCGAACCCAACTCCCATGGTCGGAAAGCGAAGCCGGGTTTCATAGTCGGAAAGCGAACCCAACTCCCATGGTCGGAAAGCGAAGCCGGGTTTCATGATCGGAAAGCGAACCCAACTCCCATGGTCGGAAAGCGAAGCCGGGTTTCATGATCGGAAATCGAACCCAACTCCCATGGTCGGAAAGCGAAGCCGGGTTTCATGATCGAAAAGTGAACTCGGGTTTCATGGTCGGAAAGCGAACCCGGCTCTCTACACCCCTTTAAATTATTTATATTTATATATTCTGAATTCGTTTTCGATCCGTATGCAGGCGGTTTGTTCTGAATTCTTCTAATATCCTTCCTAAATATGTCAAGACTACGTAGTAGTTCCAACATTTCCTTGTAACATACTTTATCAAACCCTTTTATGTTAAGGCTTTTCGGTGTTTTGCCAGTAAATAAGTACAACACTTTCAACTGGTTAAAAGGTATTCATTTGTTGTTAGACTATATTCCGTGAAAAAAAGTCTTTTCTTTCAGTAAAGAAAAATCTTTTTTTTTTTTCTCATAGATATGCTTTTAAAATATAAATGAATCTATTAACAGCAATGTTGTTTTACCTGACCCTGACAAGGTTTCAAATTGTCAGTAAGCATACAACTCTAATAGTAATCACTTCCTTATTGAAGTCATTTCAACTCGTTGATAACGTCGATGGAGAAGTGCACCCAAAACGCGCGTAAGACTCCGTGGGAGAAATAAGCCGAGCAAATGATTTCGGCTCAGATTTTTTGAAAAAAAAAGAACCATTAAAAAAAAAGAAACCAGTAAAAAGAATTTCTCTGGCAGAATCTGTGCTTAGAGCTTCGTGTTTTTGGCGCAAAGTTTTTAATTTGAGCTCTTTCTTCTTATCGTAACTCGTCATTCAATCGATTTTCTGTATGGATAACGCCATCTTTGTCAGAGATTAAATTAATCATTTTCAAGAGATGAAAAATGAATTCGTGACTGATTACCGTATTTCCCGTTATATATTAGATGCTATAGGTAAACGATGTATAAATTCTTTTATATCAAGAACAATTTTAAGGAAACTATGACAATGAATAAAATATACAGGGGTTACAAAAGTAGCTATATGCAGTATGGTCCGAAAGTCTTGTCATCTCCTACCAAAAAAGTAATGAGAATAATAGAAGAACAAGTAATACAGTAATACAGATCACATGTACTGGATTCAGTTTTTTCACTTTCATTGAAACTGTCACATACCGAGAAGGTCTGTAATGAACATCACCATTTTCATGGCACAAAATGATGTGGCATCATGTCTTGTGTGATATTTTATGAAGCTGTACTTTGTTGTTGCAAAGGCTCTCAGGATGGTGTCCTTCAACTGATAGGTATTTTGGTATCATTCATATGAAATAGAAATTATATTATATAGGCAGTGACAAGACTTTCGGACCACTCTGTGTAGTAAATGAAAAACAAAACATGCACACAAAACTAATTGTGTCGATTACACAAAGATTTCAATAATAGCATATCGATGCTTGAAATGTTCAAACTGTTTGTCTCCGCCATTCACACACTCCTGCAAAATATTTTTTATTATTATTTATTGATAAATGAAAATGTAATATAATAAAAATTATCAAAATAAAAATATTAAAAATGATTTTAATGAATTAAATACAGGGTGTCCATAAAGTTCATGTGCACTTTAAAAAAATTTATTTATAACTTTATTTGTATTTGCGATAGAAATAATCTGTAAAAAATGTTATAATACAGTGTTTCAACAAGACGGAGCTCCTTGTCACTTTGCTCTGCATGTTAGAGAGTTTCTAAATCAGGAATTTCCTAACAGATGGATTGGAAGGGGTGGACCATTTTATTGGCCTCCATGTTCGCCAGATTTGACTCCATTAGATTTTTTTATAGGGACATGTGAAAACAACTGTGTATGCAATCAAACCTAGTTCATTAGAAGATTTGAAAGCTAAAATAACTAATGTTATTTCAGGCATTACTGTAAATCAGTTGGCAAATGTTTTCCGTGAACTGCAAAATCGTATTACCCTTTGTATTGCTAATTATGGAGGAATGTGGAAACTTAAATAAAATTTCAATAAAACCTTAAAAAATATAGATTTACTTCTTTCTAATCCTTTTTACAAATTATTTCTATCACAAATACGAATAAAGTTATAAATCTTTTAAAGTGCACACGAACTTTATGGACACCCTGTATATTCTAGTATTAAACGAATCCTAGAATCGCTATTATAATACTGGTATAATATTTACTAATTTTGCATATCGGGTTGTTCTGTAACAAATTAAAATTTTTTCAATGAACTCTGGAATCTGGTTCTCATTAAAGATAGTTCCCACACCACATCGAAACGTTGTCGATCTGATCGAAAAAGCTAATAACCATTTGATACAAGGTCGGTTGAATATGGCGAATTAAATAGAACAAAATAGATGAGTTCCATTTTCTTTTTCCTGTGTCGTTCTTGCTGAATGTGTCCATACGTTGTCATGGAGAACAATATTTTCCGTACTGACGAGCCCAAGGCGCTTTTCGACCAAACTTCTATAGACACGTTGCAACTGTTGAACGCATAAATGTGCGTTTAATGTTTCTTGCTTTGTAAGAACTCTAGATGAATAACCCCCACCCGCACAATATGAAGTTTCTCCGAAAGATCTCAACTTTTTAGGGCGGTTACGGAGAGTTAGCCTTGTCAGTTTACCGACATTTGCGTTGAACATTGTCAGGTGCAAACCATTTTTCATCGCCTATTATGATATATATTTAAGGAATGGGTTATTTATTCAATCATAGAGTCACGGTAATAATAAAAAAAAAAAAAAACAAACATACCAAATTAAGTAAGAAAAAATGACCAACTTATTAGGTTTAGTGAAAAATAATTTTCTTTTTTGTTTATTATCTTTAAATTTCAAAAAATAAAAAGCCTTTAGATTTTATTCAATTATGCAATCACTATTATTTGTTGACATTTGCCAGGAAGCTCTTGGATACATTCTGAGTAAAAATCCGCAGGTTTTGATGCGAAAAAGTTTTAAACGAGTCCTCGACTTATCTTTATATTAACGAAAGTATTCACTAACGAAGCGATTTGAAAGAAAATAACCGATTGGTGTAAGGTCAGGTTAATATGAAGGATCGAGTAGAATAGTCTAGCCGAGTTCCATAATCTTCTGTCTATGTTATTCTTGATGTATAAAGCCTTGTGTTGTCATGTATAGTAACAACCCTTTTCCTCTTGATGAGTACGGGACGCATTTCGACCAACGTTTTATGGACACATTGCACCTGCTGGACATATAAATGTTAATTTAGTTTTTTACTGCGTTTAAAGAACCATAAAATAACGATACCACAATATTATTTTTCTTCCATGGAGCTCTACTTTTCAGGTCTTGTCAGTCCACTGATATTTGCATTTAACATTGTTGTATGTAACCTACTTTTCATCACCTATTATGTTATATATTTAAGGAACAGCCAGTTAGGATGATATATTCGTCATCACAATTGATTCGTAAAAATAGAAATGATATATACTAAACTTAATAGGTGATTACAATTTTTATTGATTATTTGATTTTATTGTGATTAAATCAAAGTATATACACAGAAATTATCTAAGCGAATCACTAGTTCAGTATAATATATACATATATATATGCATGGAAAGTATATATGAAAATAAATTCGGCAAAGGGAGTTCAAATATCGTTTGAGGTAGTTTCTGTTCACTACTTAGAACACACCATTTCATAAAAAAAAAGGAAAAATAAAATCTTCCACTTCAGCTGTAATTGGTGAAATCAGTCTGCTCAGGACTCGAAAAATAATATTAAACTGAATTGTTTGTTAAAAAAGGGCGGGAAATGTAGCTTGTCTGGCTAAGTTGTTTGCGGTCTGGCCTCTCCATGCCATAATGAAGCGCCCAGTTATGGCTTTGCTTTCTGCTAATTAATCCAGGTAGATTTCTACGTGTGTCACTTGGATTGTTGCGATACCAAGGTTACTCACCACCCATACTAAAATGTTACCAAAGCTAATAACACGTTACTGGCTTCTTATCGCTATTTCCAAATGTTCAGGTGAACTCCATTCCTCAGGTTCCACCAGTCTGGACGTTCACAGCTAGGGCCCACCATGCCACGTATATAGAATCGACTCAGCAACATACCCTTTCTTTAGGGCATTGTCTTGAAAATACCTCATAGACTGCTTGCTGTCTAAAGTCAAAAGGATATCTAACGCATGGCTAGTGAGAGAAGAGATGCATTCGTAATTCCCCCAAGTATATTTCTGCGAAAATGAACGTAGCCAACTCGACCGGAATTTGAACCCGGGTTGCTGATTTCTCGATAACCTTAATGCTACCCGAACATCTAAATTATCGATAATTTAAACTAAAAATAAAAAAATAAATAAAAAAATAAAAATATCGTGATATTCGCCTCGGTTGAAAAAAAAAATGTTTATTGGTTTGCACGGCGCATTATACAAAAGAATGTAATCAATTAGAGGCGCGAAGAGGCAAAAATTACCTCACTTGTTTTGCTTCTGATATCATATCTGATGTCAGTGAAAATAGCGGATGGAGGGAAAGCGGCGTCGATTTAGAAAAGCGTGTACTCGCGCCAGAAAGATGTCTCTGGTACATGACAATGTCATAATGTAAAGAGTGAATGCTTCGATGCGTCATAGAGTTGGAAGCGATATCTGTTTTAATGACATGACGTTTGGTTTTGCACCTAAATGCACATAGCAGAAAGAAACCAGTAAATGTATAACATATTTTACATGTGCAAGGTCGGTGATGTTCGATGAGGATGGAAAAAAAAACTAATTTCAGAATATAAATTTTTTTCTTCTATATACAGTGTCCATTCAAAATCGGACCATCATGGCTCTCCACAACTTCCTATCCTTTCTAACTCCTATTTTTTTTCTTTTTTTACTGTCCCTCCCACGCACTTTTCTGCCATCTATTTACACAGACTTGTTACGTAATGTGAGTCGAACGTTCCTTTCCGCCCCCCACTTGCCTTCAATAAGAATGTTAAATTTTAAAAGCCTTCTTTCCTCTTTACGGATCTCAGAAAATCCAACAGTATCTTTATGATTCTAAGTATAAATGCTATTTTAAATGAATTAGCAAATATCATTATTAAGGATTTCTTTTCTTTTTTTGTCTTTCTTTAAAAAAAATTCTATTTCAGACAGTATCCCCACTTTCAGGTGAAATTTCTAATAATTTCTAATATAAATTATCCGATGTATAAATAAGCTAAATATTTCTAAGAGTTTAACAACATACCCGCGCGTGCACTTTGACTTTGTGTGTATCTCTGTGTGTGTATCTCTGTGTGTGTGTCCGTCCGTGAATTGCCCAATGTCAGTTTCGGATATCGCATCTTCATATCATGTGAGGTTTTGAAATTAACACGTTTTCATGCATATTTGTTTCAACGTATAAAAACCTCACATCAGGTGGTTAACGTTGGTGGTTATATATATATATATATATATATATATATATATATATATATATATATATATATATATATATATATATATATATATATATGCGTGTGCGTGTGTGTGTGTATTTAGGTAGCATATCTACATTCAAGTATGTTTGGTTGAATAATCTAGACATATGTCTATGTCTATTTTACTTGAGAAAATAAAAGAAATGAAAAAGCAACGACGCCTTCCTTAATGAATTTAATAATCCTTTAATAACATTAAGAAATTGACCCGTGAATGTTAGAGGATTAAAATAATAATGATATAATAATATAATAATAATATATATATATATATATATATATATATATATATATATTAGTGGTTTTCGAGGCATTCCCCACCCCCACAACTGCAACTGAGCTTTTAAAACTATGTCACAGGAGAGATCACCTGCAACGCTATGGTCATCTAGAGTTTTGGAGGTGCACACATGTATTGTTTGAATAAATATTAATAATACATTCACAACAAAACTGATACAGTTTTCTACACAACCATTTTGTGAATATAGAAACATTAATCTTTAAAACATAATACAGATAGTCATTTGAGTGAAAAGATTACAAGCACTGACAACAGGGATTTAATAATAATAATAATAATAATAATAATAATAATAATAATAATAATACAGACCCAAGTACAGAGATAGGACCTGTAACAATTTTATGGGACTTTACAATAAACACAGACAGATCAATCAAATCGAATCGCCTAGACATCGTGATCAAACATTACAAGACCAGAATGTGACTCCTGATTGACATTGCAGTTACTACAGATTGTAATATATCTTCATTTTAATCGTCAAAAACCTTTCAAAATACAAGGATATTGAAGTGGAAAACTTAAAAATGTGTCATGTGAGGATATCAACAATTCCAGTAGTAGTTGGAGTCCTCGGATTGGTTGGAAAAAGGTTCCGATAGACTCGTTGAAGGGATTCCTGATGGCCAATGTCTTAAAGAAATAGAAAAGATTATACTCACAAGTACAGCTCACACAGTCCAAAAAGCTTTATTTATGTAAAACATTTTTGATCATAAGTTTGCTTTTGTTTGTTTTGTTTTTTTTACAAATCTATCCCCTATCCTTCTCTTCATCCTTTCCTCTATCACACCTCTTTGCTCTCGCTCCAACACTCTGTAACCCTTTGCATGCTAGTGGCTTACTGCCTTGCTTAGGGTGAAATGCTTAAAAAAAAAAAGAAAAGAAAAAAAGCCATTTCTGACATTAGGTCTCTAGAAATGAGCATACAACAAAAACTCAAGAAAATAATAATAATTGCGAGAATTTAACGTATTTTTCAAGTTAGCAGAAATATAATATTGAACAAATCAAGAAAAGCCGAATGGAATTATCCGATGGACCCATTCAAGAGTTTTGACTTGAAATGCTAATCACAGCTAGGTGTTTTATAAATGAAACATAACTTATCAAAATGATTCAGTAAATATCTTGCCGTGATGAGTGTTTCGAGACGTTTAACCAGATAACAACATTGAAATGATTTAATACTTTAACCGTTATAATGTAGACACTCTCTTTATTTTAAACAGTATTTTTATTTTCGTTTATAGGCATGCACAATCGAGAAAAATTATTAATTAAAATGCGCTGTCCGGCAGAATTCGAACAAGCGTCCTCCTTTGAAGGTGAAGCCGCCGTTTAATCTGTTTTAAAAATAGCTATAAATATGACGCATTTAAAAATAAAATCCATTAATTCGTTTTATATATATATATATATATATATATAGTTAGGTAAATCAAATGACCAGATGTAAGCAACCGTGTCATCTATGTATTTTGTGCTCGATGAGCTGGAAAACCAGCGAAACTTAAGTCACTCACCTAAACGTAGGTATTTGCATATGTAGCTTCATTAATATATATATATATATATATATATATATATATATATATATATATATATATATATATATATATATGTATATATATATATATATGTTCCATTAAAAACTACAGATTAAGCTTTTTTATTTAATTTTTCTTGTGTTCGAACAAGTGCATTCCTTTTTGGATACTTTTTATTTAAATATTTATCGTAGTAGTTTGTCTGTCCTTTTTAATGAAACATGCATAAATGAAGGATTGCTGTCTAAATACACAGTATATACAGTGCTGTTCGATAAAACTGACTCACCTGATTTTTTTACTAAAAAATATTTTTTGTCTATTGTTTTTGGGGTTAACAATCTTTAATCTTACTAATATAAAGACCCCTTCCTGACCACCTAGGAAAAAAGTTTATTCACCCTAAGGTATTCTACTGATAATTATAATTTTGGATATAAATGAGATTCAGGAAAAAACTGTGCAAAAAAAGTGACTCAACTATCGCATTCTAATGATTAAACCGGTAAATTTAAAGAGCTTTTGTCAAAATATTGAAAACTATTTTACAATACACTCAGAACAATATTCTAGAGAATTCTAGAACAGCTTAAATTAAATCTAGAGTATTCCAGAATATTCCAGAAAGCCTCATACAGTATAAAAACAGCTTGAAATAGCCACTCAGAACCACTTAAGGCATTATTACTGCCCTCACAAAAGCAGGCAAATCTACGAGAGAAATTACAGAAATTGCTATAACATCGCAATCAACTGATTCTCGAGTGCTTAGGGCAATTTTATGCAGGATAATGCTCCCTGTCACAAATCAAAATTGATGAAAGAATACTTTGATGAGAAGCAGGTGAGTGTTATGACATGGCCGCCCCAATCTCCTGACCACATAGAAAACTTATGGAGCATTATAAAGTACTGTTGAGCAACAAAGAGGATTTGATTGTGTTCGAACGAGTGCGTTCCTTTTTGGATACTTTTTATTTAAATTTTTGATTGTGAATTTCATATCCGAATTCAATTCAATGCTTGGAGATGAGATTTGCCAGAACCATATCAAGTCAACATATATATATATATATATATATATATATATATATATATATATATATATATATATATAGAGAGAGAGAGAGAGATAGATAGATAGATAGATAGATAGATAGATAGATAGATAGATAGATGTAAATATAGATAGATATATGTAAAGATAGATAGATAGATAGATGTAAAGATAGATAGATAGATAGATGTAAATATAGATAGATACATGTATAGATAGATAGATAGATAGATAGATAGATATCAACAGACTGTGATAGATAGATAGATAGATAGATAGATAGATAGAAGGTATATTTAAAGTTATGTTAACCGAATGATATAACTGTTTAATTTTTCCAAATTCTAATTAAGGAGTTTTATATAAGGATCGGATTTAAATGGGACTGCACTTGAGTTTTGAAAGTTCACCCAAAATGATTCGGAAAATTAGACTAATAAAATTAAATATACAGAATATAAATTTAATAAAACCCTTTCCCCAGTGACAAATCGTTGCAATACCTCTTCCTGCTCTATCTGTACTTCCGATGTTTACAAGAACAGTATATTCCTTAGTTCTACCAGTTCTAGCCTTTATGGCTAAGACCCGCGATCTAACACACATTGCAGCGAACCACCCTATTCCCTATGTATTCCATTGGTGGGATGTAAATTCCAATAGAGCAGCTTCTTTCCGCAGACCACTCCTTTCTGGAACCGGCTCCCAAGAATAAATGGATTTCGAAGAACCGCCTAAAAATTAATGATTGCGTGCCATATCTATGTATGTGTGTAGTGATTTTCCAAGTGTAGCTTGGATGTGGCATAAGGCCGAAAATAAGGGGCACCCAGTGTGTATCGAACTCACTACTCAGTCTTAATTGTTCTAGCAAGACAAGCTTGCTAACTATTACACCACATCGCGGTGCCCATGCATGTGTGTTTGTGTGTGTGTATGAAGGCAGCAAATTTTATGTTATGCCTGTCTGATTGAATAAAAGAACATTTTTCCGTATTTTAAAATTAAATAAGGCAATATTACAGTGTATTTCTTGCCTTATTCACTTGTAATATACGGAAAGATATTCGTGAATATGAAAGGATTATGATAAAAAAAAGCAGACATAATGTAATTTATTCAAACATATATATATATATATATACATACATGTGTGTGTGTGTGTGTATAGCACCTCGGCGTGGTGTAATGGTTAGCAGGCTTGTCACGCTGGATCAGTTACGACTGAAAAGTGAGTTCGATCCTCACTAGGTGCCCCCATTCTTTCGCCCTTGTGCCACATCTGAGCTACGCTTAGAAAATAACTATGTATGTATGTATGTATAAAAAATTAACTTTTTTTTCACTATATTTTCTTCTGTTGCAGATTCATGACTGTTTGAAAAATCTCCAGGCAATCATTACCAAATCTAAACCAACAAAATATTGCCGCGTATATTCTTGTCATTCCGACTTTTCCTTCTTATTTCTGGGCCACCGTATCGACCCTCTTTTCACCATTAAGTCCTCTGAACACATTTGGAGAGAGAAAGGGAGAGAGAGAGAGAGAAAGTGAAAAAGAATCCCGGGGAATTTAAAACCAGCGCCACCTACTGCCCATCAATGTCTGGCTCATTCACAATCTCCAACGATAAGAATGACGCAGAAACTGCTAGGGGTGAGGCGGAAATCAGTTCACTTTTTCCGTATCGGCTTAAACGGGACAAAGAAGCAGTTGTGACTTTGAAAAGAGTCTGAAAAGTAAAAATAAAAAAATAAAATAAAAACAAAAAACAAAAAAGGCAAAGACAAAGAAAGGAGACTGGTAAGAGATTTTATTGGCTGGCAGAATTGGCGGCCATATAGTGTCTATTCTTTTTCCAGAAGTCTATATATCTGTCAGTCTTTCATTGCACACTGTTCTTTCTGTCAAGAAATTCTTCTGAAAAAAAAAAAAAAAGAAATCTTTTATATTTTCATACTCTAAGCAGTAGTAAGTTGTATACACAAGAAACATCATACAAACTCATCGTATCAGATATCAAAGTTAGCAACGAATACCAGAGATTCTTCAAACAGAGAGCTATAAGGCTAAACAAAAAAAAACTAAAATTTTTCAAATCTGTTTTCTGAGCAAGAAAAAATTGTTATATTCGTATGATAACTTTTCAGATTAAAATGTTTTTAAATAAATCAATACAAAGATAAATATATTTTAGAAATATCATCAATTATATATTTACTAAATCAAATTTAAGCAATAAATAAAAGCAATCCGTTTTTGTATTTGATAAATTGCCAAAATTGTTTAAATTTTTAAAATTAAAAAAGACAAGAGCGACATTTTAAAAAAAAATATTTTACCTTTTTTGAAAAGTGCAGATTTATCCGTCATAAAGATAAGCAAATGTGATATTCTTTTTAGATTTATCGGTTAAAATCTTTTAAAATCGATTAAAATCTTAGTCATCGGTTACTTTGATTTTTAAAAGAAATCAAGACAATCCACCTTTTCTTAAAATATACTATTTATTTGCAATCTCATAATACTCTCCAGTTGACCCAAATGATTAAAACAATGCATTAAATGCCTCTATATAAGGTTTGACATTATCTTTATATATATATACATATATCTATATCTATATATATATATATATATATATATATATATATACATATACATATACATATATATATATATATATATATATATATATATATATATATATATATATATATATATATATTTATATATATATATATATATTTCCACTTTTCAATTTGTTTTCGAGTGGGGTTGTAATGTCCTAGACTTTATATAAATCTCGTTGACAAGATGACATTTTTCTTATGAAAAACAGACACATTAAGTGAAATTCATACAGTTTTAAGTATTACACGAGCAAATATTTAAACTTAATTCATTAGACTTAATCTGCCATCTTGATTCATCCTTTTCTAGACATGTCAAGAATCTAAAATTTATTATTGAAAAAAACAAAACAAATGCTTAATCAAAATTTATCACCGACAATCTCAGTGTTAAAAAAGGCAGGAAAATGACAAAGGAATAAAAATCATTTATTTTAATAATTTTTTGAAAATATATCTGAAACTCTTTCTAGCTTATTAGAACAAATTATAAGCTCAAAAGACTATAATTATCTATTAAAAAAGAAAAACCAAAAAAATGTTTTTCTTTATTGTGTAAAAAATAATTTTCAAAATGGCCTCTCCCGAGCGTTCTTCACAGAGGGCGTCCAGTGAAGGGCGTAAAATTGGAAGCAAAAAGAAACTAAGCCGGAAGCGGGCTAAATCGGAAACGGAAATTAAAGATGAGAGGTCTGAAAGTGCCGTTCCCGCAACAGTCGGCGCCTCTGCCACTGCCACAAGCAGCGAGTGTGCCGATCTTGAACGAAAATCCAGTAGCAAGAAGAGGCGGAGCTTTTTCAAAAGAAGTCGATCGTCAAGTACCGGACGGACTCAGAGTAAAGAGAGGGGCGAAGTTGATGTCGAATCACGTGATGCTACTCTCGAGCCGCAGGCAACGTCTACCGATGTTGCATCCCCGCGCGATGTGCTCTCCGACGACGAGGAAAATTCACAGACAAAACCACGTGATCGCTTCCGGCGAATGACGGTGAAGGAAGCGATGATGCAAAAGCGCGTAAAGCGGGTGTCGTCCACCAACGCCCTTTCATCGAGTCGGCGGCGGCGTGCCGAGGCCGGAGATGGAAACTACGGACAGGAAAACGACTACGAAGCGGAAGTCGCCTCGATTCGAACACTGTCCGCATCCTCACCGGACCTTCATCGAGACGACAGGATAGAATTCACCAATCGAAGACCGGCTGCATCTGCGACCCCGTTCGCCGGCGACAGTTGTCCCAAAGCTACAGTAAAATCGAGCAATACTTCATCGTCGAAAATCTTAAAAGCAGATAAGGCACAAAAAATAATCAAATCGACGAGTCCCTCAAGAGCAAAAACTAAAAAATCCACCAAGGGTACAGATAAAGAGGAAGAGCGTGCCGAAAGAATTAACCGTAGAGGAGAGGAAGTCTGCTATATAAAAGTAGGTAAAGACGTAAAACAGACAGGAAAGAAAACGTCACCATCACCTCACAGAAGACATCATTATTCCTCTCCTTCGAGACCGTCATCAAGATCGAGATCCCCGGGGACTCGTTCGAGAAAAGAGTCTCGAGATCGTACAAAACAGTCCTCGGAGGATGTTAAATCTACGCGAAGAGGTGCTTCGCGGTCCCCAAAGGTTAGTCGATCCCAGTCAGCGAAAAGTGGACTGAGCAAATCTAACCTAAGTAAAGAGAGGAGAACTAAGTCTATGGAAAAAGAACATGGACGATCTAGAGTTACCGAAAGAGCTAAAACCCAACCAGATCATCTGGATGGGCGGCGCTACATTGACGACGATGATGAAGGCGAAGCTGACGATGACGAAGAGACGATCACCGAAGGCGAAAAAGAGAAGACAAAATCTCCGTCAAAACATCCAGAAACGAAGCACGACAGTGCCGAAATTGAGAAAAACGATGACGACGAGTCGCACACACTGTTCATGGAACTAAGCAAAACGCTATCACCTTATTGCTTGTCGCCGGCTGGACAAGAAAAAGATCTACAAGCGGTGAGCAAGTACAATTCTCTGCGGAGGTCGACATCGAATTTATTATTGACAGCCAAGGAGATCAGGTCCGACGATGACTCGTCTAAGATGGACAGCCTAGCTGTGACGAGTGACGCACGGCCCAAAAGTGCCAGTCCTCGTGTCAGATCACCCGTCTCGTCAGACACGGATCCTCGTTACAGACGGTTAGTATCGAAAGATGGACATTTGAGCGGTGATTCTCGAAGGCATAGCAGTGATGCCCACTGGAAGCTGGACGATGAATCAATGAGCCCCACCTCGCCAACATGGTCAGTGTTTGATGACTACAGCGCTGAAGCATCCCCAACCTCACCAACATTCCCCCTTTCTCCTTCACAAAAGTATACCAGAACGTTTTCACCCACTCGGCATCGAATTAAGGATAAAAAAAGTTCCTCGTCGTCGAGGGCCAGCTACGAAGGACAACGAGAGAAGAGTCCGACTGCAACCGATGGCGAATCTATGGAACAGTCAAGCCGTCCTTCATCGAAATATTTATCTGGATCTGGTCGAACGAAAGGCAGCCTTGAACAAGAGGTTACATGTAAAACCGATACCAGCCCCAGCTCTACGAGTCCTCTTTCAACTAGCCCCACCGGTAAGTTTGGTCCGACTCCGACAATCACTCTCTCCAAGCCAGCTGTCATTGGAATAAAGTCCACGACTCCAGGCGTCGGTCTAACTTCTTCAAGTACAAATTCTTCAACTACAAAGCAAGTTGCTTCTTCGGCACCAAGATCAACAGAACCTTCTGCCACTTTCAAGTCAATTGCTAAGTCTGTCATTCCATCAAGTTCGACAAAGTCAAGTCATTCTGTACCCATTCCAAAAGTCAGCGCTCCAGATCACTCTACGGCCGATTCTGCGAGTAGGGCCGGCAGCATAAAATCCACGGTAGCCAAGACTGGCGTCGAAACGGATAAACTTACCATCAATATACCACGAACTTCGACGGGGTCTCAAGTTGATGACGATTCTCTTTCTCCCACCAGTCGAAGTTCACGCTCAAAGACACCTTCCAGGACGCCGTCTGTAAAAACCCTACCGAAGAGTCCTACAAAGTCTGTGAGCCCCGGCCATAAATCCTCTTCGACAAGTACCGATGGCTCTGGTAGCGCTAAATATTCACATCCGTCCACCTCTCGGAGCCCTTCACCTCGAAGCTCTGGCGTCATTGACACAACGGCCGGCGGTTCAGCATGGTATGAAAAGTCTGCGGATACAAAGACTTCTCCGACGAAGAAAGGAGACGCTGACCCGAACATGTTCTTTCCGGAAGTCAGTATTGTCAAGGAGACGACGGCCGATTCGGAAGTGCGGGAAAAGAAAACGAAAAAGGTTCAGAGGTCGTTCTCTGAAAGAGACGCCTCGAAACGGCCGCTGCCGAAGGTTGGCGAAATACTTGTCAAGACCGATTCTATGCGAAAGATCACAAGAATAAGCGCTGAAGACGTGAACAAGCTGAAAGAAATTGCAGACAGAGAAGAACGGCCCTTGAGCAGGAAAGGGGAAAAGTTAACCTCTTCGGAATCTGCACTGGAGAAATCCGGCGAAAAAAGCGCGTTGCTCTATCACGAAGACAGCAAGAAAGAGAAGAAAGAGAAGAAGAGATGGTCGCTTAAAGGCAGAAGCAGAAAGGAAGCTGTAGAGAAGAAGAGAGAGAAGGAGAAAGAAGACAAAAAGAAATCGAAAAAGGAGAAAGAAAAAGAGAAAAAGACGAGTAAGAAAGTCAAAAAATCGGACAGTACGGTATCGAAAAAAGACGAGGATGAGTTTTCCACGTCGGTGTCTACTCAGACAGTTCTCCTAGGTAACCATCTATCCGGAATAACATTGGATGTCGAAGCTGATTTCGATCCGGACCTGGAAGATTCCGAACGGTGGAAGGACCATACGAATCATTCGTCTTGGCCTGCCATAGTCATGCTTAAACATCGTCTTGCATGTCAGCGAAGGCTCCGAACGGGAATGGATATTGACAATGACGATGAACTTAAAGAACTGAATCTATTGAACCAGTTAGTCCGTCAACCGCTGAATGCTCCTATACCAATAGGAAACGAAACGAATCTTCTAAAATCTTTAGATATTCGTGAAACAGCCATTATAGGAGACACCCAGGGGCAGAGCGGTCTTCCCCATAAACTGGACCAGACGAAATCTCAACAGTCGCTGGAAGATGACCCGGAATTTATCGCCAAGCGGGCTCAGATGAGAAGGGAAAGCAAAGTGTTTCGGATGATTGAGCGTCGTCGCAAAATTCTCAGCTGCATCAAGAAGTTCATCGCTTTTTTATTTTCCCATATTGGTCTTTGTTCCTTAGTGGTAGCTTACTCCATCATGGGCGGCTTCGTCTTCAAGGCCCTTGAAGGGCCGTACGAACAGAACAAGACCGTCAATGTCACAAGCCTGAGGATGGATACCATATCAAAGATCTCTCAGCTAAGCGTCGAGTTGAATATGACGAAACTAAGCCGTTGGAACTTTACGAAACAGGTCAACAACGTGCTTGTTACGTTTCAGCAGAAGGTGCACAACGCTACAAAGAACGATGTCTACTATACGAGTAACAGTGACGAGAAAACGGACATAAAGTGGTCTTACGCTAGTTCCTTGCTTTACGCAATTACAGTGATGACAACTATAGGTAAGTAGAAAAACCCGTTCTTTATATGCATTAAAGTGTGGTCATTCACACACTGGTACACGCACACACAAGTATTTGCAGTGAGTTCCAAAATAGGCATATTTTTACCAGTTTCAATGGTTTTTATGCCTCATTTCAACATAAAAACGTGCTGCATGTCCAATAACACCGTGGAACAAAAGTTTGATAATTTATTGGTCTTTGATTAGTAAGTACTATTTCCTCATTGCGTCTGTCTAGAAAGCAAAGAAAATGACTATTATTTCCTTTAAACTTTGCTTGTATGATCTGAACATCGATATTTTGCATTACGTTTAGACAGATTCAGCACTGAAGAATAATTTTCTAGTACTTTCTAGAACTTTTAAGAACTTTCGAGAAGTTTCGAAAGGTTTTAAGAATTTCTAGAACGTTCTGGTTACCAAGATTCGTATAACGAAAACATGATGGGAGACTATATTTGGCGGCTGATTCGTGAAAGTAATTTATAGTATTAGCGAAAAATCACTCGCTTCAAAACTTTTTGTGGTCTCTCTTGTGTAATCCTAGAATAAATAAATGCTACATTTTTTAAAAATAATATGTCATTTTCTTCCTACATTGCGAGAACCAGAATGCTCACATTCGCCTGTTTTCCCAAATGTAATAGGTGAATATATTATCATCCTGGTCACAAAAGCAAAGTTTCAAAGAAATACTAGCCATTTTTGATACATTCGAGGTGTAAGCAAAACTGAAATAACAGTTGCTACTCAATGACAAAAATCGTGTTACAGATAATTCTTGCTACAGTGGCATACACATTTCATACGCGAAATTAGTGGTTCTCATTTTTTTGTTTTTTTACCCATGGACCACTTTTACTCTTAATTCTTTTTGCTGGACCCCCATAACCATTTGATGCAAAAACGAAGCTTATTTTCTTTTTTACTAATATATAAGTTTATGAATTGTGATATAGAAATAGTAAATGTATATGCTTTATTTCGAAGTAAAAATAATTTAATGAAAATAAACCTGTATTTTACAACTAAATTCTACGAAATATTTATATAGCGAGTAAAATATCACATGATAAACCATTTTAATATACGTGAGTAAATTGCACTATTCGGACTATTGTCTTCATCTTTGTCGCCATATTTATTACAGCGTTTCAACCTGAGGAAGGCCGGCTGCTGTACGCTCCGGCCTTCTTCAGGTGGTTGGAATGTCGAACTGAACCCTTTATTTCACTCACTAGGGAAGACTGTTCTAGTTTCACGTGCCATGTCTAATGGACGTCAGTTATCAGTTATCTTCTATTAATTCCCCTCTCCAAGTTCTCCGCTGCTTTAACCATATATCGAACTCACACTCTTTGGGTCCTGTCACTGGATCTAACCAACGCTTTTATCCACTGGGCCATGTGTCTGTGAGTAAATTACAAATTAAAATGTGCAGATTTATTCAATGAGAAATCTGTGGTTAATGTAGCTGAAGAGGTTAATCATTAATCATTCCTTTCTATACAATCCTTACATAATTTTTATATTAAATTGATTTTATTATTACTAGTTTATTTTTCAAA
>OZ010574.1:16386184-16393684 GCA_963932145.1 Acanthosepion lycidas | reverse complement strand
AGAAATGGTTAATGCTTTTTACAGTTCCATGCTTAAAATCAACCACTGGAACGATGATGCAGTTCGTAAAGACATGTGCTAAAAAAAAGTCCAGACAAATCTACAGATATTTTTCAACTAAATTTCGTTCAATACAAGGCTCGTGTGCCACTCAGACTAGAGGAGGCTCACGGTCGCATCAGATTGAAACAGCAGTTCCCATAGCATTACCGATGTTAAGCAACGTAGAGCTTTTTCAGTACTTAGATGTTTTCGCTTGGGAATATCAGGTGATGTAAGCTTGGGTGTGCGGATGGTGTAATGGATAATGGCTCAGAATTATTAATAGAAGAGCTGGGTTCCAAATCCCGTTGGATTCTTTATATTCAATTAAGCGCAAAAAACCCTTGGGAAAAGTATTAATTCACCTCCTCTCTCCTCCAGTTATGGTTTAATTAGTAAGACTTGTATCACTAAACCATTATTATCTCCAAAAAAATTCTCACAATATAAAACTATTTTCTGGCTTTAAATAACTGAGTTGATAAGCCATAGAAAAACAAACAATCGATGAAATACTGATTATCTATTTAGAAATGTTTTAGATTTATTTATATTCTCTGGAATATAAATGTATAGAAAACTACCTTGGTCGCAAAGTGAGGGATCAGTTTACATATTGTTTGTAATGGAAAATTGATCACTCACTATATATCCACATTATAATTTCTGATGAGCTATGAATCTACCTCTTCTCCCGCTAGCTTGTAAGACCCGTATCAGTAATTCATTATTATCCCCTACTCAAAAAAAAAAAAAAAAAAATTTACAATCTAAAAATATTTTCTGACTTTAAATAACCTGCAAAGGGTTGATAAGCCGAAGAAAACGAATCAATCAATCAACAGACTAAAGGGTTACAGTTGAATGATAACGAGCTTTGAAATATATATATATATATATATATATATATATATATATATATATATATATATATTACAATGAATCATTCATACAAAAAGTAAATTAGTAAAGTTAATGATATAAAATGGCGAAATCCCTTCGCTAACTAAATTTTAAAGGTGCCTTAACCTACAGATCACTCGACGAATCTTATGATCCTTGTTTTTTAAAATTATAAGCTGTATAAGGTCTTTCTTAAATGCGCAAGTACTTTCGACTGTACATTCAGTCATCTTCAGTCATGGAAAAATTATTTTGCTTTTGGTAAAATTCAGATCGCATCCTAGACGAAAAAATATAATGCGAATCGAAATATGTCTTTTTGAAATGTGCTATTGTTAACGGATACAAACTTTTGGAGCGTACAGTTGCAACGCTAAGGTTGATTTTTTTTTTAATTCAAGAGAGTGCGTTTTTTACTAATATGGCAATTTGAGAATTTTTTGTACGAGTTTATCAGTCAATGTGGCATGAACTAAATAGTTCAATAAATAGAGTAATGTCCCAGTTGTTATCCCGAAAATTTGCACGTCGGATGGGTTCTTTTACATCAAACATGTGATGCAGTTCAATTTACATTACAATGAATCATTCATACAAAAAGTAAATTAGTAATATACATACATATATATGTGTGTGTGTGTGTGTGTGCATGTATGTACATATGTTTATACAGGGTGCAATGGATAAATTGTCGTCTAAATTATGCAAAAATGAAAATAACACCTGACATCTCATTTTAACAGATATATTTACCAAAATTACAGAAGTGCATCTTGAAATACCTAAGAGTAAATTTATTCTATAAAATCGCCATTGGCTTCAACCACGACTTTCAGACCACTACGGAATCTCCTGCAACCCTTCCGGAGGGTCTCCTTGTTTAATCTTAAAATAAGCTAAAAGATTAAAATTTCAGGTAAACTGAAGGCTAAATTCCAAAGTCAGCAAGCTTAAATAATAATATATAATAATAATATTATTAATACAATATATCAAAGTCCGCTAGTTACAGTTTCCGAAAAACTTAGCGGACTTTCATATAATAAATTTTGAAGCTATATATAAATTTATATATATTGAAATGTTATTACATGAAAGTCCGATATATATATATATATATATATATATATATATATATATATATATATATATATATTATAAATTAACTGACTTAAAATATGGTTTCTTCGCTACACAGGAATCACCATGTTTCAAAATCCGAAGCTAAAATCTTCAAATTTAATTATATAATTAAATTAAAAGCATTCGTTTTGTTTCATCTTCAAACAAATTTTGGAATAACTTATTTTTTAAATTTACTGAGTTTTAAAGGCACATATAAATTCATAATTTCCTGTTTTCAAGGATACAGAGAAATCCAATCATTCAGACAGGGGCGGTAGCGTGTTCATTTTTATTAACTATTGTTGTATCAATTATATGTTACGTTTGAAAAAGACCTTAAGTTTAGGTAGTGCGTGGTGCATTTTTCAACGACACACACACATACACACAAACATATATATATATATATATATATATATATATATATATATATATATATATATATATATATATATATGTCCATATTCATGATCTGATGAAATTAAAATAAAATTCTAAAAGATTCCCTCGTGATGTCCGTAATAAAATACTGGGATATAAATTTTGTTATATTCTTCTCCTAGTTTTAAATATTTTACCTGAAAATTTAAGATGGCCGCCATTTCCTTTCAGGGACCGCTTGCTAAGGGGTGGGGAAACGGTTGCAGACAATCAGGTATACTTAGTCTGTTTACTGAGTCGACAAAACCTGTTTATATGTAAGGCGGGCTTTATTTTGCTTTTCAGCTTCGGACTGGAATCAACATCCGGCGATTAAATTCATAAAAGTTTGTAAATTACGCCCAAATCTCTTCGTAATAATGTTAGAATTATAGTTAGATTAAGATGTACCTGAAGTTTGCTGCTGCAAATTATTATTATTGTTTTGATTTCTGGCGTGTAAACATTTCTTTCCGGTTCCCGCCCAGAAACCTAAGGTTAGAAATGGCATCATGACACTTTCCACTGAAAACACACACACACACACACATATTTTACATTGATAAAGCCCTTCATAAAGTGTGGACTGTACTTGTGAGAACAATTTTTTGTATTTCTTTGAGGCATGGACTTCCAGGAATCCCTTCAATTAGTCTACTGGAATCGTTTCCAACCAATCCTAGGTCTCCAACTACAAAAGGAATTGTTGATGTTCCTATGTGCCACATTATTATTATTATTATTATTATTATTATTATTATTATTATTATTATTATTATTATTATTTTCTTTGCTTTCTGGCGTTTACACATTTCTTTCCGGGTCCCACCCAGGGACCTAAGGTTAGAAATAGCATCATGACACTTTTCACTGACAAAAAAAAAAAAAAAAAAAAAAAAATTACATAGATAGAGCCCTCCGTATTATTATTATTATTATTATTATTATTATTATTATTATTATTATTATTTCCTTTGATTTCTATTGTATACACATTCCCTTCCGGGTCCCAACCAGAGACGTAATATCAGAAATGTCTTCACGACATTTTCCACTGATCATTTCTGTAAAAAAAAAAAAAAAAAACTAAGATCAGACATATTTTACATAGATAAATCACTTCATAATATGTGAGCTCTACTTGTGAGTACAATTCTTGTATTTCTTTAAGGCGTGGACGACCAGGAATCCATTCACTAAGTTTATCCTTTTCCAATCAATCCGAGTGCTCCAAATATAACTGGAATTATTGATGTCCTCGTGTATTACATTTTTGAGATTTCTACTTCAAGTTCCTTGTATTTTGATATCTTTGTTGAAGGTCTTCAAAGATATATTGCAATCTTCAAGAACTGCCATGTTAATAAGAAAGCACATTTGTGTGGCCTCTAATCACGATGTCTGGACGATTAGCTTTGATTGTTCTGTCTGTGTGGATTGTGAAGAGATATAACCTGTAACAATTTTATGGGATTTGTTACAGAGATGGCGCCAGTAACAATTTATTATTATTATTGTTGTTGTTGTTGTTCAATTAATAAGATGAGATTTACGCACGAGGCAACCATTGAAAATGCAGCTCTGCTATTACATTTTAAGCTAACTTGAATTATCGAAATTCTTTTAATATATTTAATTATTTAATAATTAAATATATTCCTTCACGGTCACATGTTCTTTTCAAGTCAATAGCGCCTTGCGTCTTAGTGGCTTTATTGCCTTGATTAGCACGATATGATTAAAAAAACAAAAATAAGCAAAATAAAAAACATATTTTTCTATGTGCGAATAGTGTAACTGTGAGCGGCTCCAAAAGAGAAACCAGCGTGGCGAGTTCGAATTGCGGCCGTCCCTTACATTAGCTTTCGAATTGCGGCTGTCCGTTACATTAACTTTCTCATGGGAAAGGTAGGAATCCATCAATTCTGTTCTCTTATATAACAAGACAGACTGGGTTTTCTAGTCGTCGTTATTAAATAGTCTGAGAAAAAAAGACGATTCTGAATTCTAATCCGGTTTATATGTAACCCTAGAGAAGCGTATACCACAAGGACATTGAAAAAGTGGCTGGCGTTCACAATTAAGTGTGGCGATGAGTTTGTAGACTCTATAATCTGGACATTTTTTTTATTACTATAGTTTAACCACTACAAGACCCAAGAGCCACTGAAGGTAGAAGGTTACTGGACGTGGCGGGATATAAACGTAAGAAGAGGAAATAAGATGCGAGGATTATGAGGATGTTGAAACGATTAAGTTTGTAGTGTTCGGAGAAGTCTCCCCGTGCGAGTCTGTTCCACAAAGTAGCGGTCTTTGGGGAAAAGCTGGACAAGTGAAAAAATAACGTTTAAAGTAATAAAATACGTCGGATTTAAAAATAAAATCCATTATATATATATATATATATATATATATATATATATATATATATATATATATATATGTATGTATGTATGTGTGTGTGTATGTATGTGCATGTATCTATTAGGTTGTTTTCTCACATAGTAACATATGTGAGAAAACGACATTATTTTTGCACCAACCTAATATATAATTATTTAATGTATTAGGTTGGTGCAAAAATAATGACGTAATAATGTCGTTTTTTGAAGTTAAAAATATGTCAAAAAACGACATTATTACGTCATTATTTTTGCACCAACCTAATATTTTAAATTAATGGATTTAAAAATCCATTAATCAATTATATAGATACGCACACACACACACACACACACATATATATAAATTAATCGATTTTATTTTTAAATGTTTCTCTCTCACTCTCTCTCTCTCGTTCTCTCTCTTTATATATATATATATATATATATATATATATATATATATATATATATATATATATATAGTATTTAGGCATACTTTCTGCTTAAATACATCTCGTATATATATATATATATATATAATACATTAATTATATCTATATATATGTTTGCAGAGGTGTTGAAGTCTCACACTTATACATACACGCACTTATACATATACGCATACAAATATCACACACACTCTGAAAGAACTAAAAGATAACGTACACTTAACACACACATCCCATTCCCAGCAACCAATAAAACTGTCAAAATGACCGAGTAGGGAATTCTTAGTCAGGAATCTGCCATCTTAAAAAACAACTCTTTTGAGTTTGGCCAACACAAAGGCTGACCAAAATTAACGATAAAAAAATGAAAACTACAGATAAAGTTCACTTTCTTCAGAAACAGTCACTCCTGTAGTTTACTGCTACAAACAAGAAGGCAATTTTTTTTCCTGCTGATGGGCATGCTGGCCGAAACTAATCGATGAACCTAATTGAGATAATAAAACAAAATATGCTAATATACAAGACAGTGTCTCTGAAAATCTTAATTTTTTAGTATTTTAAATTGTTCAACACAATTGTGTGTGTGTGTATGTGTGTGCGTGTGCGCGCGCGCGCGCGTGTGTGTGTGTGTGTAGAGAGAGAGAGAGAGAGAGTGGGGTGTATTTAGTCAGAATGTATGCCTCCAAACAAGGGTCTACTGGAAGTGATAAAATAAAAGTACTTTAGAAGTGAAAACCCAATCCTAAACAGGATCCTCTACTCCTGTTTAAAAAGCCGGAGAGGAGTGTGAACTCTCTCTCTCTCTATATATATATATATATGTATGTATGTATATATAATGCTTTAAATATTATTTTAATGGATACTCGTAATTAAGTACACGCTTCGTTTATTTTAAACAGTTTCATTTTATCTACATGCCTTCACACTCGAGAAAACTCATAAAATAAAATGCGCCCTCCGTTATCCCATATATTAGGGTGGTGCAAAAATAATGACGGTTTATGACGTTAAAAAATACGTCAAAAACCGTCATTATTTTTGCAACAACCTAATATATATATATATATATATATATATATATATATATATATATATATATATACGAGGTGTATTTAGGCAGAAAGTCTGCTTCCAAACAAGGAGATGCTGGGAGTGAAAGAGAATGAAAAAGTCTTTCAAAGGATTCGGAAACCCAATCCTAAACAGGAAACAAGGGATAAACCTCTACTCCTGTTCAAAAGACTGAAGAGGTGTGCGAATCGGTTAGAAATTAAAATAAGATGTACACTTTTAGACATGCAACCTCTTATCATATGCAAACTAGACGCGTATATATTTCGAGCGATCGAATATATTCAGAACTAAACCTTTTCCTTATATGATGAATGTAAAGGAATTCTCCAATTTCTTAGTTTTTTAATAGCAGCGTCTGGAATTTACTTGTTTAGAATGAATCATATGTTTTCTTTGGTACTCGGATCTTTACAGAATCTAAAGCAGTTTTTCGTCTTTGATTTGTGAATAGAAGTTGCGCTGACTCTTTACGTCAATTGGAAAAGTAGGTGAACATGGAAAGATCACAAAGAACAAACAAAAAAAAAATCACACTTCATCTAACTCCATGTGTATTTCTCAAAGTATTATATCCAGCATACATATACACACATATACATATAAATATATTCCTCTCTCTGTCTCTCTCTCTTTACACACACATACATATATATATGTGTGTATATATATATATATATATATATATATATATATATATATATATATATATATGTATATATATGTATGTATGTATGTATGTATGTGTGTGTGTGTGTGTGTGTGTGTGTGTGGTTCCAACAAACCAAAGTATTGGTAAAACTAATACAAAGCCTGCCAAGTGACTAAAGAAAATAAAAATAAAAACAAAAAATATTGGAGAAAATCAAAGAGAAACACATACCTAAACAGTAAAAGACAAATACTCTACGTCTAAATGCTCACGACTGGGCAAATACACTAGCCAGCGACACTACTCAGAACGAGGCAAAGTTTAGATCGCTACACGGGTTTCACAGTCGATCAAATATATAATTCAACAGGTCATTTAGTTCAAATTATGATATAGAGATTATGATAGATATCCAACATCGTAAATGACAGTATTTAAAAAGGAGGAG
>OZ010574.1:16371184-16381184 GCA_963932145.1 Acanthosepion lycidas | reverse complement strand
ATGGTGTAATGATTAGCAATCTTGTCTCACCAAATCAGTTACGACTGAATAGTGAGTTCGATCCTCACTAGATGCCCCATACTTTCGGCCTTGTGCCACATCTATTTTCCTCCCCGAATGGAGAAATACCGAGTGGGCGTGAGCAATTTTTCCACGGTATTGCCGTTAATCCCACTTTAAACTGACCTTGTGTCACATTCCAGCTTTTCATCGATACAAAAGTTTGAGCGAGGCCGTCTTGAACATCGAGATCAACTGCAAAGTTTCTAACATGCTGCACCTCTAAATAGCCTTACCTACTATTAGGGTGGTGCAAAAATAATATTGTTTTTTGACGTATTTTTTTAACGTCAAAAAACGATATTATTTTTGCACCAACCTAATATTTTGGTTTAGTCGCACGCAATAAAGCGGTCGTTGCTGTCTATTCGCGGAAACATGAGCAATTAATCCTCAACCACCCGAGTAAAATGGCTCGGCCACGTTCTGTTTGTCTAAATGTTCGCAAAACACCTGCCGGCCTCAGGAGACACATGGGTGTTGAGCACCTCTTTATTTGTCGTCCGCGACGCGAGAGCCCAAAATATATGTATGTAAAAATTTCAGATATAACTACGACATAGCTGTAAAAGAACAATATGGCTAATGACATTTGCCCTGATAAAGTTCCTCACTGGACGAAACGCGTCAGCTAAGATAAGTTTTCTTTTTGTCTTTATTCATGTGTAAAAATACAGATGAATGAAGTTCTCAATGGCTGCTCGATTACTGAGGCCTTGTGCCAGACTATGCTACTAAGAGAACGTATTTATGAAAATGTTGCGGTGTACTAAAAATATTTTGGTTTTTCTATTAGGTTGGTGCAAAAATAATGTCGTTTTTCTTTTGAAGTTGAACGTCAAAAACGACATTATTTTTGCACCAACCGAATAAATGAATGACGCTTATACCATGATCTACGTGATATAAAGGGTGCAATGGATAAATTATATTGTCACCCCATTTATATTTACTAAAATTACATAAAAATATCTTGAAATACTAAAGAGTAAATTTATTCAATAAAATTGCCATTGGCTTCAATCACGGCCTCCAGACTACTTCGGAATCTCCTGCAACTCTTCTGGGCTGTTTCCTTGTTTAAGTTGGTGAAAGCTGCCATAATCCTTGCCTTCAGTTCTTATTCGGTGTTACAAGGAGTTTTGTTGGTCTCTCGCATAACTGCGACTCATACATAATAATCAAGGAGGTTGCAGTCTTGGGAGTTTGGTAGCCAGATGTAAGATGTGATGTAGTCACAGAAATTGTCTGAGAGCAATGATTGGGTACTCCTGCTTGTGTAGCATGGTGTAAAGTCATATTGCCAAACATACGACCTTCCACCAGTCATCCAGGCAGCACTACCTCATCAAGACACTTGATGTAGGCCTCCGTGTTGGGTCTGAAGCCCTGTGGGTAGATGAATGGAGGCGTAACGTCGCCATCACTAGTGATCACACCAAACACCGTGATTGATATCATCCAACTCATTCCGAATGGAGCTTCCGGCGCGAATGCCAGACAGTACAGCATACCGTTTCCAAATTTCTGGCGGAGTGAATTGCGTCATGGTGATCATTTTCTTACAGACGGTGCCCAACTGACCATACTCTATAGTGCCGACAAAAAACGAGCAACGCGCATGCGCGAAATTAAAGATATAAAATGGCAACAATTTATTCATCACACTTCGATACCATGTGAGTAAAATTTCGTAGGTTTTCCCCATCAATAGGTAATAACAATAGGTTATTACGATTTCAGATAGTTTTTAATCAACTCACCCCAAGCAAGGCGATAATGACGCTAAGACTACTACTGGGAGTGAAAAATAATGAAAAGAGGGAACCCAATCCTAAACAAGAAATAAGGGATGAACGAAATGGCTTCCAAAAGTTTTTTCCTGTTTTATTCTTGCTGTAGGTATTTACCCGACTCCCCACGGCGATATGGTGTGACACAAGGTCGGGTTTAATGTGGGGAAGCTGAGCGCGTATACCAAGGCCAAGGCCCAAAATTACCCCGCACCCGCAACTGTCGGTTGCGCTGGCATCGATATTCTTACCGATCCCTCTCTCTAGGGCAATGAGGGTGTTTCTATCGTGGGCTATTGTTCCTCGGGACCGGGCACCTCTCAGTATTTTCCCACCAGCTACGTCTCCGTCCGCGGACAAAGACACAATAGAGAAATGCACTTTGGCCGAAGACAGACACACAACTAAGAGATGATATTGGTTTACGTATGTCTAAAGAAGTTATTCTTGCTGTATGCAGCCGTTGCTTTAACATAGAGGAAAAAACATTTTTTCTTTCTTTTATCCACTTATTACGCTGCCAATTATTCCAGCAGATTAATCTGACCCAGGGCGTCGGAACATTCTCCAGAATGTTCCGACACCCTGCCAAGAGCATGAGTGTTGGAGGGGCAAAGTGGCTCTCGTGGGCATCATGGCATGAGATTTGCCAGCTTGCCGATGGTAAATCTCAGTATTTTCGATATAACCATACCTCTCTCGCTTCTAGTCTCTTTCTGATTGTAAATATACGTTTCTTTGTAGTTATTTCCTTAGAACTTTCCCATTGTTCGCATGATCTGTTCATGTTTTCTCAGAACCGGTCGGTAGAACTATATCTAAGTCGCTTCAAGTCTCTTTTTGATTGTAAGTATATCTTTCTTTGTAGTTACTATTTTCCTTATAACTTATGTTCACAAGATTTGTCCATGGTATAAACAGCATTCGTCGGCAGAAACATATCTCTGTCACTTCAACTCTCTTTTTTACATGTTAGGAAATTGTCTGATAGGAGAAAAAATATTACATAGCAGTTAACCATTCTGATCTTTTATCCATTTTTTAAGCTCCCACTGCCTCTAGCTGATTAATCTGGCTGTGTGTTCCGATGCCCTGCCAAGACCGTGAGAGCTGGGGAGACAAGCTAGCTCTTGTGGGTTCAACGCTTCCATGGAATAACTTTTGGCAGTAGCAATTCTGCCGTGTAAAAATTAATGTTTTATCATACCCCGAAGTGACTCTTAACTGCCACTTATGATTACTAGTTATTATGCTACCTTCGTCATTACAATTGGTTCCCCAAAACGGAAATTACCTATGACTCAACGTAATAAATAAAATAGAAAACCACTTGGGAAAAAACGTAAAGCATTTTATTGCAACATGATTAATATATCTTCTGCTGATCCTAACTATTTTGAGCGCTGGTGGTCGTCTCCTTATCTAGTCTGACTTTTCAAGTATCACAATTAAGAATTAACCTTTGCTAATTTCGGCGTTTAATATCAGTAGATAAGTGGTGACACTTTAAAAAGCTTAAATGAGTTTTGGGTAATACGGCCATTTGTTTTTGTTTTTTTCAATCATTTCACCCCCTCCAAGCAAGGTGATAATGCCACTAAGACGCAAGGGTTTATTGGGAGTGGAAGAGAATGAAAAGATTTAAGTGATGAAACTGGATAATTAAAGGAACACTTTTCAGGAGGACAGAAGATGGCGACTGACATTACATTTAAATTTGTGGAGTTTGCCAGGGAAGCAAGAGATCGGAAGAGAGTTCCACAGGCAAGAAGTGCGCGAAAACAAATTATTAGAATAGAACATACGGTTGCATCTAGCTCGTTCAAGATTAGAGAGACATGATCACTTATGAGAGTGAGTAGACTTTAGTGAAGAGAAATGTGAAAAGGACAATAAAGAGACAGGATTCAAGAAGACAGAAGATGGCGATTGACATAACATTTAATTTTTTGAAGATTGTAGGTGACAGGCAAGCAAAGAACCGGAAGAGGGTTCCCCAGGCGAGAGAAGAAAGTATTAGAATAGAATCTCCGGTTGCATGTAGCTCGTTCAATAATAAAACAATGAGACCTAATTGCCAATCTAGTAGCACACTTAAATGCCTTCGAGGCACTATGGAGCAAAGTCCATAAAAAAAAATGCCATGGAAATATTTATATAATAAGACAGAAGGAAGCCAAACATCGAGGAGAAAGTGACATAAGTCGAGATGCCAGATTAGGACCGATAACATTACAGACCCTTCTTTGGATTTTTTTATATGATACAGAAAAGGACGGGGAATAAGATCAAGGTATCAGAAGATGTCGATTGACATTACACTTGGACAGCAGTATTCAATGCACGGACGAATGGTAGTATTTTATATGTAGTTTCATTTACCTACCCCTCCTGTATCTACTTTAAAGCCTAGATGAAAATAATGACTGAATATTAACAGAATTTCAATCCATGTACCTGCCATTATAACATCTGAAATAAAAGATACTGTTTCGGAGTTTTCATAGTGATAAATTATCGCCATTAAGAAGGTTTCACCAAATCTTGCGCAAAACCGAGAGATCCGTTTTCCTTCTTAATTATGAAAAAAAAAAAAAATTCAGTGGCTTTCATATTGCGTTTTCAATGATGCCTTAAAATCGCTGGAAATATTAATATTTCGAGGGTCACAACACCACCACTCTTAAAATGTTTAAACACCATTTTTATAGGTACGGTTAGATGCTATTTCATTGCGTCCCACTATCCGAAACCTGGGACCAGTTTAAGTGACTCTAGCTATCAGTTTCAAATAATGCTTAAAATGATAAAATATCAAAATTTGTGATAAAGATTTTATATATATTTTAATAACATTTTGTTAATATTTCATCGTACGTCTTTAATCATATACATAAAACTAGAATTTTATATTTTTGAGAGATACTAATGGTTTTAGTGACACAAGTCTTACTAATTAAGCAATAGCTTGGGGTGGGGACATAAGGGGTGGATTCATACATTTCCCAAAGATATTTGCGCGTAAGTGAATATAACGAACCCAACGGGAATTGGAACTCGGCTCTCCGATTAACAATTCCAAGCCATTATCCGTTACACCACCCGCACATCCTAGCTGGCAGCACCTTCTATTCTCAAGAGGTTACCCATCTAGGTACTGCCCAGGCTCGATGTTGCTTAATTTCAGCGATCGTACGGGAACCGGTGTTTCGATGTCATATGGACGTAAGCATAAAACGAATGTTTTGGAGTAAAGGTCCATAAAAACAGCGAAAACACCCAAACGTATAATAAAGACATTATTACCAATATGGTGGAAGTAGTTACTTCCCCGCGGCCGTAACGTAGTTTTCCTGGGCATTTCCTATAATTATTTTCATAGTAATTGTTCTGAAATTCTAGTGGTTGTTCTAAGGTACCTAAATTTGATGACTGTAAGTACAGTACTAGATTGGTAGCTAGGCCTTATCATTTTATACTTGAAATGGCTAGATATAACCGTAAGTTCTACGCTGACAGTTTCTTTTCTCCCAATTCTGGCTTGCGGAACTCCCTTCCGGCTTCTTGCTTTCCAGACAACTTTGATCTTCAAAGATTTAAATGCAGAGTCAATCGTCTGTCATTTTTTTTTTGTTTTTTTTGTTTTTTTTTTTAGATAGGAACATAAAATAAGCTTTAGAATAAAGGTAAAAAAAAAGTGGTGTCAAAACCTCATTGATTATTAAAATGTAAGAATAATGGTATTTCGAGCCATTGTATTTTGACAACATAGAAATATCGAACCATACAAAAAGAATGAAACGGAAAGCACATTTCTTCTTAAACCAAGAATTTAACACAAATGCAAACGCTCAAGAATCAGGCAACCGAGAAAGAGATTTGGTTTAAAAGACAACATTTCCTAAACAGATGCTTTCAAGGGAAAAACTACAAAAAAGATAGAATCAAACTGAAACAATACACCTTACGTATTTCCCGTTGCTGACAAAATTTAATTTTCATATGAAGTAAGCGTCCCAAAACGCAATAAACTACTTAATAACAACATAATTAAAATAAACAGAAAATAACCCCTAACTAAAGAATATAATATTTACACAGAAACTAAAAATCGCCCAAATATTAACCCTAAACGACCGAATATAATTTGTAGTCCTGAGTATGACGATAAACTACATCTGGCAGCAAGCCCTGTGATCAGGAGATTAGAGGTTTGGAGGAGCATGCAACCACCTCTGCTGTTACTCCCAGGTCCACCCTGACCCGGGGTGGTAGCAGACTCCTAGGGTCCCAACTATGGTCAAATAGTGAACACCCAAACAAAAACACTATGAAAGTATAAAAATACATTTTTATCGTTAAAACATCAGCAATACGTTTTTATATACAGAAATTACCAACCAGACATAATTTGTAATCGAATTATCAACAATATACTTTATAGCAAAGTGAACAGAAATACATTTAATCTACAGTTAAAAGCATACAGCTGCGTTCAAAATGTATTTAGTTGAAGCCATAAAATTCTGTTCAAAATATTTAGATTTCGGCATTAAATAACCCACAGAGGTGTTGATATGCCGTTAAACGAAATCAACCAACTCACTGAAGAATTTACATCGCTAAATCACTAGCATTCATTACGCTAAAGAACTATGAAGAAAGTTTCAAAAATAGCCCAACGTGCAAACCAACTAAAAGTAAACTAGGTCAAATAATTAAAATAATACTGGAAAGAATTAACTCAGAACTTAGAACGAAGTTTGAAGTAAACCAGTAGAAAAGCACAAACACAATCCTAGACTGGTTCGGATATAAAAGATTACTGCCCTTCAATAACAGAACCCGTGCTGCATAAATCTATTTTCGTATCGAAGGAACACATAAAGGAGAAACGGATTAAAAATTATTAAGCCCTCCAAAAAACCACGATAATTCGTCAATGAAGTTTCTTCTCTAAAGAAAGAAGTAAGATTCGATGTTAAAATGAGAAATTTTGACGGGTCCCAAATCTGCGAGCTTATAAGTATACATATACAACATGAACTAAATAAAATAATCGACAAAAATTATATAGAAATGTACAGGGACGACGGTCTCAAAATACTTAAGAAAGTGAAATAAAAAAAAAAACAGACAAAAACAGAAAAATAATCTAAATGAATATATAGATATAAGGTAAGTATGTAACACGATTTCGGTATCCAAAACACACAGAAAAATAAGAAATGGAAATAAAATCACTCTTGAGAGGTTATTTCAATTAGCGTCCCTTATGTCTGCCTGTCGAGCTAAAATATCTGAAACCATATCTTGGATCTACGCCAAAGTAATATTGTACCTCTAACAAATAAAAAATAAACACATCTTCAGGTTGGATTCAATAAAATCCTGCTGTCATCTTAAAATCTAAAATTCTGTAGATGTATATATAGCCCTTTTATCATCGATAAAAAAAAGCCTGCCATCAATATATCAGAGTGGCTGTATAATTTATAAATATATATGAAGATATATCTGCTTTAGTTAAAGCTATGAGTATTATATTGCATTGGCGAAGTGTTTACAATAAACAAGACGATATATTTATTTGTTAACGGACCAAATGTTACAGTGCATGTAAAGGAAGATGCCAGAGAAAAAAAAACAAGCTACGTAGATATAATGTAGATTTATGTAATAAATGAAGAAGAAAAAATGAAAGAAAGAAACCAGTGGAGAAAATGGCGTACAATCTTTGAAGTCATGGCCGTTAAAATTAAATGAAGAGGAAAGGAATGAAAACGAAACAAGTAAGAATATACAAGAAAAGATTTGAAAAGAGAAGAAGAGATGGCGGAAAAGACTTAAATGAAGAAGCAAAGACAAAGTAGAGAGAAAAACTGAAAGAAAAGAGAAAGAGAAAAGAGAATACAAAGCAGAATAATGAGAGAAAAGCATAAATATGAAAAGAGTGATAAAAGGGGAGAGAGAGAGAGAAAAAAAGAAAATCTAAAAAGAGAAAGTGCATTGAAAGAAGAAGGAAGAGTAGAGAGAAAAGAGAAAAAAACTGAAAGAAGAAAAAACGGTAGAAGGGGAGATAAAAGTGATAAGAGAGGAGAGCGATAAAAGAATGTGGGTAGGGATAAGAAGAATAAAAAGAAAGAAAAGAAAAAGGAAACAGGGAAGAAAAATAGAAACAAAGAATGAGAAAAATGGATGAAGAAAGAAGAAAAGCTGCTGTATGAAAATTAAGAGAAGAATATGAATAAAAAGATTAAGAAGTGACAAATGGCAATACACTTTTGCAAAATATTTGACCTTCAGACTTTTAACAGCATACGGCCATATCACGATGAAACATTGGTTCTTGTACGATCAGCAATGGACAACTTCGTCAGTATCGAAATGGGTGACCGATTGGGAATACCAGATGCTGTAAACGTGGATGTGAGAGTGGTGTACGAATTAAAAATCGCTTCCCAAATATATATATATATATATATATATATATATATATAGTGCTGATCAAACACTCTGTCTCCGGCCAGAGAGGATCCCCAGACGTGGCTACGTCGAAGGGCAGAATCTCGTATCGGGAAAACAGCTACCCGAGCCCGTTTTAGACAGGGTCTGCGCGCAGGTTAGGATACCCCACATTAAATTCGGGTTTGTACCACATCTGACCGCGTGTGGAAGTTGGTAGATATCCCAGAGTTGGAGATTCATTGAGGAATTCACTTGACTCACTTCTAGCAGTTTACTACTTCTACGCACCGTTGGCGATTCTTATATGAGTTGTTCTTGTCCTAAGTATTACCGTTCATTACCAAGCTTCGTTTGACTATTAAATTCCGTAACATTCCCTAGGTCACAACATATATATATATATATATATATATATATATATATATATATTGGTGCGAAATAATTTTGATAAATAAATCCATTGATTCCATAGAAAATTCATATACGTATAAAGATTTTTCTTAAATATACTTAATGAAAAATCAAAAACTTTCCAATATACATACATATATATATATATATATATATATATATAGATAGATAGATAGGTAGATAGATAGATAATATTAGTGCTCAATATATATATATATATATATATATATATATATATATATATATATAAATACCCAAGAGGATAGTATCCAGGTAGAACTCAATGTCCAGGACAGAGTAAGAATATAATATAAAAGGCTCAAACACTAATATTCCATGGTTATAATTTATTACATTGGAATCGTAATCACGATCCAAATCATCAGACATGTAACCAAAATCGATTGAAAATGAAACAGAACCAGGGACTTGAATTTGAAGTTTTTAGTTTCTGTTTTTGAAACATGGTAATTCCTGTGTACCGAGAGAACCATATTTTTAAATTAGTAAATTTGTAATATTTATGATCTGTAGATTTGCATTGAGCAATCTTTTCTAAAAATAAAAATATTAATAAGAACGCCGGATGTTCTTTCTCTTTATTACAATATATATATATATATATATATATATATATATATATATATATATATATATATATAAGTTTCATTTATTTAGCATTTGGACAATTTCTACATAATTTACGCCTATTAAAGAATAAATTATAAGAAAACAAGAAAAATTAAATATAAAACTTAACTGCAATACCTTGTCAGTCGTTTTTAACGAAACTTATATAAAAAGAGTAATTGCTGCCCAAATTCACAATTTCTCTTTTAGACATGCTTTATTGAATGTGACAAATAAGGAAATATCTCAAATATCGTACGTTTCTTAAATAAATATCTATACGTGTGTACATCACCGTACATTCAAGGACTCCTCAAAAAGCATCGGGACTGGTGCTATAAAAAGAAAACTACAACATATATCAATTCGGCATTTAATCTCCTTCGAAGTAGTCCCCCTCTGCAGTCACACACTTTTTTTCCAGGGTCATTTTAATTGATGAGAGCATCCTTGGAGCCCCTTTTGGAGGATAGTAAGCAGCTGCCTTCGTTGCTTTCTCGTTACTTTTTAATGAAACTTGTATAAATGAGGGATTGCTGCTCATATACACACACGATATATATATATATATATATATATATATATATATATATATATATATATATATATATGAAGAAATATACTCTTAGGTTGTTCTA
>OZ010574.1:16356184-16366184 GCA_963932145.1 Acanthosepion lycidas | reverse complement strand
GAACAGCGCTTTTTTCAAACCTTTATTTTTATATCTATCCTGCATTTTTAACAGGGGACGCAAAGTGTGACATTGAAATCTGAAAGCGTACTGGAATAGCCAAAGATGCATTCGAAAAGCTAAGCAGAATATTAAGAAATAGAAAAGGTTCACTAGAAAAAAGGAAAAGGGTACTAAACTATTATTTGAGATTTGTCCTCCAGTATGCCGGTGAATGCTGGACAATCTCTTCAAAGATGAAGAATACCAACACTATTAATTTCAGCATTTCTTTTTATTTTATGTGCCATGCCCTTTCAGGACGTGGGCGATAATGGCTCTTCACCTCCCGCTATCTCTTGCAGCTCTCAACAAGTTCCTTCCCTCTGCTTCCTCCCCCAGACTACGTTTTGTCATCCACTTGCCCGCTAGGGTATGTCATGCATTGTTTTCCCTTATCCCTCTTTCTTTCTATTCGACCTGTGGGTATCAGATTTTCCGGATTCTTCCTCCTCATTATTTGTCCCAGAAACTTCAGCTGCCTCTTCGTGATATTAAGTATAAGCCTCCTCCTTGTTTGCGTCCTCTCCAAGACCTCATCCTTGCTCATACGCTCGATCCATGATATCCTTAGCATCCTTCTGTAGAACCACATGTCCGTCGCCTCGAGTCACTTTTTCATCTTTGAGGAAATCGTCCAACATTTGCTGCCGTAAAGAAGAACAGATGTCACGTAACAGCTCAGTGTTGTTTTCTTTGTTACCAAAGAAATCTCCATGTCTCCCAATGCTCTGCCCAGCTTTTGGAATGCGTCCTTGGCCATCCCAATACGTCTACGGATCTCAGTGTCGCACTTACCGTCTTCTGCCAAGACGCTTCCCAGATATTTAAACTTCTGCGTCTGCTTGATTTTAGTGTTCCTTACTTGCAAATCGCATTTCGGGCTCTTCCTTTTACTGATGACCATGCATTCTGTATTACGAAAAACAAGACCTAACAAAGGGTGAAGGAACTCTCTGAGTCAACGGCCAGCTAACTAGAGGTGGTGTCTCCATAAACCACCGTGGAGAAGGCAACGGGAAACCACTCCACTACCAATCCCAAGACAAACCATTACTACGTCCATTAATTTCGCCATCATCGTAAGGACATATAAGAAAGTTTACATGTTAACTAATTGCTTGAAATAATATAAATGGCGGATTAAAATAAGTTTGAAAGGGTAGTATCTGTTCTAATCAGATTAATCTGATTCTCCTCCCTCTCTATCTCCCTCTCTCTCCACTTCTGTCTTCCCGTCTTTCTTTCTTTCTTTCTTTCACTGAAACCAAGTAGTCTCTTTTCTTCTTTCCACGCGTTCAAAGCGTAATAGTCCGCTATTTATGTGGTATTGACAGGGCGTAACAATCGTGCAAACTAACGAAGGGAAGGACAAGCAAAGTTATAAGACGATAATTTATACATAAGTACAGGTAGTTATCTTAGTAAGCAATTGTATATATGTTTACAAGCACTCTTGTTTAGCTAACTCTTTGATTAGCACTTTTTGTTTCTATGTAACATTTATTATTATTATTGCTTTGCGTATTTTAGAATGTAGCTGCGTATCGTAATAAAAATATTGACGGGAATGCAAAGTTTTTATGTACCATGAAATTCTACTGATGTCAGTTGCACCACTGTATGTTTGCTTACATATAAACAGGAGAGCAAATTCGTTCGAAGCACCCAAACAATATTCGGTAGCGACTTGCTCTCTAAACGTAGACGGTTTGGTAAACGCAAAGTGAACAATTCAAATTGGCTTCTTCTTGCAACCACCACATTTTGGTAGATACGTTCTTCAACCTTCCTCGAATAAGAGCTTGTAGAAATCACTTTTGTCAGGAAAAAAAAAAACAATGATCTTACATCCTAAATCAATCATAAAAAAAAAATTTCAGCATGTGGAATTAGTAAATAATTAACGCTTCATATACACCAGTGCATGGATCAGTTATAACGAATTTAGTACACGAGATAAGGATAGTGAACATGGAATATTAGTTTCGCCCAATACCGCAAGTTGCTACACAACCAAAATATTAACTTAAGAATTCGAGTCATGTTCTTAAATAGCCTCATCTGGTCTGCGTCAAGCATTGCGCCAAACATGTTCTGAAATATCTAAAATGTCAGCGCTATACAACCGCTTTCTCAGATCAATGGTTAAAAAATGCCACCGAGCTAGGTCCACCCTTCGAACCTCGTGCACTGGCGCTACAGAATCACAAAGAACTCTACCAAATAACAGAATAGACATCACTTGAGAAATTTCAACAACGGCAACAACTAAAATGAATAAGACATGGAACACGAATAGAAAATAATAACGTAAACGAGGAGGTGCGGATTATACAGAAGTACAGTTGTTCAGAAATGTTTCCACAGCTTAAAAGTCCTCTTGTTTGAAACAAAAAGATTGCAAATCCACTCAATTTTGTTCACAAGATAAAGTTTGTTCATATTTTGAAGTTTTCTCTCTTTATTTTAATGAAAGACATTGTTTTTCATATTTTCTTAATATATAAGTCAGTTATGTGCCATGCGTGACGAGGCAGATTTTTCCCCGCAGTAGGTTACCAATTTGCTTCTGCTGTAGACCAGTTGCCATCCAAGGCTATAGAACTGCTATATTATTTAGTCTATCAAGAAGAAATACAGTGATCCAGGTTTTAAAAAAATCCTACCTTATTTAATCTACGCATAATATAATTGAAATATTAATATCAATTTACTCGGAGCAAAAATAATTTAAGTTATAAAATATGCTATCTTATTTTTCAAATTTAAAACAACAGAAATTTCTATTTCTACTATGTCAAGAAAAGACAAGAGTGAAGCTTTAGTCAGTCAATTATGTGCTTAGGCGATCATGTATCGAAAAATACATGACTGACGAGGCAAATTTTTTTCCGCAGGAGGTTGCCATTTCTTTCTGCGGTAGACCAGTTGCCATCCAAGCCTATAGAAGTTAGTCTGTCCTGCTATTTACCTATAGCTGGAGGGGAGATGAAGATGATTCATACCTTTCTTAATGACTTAATTACATTTCTATATATTAATAATACCTTTCCCAAGGGTATTAGCACGTAAGTGAATGTAATGGATTCGACCGGAGAGCCGAGTTCGAATTCCAGTCGAAACCATTACATTCATTCTAATACCCTTGGGAAAGGTATTATTAATATATAGAAATGTAATTAAGTCATATCAAACAGAACAAGTATGACAGATGAATTAACAACTTCAAATGTATTACCGGGTATGTCTAGTTAGCACCTTTCCATAAAAATGTGAAAATAAGTTTTGAAACGGAAATTGAGAGAAGAAATACGGAATGGCTGTACATCCGGTGTATTTCTATTTTTAAATACCGGAAAAAATTAAATATTTTAGTGAAATATATTCACATTAAGATTTTAATGGATAACACGGTACAACCTTTGAAAAAAAAAATTACATGGGCATGGTTGTACTTTATTTTATGTGCCCTGTCCATTCAGGACGTAAGCGATCATAGCTCTCCACCTCCCTCTATCCCTTGCAGTTCTCAGAAACTTCCTTCCCTCTGCTACGTTTCCCAGACCAGGTCAGCCACTTTCTCAAGGGCGCTAGGTATGTCATGTATTGTTTTCCCTTGTCTCTTTTCCCCCTCTATTTGACTTTTGAGTATCAGATTCTCCAAGCCCTCCTTCCAGAAACTTCAGCTGCCTCTTCGTATAAGCCTCCTCCTTGTTTGTGTCCTCTCTAAGACCTCATTTTAGCATCTTTCTGTAGAACCACATCTCCGTCGCCTCGAGTCTCTTCTTCATCTTTGAGGAAATCGTCCAACATTCGCTGCCGTAAAGAAGGACAGATGTCATGTAACAGCTCAGTATTCTTTTCTTCGTTACTAAAGAAATTCCGATGTCTCGCAATACTCTGCCCAGTTTTTGGAATGCGTCCTTGGCCATCCCAATCCGTCTACGGATCTCAGTGTCGCACTTACCGTCCTCTATGAAGACGCTTCCCGGATATTTAAACTTCCGCGTCTGCTTGATTCTAGTCCTGACCTGCAAATCGCATTTCGGACTCTTCCTCTTACTGATAACCATGCATTTTGTCTTCTTGTAGTTTACGGTTAGTCCTTTCTTCTTGCTCTCCGTCGCTACCTCCTGTAGGAGATTTTGGAATTTCATTACTGTGTCTGCTATCAGTACTGTGTCATCTGCGTATCTTATGTTGTTATGGTTGTGACCACCAAATCACGGTAGAGTATGCAGTTCTCTCAAGATTGCCTCGCTGTATAGGTTGAACAGTTCGGGCGAGAAGATGCAACAAGAAGTGAACATTGAAGTCAACAAGTAGAGGCGACAGTTTCATGCTAGACGCAATCGTCAGGTCACGTGAGGTATTATGTACACTATTTACATTATTCGGACTATTGTGCTCATCTTTGTCGCCATATTTATTACAATGTTTCGGTCGTTATACGCTCCGGCCTCGAGGACACATGGCACAGTGGCGTTAGTTAGATCCAGTGACAGGACCCAAAGAGTGTGAGTTCAATACCCGATTAAGGCAGTGGAGAACATTCAGAGGGAAAATTAACAGGGGATAACTGATAACTGACATCCATTAAACATGGCACGTGAAACTAGAACAGTCTACCCCAGTAAGCGAAATAAAGGGTTCAGTTCGATATTCCAACCACCTGAAGAACGCCGGAGCGTACAACAGCCGAAACGTTGCAATAAATATGGCGACAAGGATGAGGACAATAGTCCGAATAATGTAAATAGTATACTATCACGGCTTCGTATTATCCTCAAGCTTTAGAAAAAATGTATTTGATTGCCGGTTTTTAGCTTCTGGGAAGTGTTTTAATGGATGGCGGGAAATGTGAGTCTGAAATGGCGAGTGGAAGATGCCATCCAAAAGCTATGAAAAGAAACAGGAGAATTTCGTTAGAAACAATGAAAAGTGTGTTGAACTATAATGTAATATCAGTTCTCGTTTATGGCAATGAATGCTGGACAATTTCCTCACAGATGTAGAGACTTGAGGCAACAGATAAGAATTAAATCACGCCTAGACATCATTCTATTAGATACCCAATATTTTGGCGTTATGCCAAACTAAATAATCCTATTTGAATGGCATCCATAGGTGTGAGTGAGTTTTTAGAGAGCTTATCGCCGAGGAATGGTGGTGTAATGGATAGTGGTTTGGATCGACAAATCGAAGAGCCGAGTTCGAATTTCAGTCGAATCCATTACATAAACTCATGTGCTAATACCCTTGGGAAAGGTATGAATCCTCTTCTCTTCCCAGCTATGGGTAAATAGGAGGACAGACCGGATCCTATAACCTTGGATGGCAGAAAGAAATGGCAACCTACTGCGGGAAAAAATCTGCTTTGTCAGTCATGTATCAAAAGACGGCGCATGACTGAAGGTCTATTATCGCTTCGAGGTGGGTGTTGTAAATCTAAATTGTATTTTTTTTCTTTCGCTTGTGGTCAATTGTGTTATCGCAAAATCTCTGATAATCTAATGTTTAAATTTGCCACAAATAACATTATTTATCTTTGGTATTAAACTGGCTTTCGGAATCTTCAACTACTTCCAGGTGAACGCGAAAAATTAACAAGGTGCGAAATTAATAATTTCATTTAATTATGCTATAAACAAATATATTTACTTTTGCACAATGTGGGGAAACTAACATTAGCCTCCATTTTGTTTTTTTTCGAGGCATTTCCCAAAATACAAGTTATACATTTACCTTTCTTTTTTTTTATTAGATGTGCTTTAGTTTTTTACCTGCATATAACACAACTTATAGCAGGAGTTACCATAAGCCAATTTATTTCTATGAGCTATTTTTTGTTTATCTTATATGCTACTTATTAAGTCATCAGTATGCCTGATGCAAACCTCCAGAAGAGAAAAATTACTGCACCTCGTTGTGCTTAAAATTTTTCATTGACAAGAATTGGAACAATTATATTGAATCGATTCCTAGGTCAGCAGCTAGGATAGTTGGTTCACTGTGTCATGCCAGACAATTTTTCACGCCAGAATTTATCTTGCACATCTATACGCCTGTCGTTCGTCCGGGAATCGAATATTACCGCCACATCTGGTCTGGCGCTTCTGTTATAAAGCTAGAGATTCTTGACAACATCCAGTGAAAAATCTTCAACGTTATCAGTCCTGACCTGGTATCTAGGCATCAGTCACTTTCTAACCGCCGTAACGTAGTTTCCTTACCCGTGATTGAAATTTGCCTGTCCCTGTGTACGATCATGTGACGTTTGAATCCCGCAACAGACTTACAAATCTTGTCACAAAACTCGCACTAGTAACCTGTAGGTGTATCTGGAAGGGTTGCGTTGACAGGACTTTGCACTTGACCACTTTGGTGTGATATCAGGTAATTGGCTAAACCAGATGCTAAAAATGACCTTCCCACAAATATTGTAAGTGTGTTAGCATCCTAAAAGCTCTGGGACAGATTTTTATTTTTTTCCCCTTTCTAATAGTGCGCTTTTTGTTGGGATGCTCAATTCTATTCTTCTCATATATATATATATATATATATATATATATATATATATATATATATATATATATATATATATATATATACTGTGTTATAAATGTGGTCTACTGTTTATCAGGAGCTGAATATGAAGAAATATACTCTTAAGGTGTGCTATATTTATGGGATAAAGTGCTCAATATCAGAGATAGTGTATGTGTTCACTTTTATATTTACACACGCTCTATCTCTGATATTGAGCACTTTATCCCATAAACATAGCACACCTTAAGAGTATATATATATATATATATATATATATATATATATATAATGTGGGTGTGTGTGTGTGTATGAGCAGCAATCCCTCTTTTATACAAGTTTCATTGAAAAGTAACGAGAAAGCAACGAAGGCAACTGCTCGCTATCCCCCAAAAGGGTTTCCAAGAATGGTCCCGTCAATAAGAAATGACTCTGGAAAAAAATGTGTGACTGCAGAAGGGGACTACTTCGAAGGAGATTAAATGGTGAATTGATATATGTTGTAGTTTTCTTTTTTGTAGCACCAGTCCCGATGCTTTTTGATCAAACTTTGGTAAGGATTCAGAGGACACACTAACGGAATCGTACGGAAAAAAACACCGATGGCATTATTATACGGCCATGAAGAAAGGATGACAGAACAGCACTTTATCCCATAAATATAGCACACCTTAAGATTATATATACATATATATTTGTCGGACTAATGTTATTGGACTGCATCGAAGTCGATCCCAGCGTGCGGCACCTTTGGAAATTTTGAAACCATGCCACGGGCTGACCTAAGCCTTGTGGGATGTCGGTAGCTGTGTGGTCGTCTTGTTCAAATTGTTGATCACGCTAGATAACACGCTCGCTCGCTCCCAGACCATAGTTGCAGTATAAATCATAGGTGGGCTCTGTAGGTGTTGAGTATACACGCATGTACCCGAGCGAGCTTTTTCAATACGGATTGGGTATCTTCGAATACGAGTGGGCAGCTATTATGTATGTATATTATAAAAGAATTAATGGATGTTTAATCCAGATTTTTTAATACTTCAAATTGTATTATTTAGTATTAGGTTGGTGCAAAAATAATTTCGTTTTCTCACATAGTAACATATGTTAGAAAACGAAATTATTTTTGCACCAACCTAATAGATACTCGTATCTGAAATAGACGTATTTGAAAATATATATAAGTTTAAATATATATTACTTCAAACGTTTTTATATTGGACACACGTATTCGAAATAGAGGCAACTTTTTTTATTTTAAGCGTGAATTACGTCTATCTGCCTGTGTACTCGAGAAATATTATTAAAGAAAATCTGCTCTCCGGCAAGGATCGAACTGTGCCCCGCTTTCTAGAAGAAATCACCGTTTTATCCGACAAGCTTTACAACTCGGCGACAAGAAGAGTTACATTTCTGCAAGAAATAGGGAAAAAAAGGGAAAACAGAGGCTTGCTGAAAAATGATGCTCAACCTAGCCGAATGGTTAAGCACACCGGGTCTATTGGAAGATTTCTCATAGAACATATTTTCTTTATTGAAATTTTTTAAGTATATAGTCGTAATAGACGCTGTTTGTATTAAGTAGAAATGGGGCGTTTATTTCAAATACGAGTATCAAGTATAATAAAGTTTTAATTCATATTTAAAAAATAGCAGCAGATATATTCATATACAGATTTAATATTAAAAATATTAAAATAATATAAAAAATAGTGCGTTAATGATATTATTTGAAAAGATAATCTAATTTAATATCAATTTTTATCTCGACATCGATGTTTCATGGTTAAATTTCCAATTTTCAGGGGTTGTGTTTTAAAATGCCGTTTAAAACTGCAATCCCTGAAGACTGGAAATTTTACCAAGAAACATCGATGTCGGGATAAAAATTGATATTCAAAAGTTAAGTAATTTTTCATATAATACGTATATATATATATATATATATATATATATATATATATATATGCATAGCAGGCATGATCTGAAAAAATATACACACAAGTATTTTAATTTATACACGAATGCACACCCACAAGTATATAGTCGTAAAACACGCATACATACGCACTGATGTATGTATATTGCGTTCTTTTTTTTGTTTTTTGAATACCTTTTATCTACTTTTTGTTTACTGTTTTCCCACTCCTTCTGTCCCCACCACCCCTCTCTGTGTTCACTTACGTACATCATTTTTAAATACAATCAAGTGCCGTTCACATAGACATACGCATACGCACAGTAGTTGGCAGCCTGTCAGAGTTAGGAAGACTTTTGTGTAGTGAAAACACCAGGCGCCCTGATTGGGGGTCTAGGGGTGGGACAGATGAAAGCGGTCTGGCCTTGTATTGACGTCATCGGCACGTGCCTCCCAGTAACCCAACCTCCGGCCGTATCCAACCTCTCTTTTCCTTCCATACCACAGTATCAGTCTTCTATCCATCTTCATCTACCTTCTAGCTCTCTCTCCACCCCCTTTCAATTATTCTCACTCTCTCTCTCTCTCTCCCTCTCTCATCTTTCCTCGCTTTACTCTAAAACCTTCGGGTGGTACATTTTCATTAGGGAATTATAGACTCTCTACAGATTTTCTTAGTAGTTATTTAAAGCATTAAGGGTGATTCTTGTAGCTATAGCAACCACATCTTCCTTCTTTTTTCTTTTCTCTCGCTCGTTCTATCTCTCCTTCTCTACAAACGGGCGTTACACTGTTACATGTATATATATATATATATATATATATATATATATATATCTTTCAGTTGGTTCATTATCAATCTATTTATCTATTTGTGAGTTAATTCATGATTTATCTAACTATACACACACACATATATACATAAACACATACACATACACATAAACACACACGGACACACACAGACACACACACACACACACACATATATATATATATATATATATATAGATAGATAGATAGATAGATAGATAGATAGATTAAGACATGTTTCATTAAATAATTTAGACAAGTTTTGTCTACTAATTTTTAATATAACCTCTCATATTCACAGACAAGCTTCATGGTATCCTTATTAAAGGAAGAGAGAAAATTACCATATTCAGCATATTCATTTATTTAAAAGAAGTCCCTGAAGATGACATTTTGCTAATGTTGAAAGTACTCGGAATAAATGAATATGCAAAACTTGTCTAAATTATTCTATGGGACATGTCATAATGAAAACATGCTGCCAAAATATACGCATATATATATATATATACACACAGAACAATTGATACATTATCTCTGTCTATCTGTCTATCTATCTAATGGTTCATGATCTATTTATCTATCAGTTGGTACATTATCTATCTATCTATCTATTTCAGTCTGTTCATATCTATCTATTTATCTATCTATCTTCATTTGAACTTTTTCTCTTATTCTATT
>OZ010574.1:16281184-16351184 GCA_963932145.1 Acanthosepion lycidas | reverse complement strand
TCAAGCGATGTTTAGAATTTAAATTCAATTTAACATTCTAAACATCGCTTGAGAATGAAAGTGTGCTATAAATTTTAAGTTTAATATTGAAATTAAACTTTATGACTTGAGTCAGTTTCGAAACATTGTAATTTCAGTGTCGCGATGGAATCACATTTTTTTTTAAATTATAATTTTAAGCTCTACTTGTGTATCGAGCACTTTAAAAAAAATAAAACCATGAATACTAAAGAACTTTGCATAGTTAACTGTTCTTTCCTACTACGTGAATACACACACACTTACTGATATAATGGAATATGCATACGCCTGTGTTCCCCCTCACTGGAATATGATTGGCTGGTGTTCGTCATGAATACCGACGGACGTGTATGTACGACAGAGTCAAGAGCCTTAGTCTAAGAGCTCAGTCTATAATAACGCCCATTGGACTACGCCATTGATCTCCACTTCTTACCTGCGACTACGAAGCGTGTATCTGTCGATTACTGCTACCGTATTGAAAACCACTTAGCTACTTCGTTCAAATATATCCCTTTCCGGGACATATCACTTACACATACACACACGCATATATATATATATATATATATATATATATATATATATATATATATATATATATATATATATATAGTAGCAACACAATCTTCTTACTAATAATTTATTTAGTTGGTTTCTGTTTTTACACTACGGTTATTAAATATCCATACGACATTGTTTGGAAATATCGTCCCCTACTCTAAACTAATCATTAAAATCAAAAACAACGTCGCGAATTTTTTTTTTTTTTTTCTTTTACCTAATGATCCGAAGATGTACTGGGTTGGCTAAATATGCCTTCCAAAAGCTAAGCAGAGTATTAAGAGACACGAAATTTGTTAGAAACAAAGAATAGAATACTGAGCTATTACATGATACCTGTCCTCCTATATGGCAGCAAATGCTGGACAATCACCTTAAATATGTGGAACAGTCTAGAAGCAACAGAAATGTGGTTCTGTAGAAAGATGCTGAGGATAACATGGACCAAACATGTAAGGTTTTGGAAAGAATGGAAACAAAAAAGAAAGTTATGTTTAACATCAGGAAGAGGCGGTTGAAATTTCTGGGGCACGTAATGAGGAAGAGGGGCTTGGAAAATCTGATACTCACAGGACTTATTGAGGAAAAGAGGCGTTGAGGAAAGCAACGCGTAACATATTTGATGGACTTGAGTAAATGGATGGGAGAACCCGTTTGGGAGAAATTAAAAGACAAAACTTATTAAGAGCTACAAGGAACAGGAAGATGTGAAGGGCCATGATCGCCTACGTCCAGAAGGGACACGGCACATAAAAGAAGAAGAGTAGTCTTTTATGTCTGAACTTAACTTCCCTAATGATTTAGATATGAATTTAAATCATATAGCCTTTATCTACTTTCACATTGTTATTGTATTTTATCGTTGCTGATCGCGAATTCAAGAAGTGAGATACCCAATGGGTTTCATGCATTTAAAGATCACGTAAGATGGGGATGCTGAAAAGGTCACCGTCTAACCAAGAAACATTCCAAAAGAAATTCTGATGGTTGGCCTTTTGGTCAGTTTTTGATAAGCGGATCGGACAAATATCTTTTCAGCACCCTCTCATTAATTAGATGTTTAAACGGTTATCAAAAGTCTTCTTTTTTTTCTTTTTTTTTTTTTCGTTCACTGAATGTCTAGTTTTGGAAGTAAAATATATCAAACGTACAATACTTACTGTTTTTTGTTCTTCGAGCAATCTCGAATTGTAATAAGAGTAATTAACCTTTCCCTACTATCGAAATTTCTTCTCGTAAAATAGTATTTTAGATTGTAATAGCCATGTTTATAAAGCTGAATGCTGTAACATTCACTGATAAGATCGAGGTCCTAATAAAAAGAAAAAGCCGCTCTAAGGGAACGAGAAGTCCTGCCAGGCACCGTTATTGGCAGGCGCAATCTTAACGTTAGATGTGCTGATGACACAATGTTGATAGCAGACATAGAAAGAAAAGTATAGGAACTCATACAAAAGGTAGTAAAGGAAAGCGATAAGAAAGGACTAACTCTCAATTACAAAAAGACAATATGTATAGATGTCAATCCGAGATGCCAGATCAGGACTGTTCTTTCTTTGGATATTATCAAGGAGTACTAGATAAATATCAGGAGCACTGGACAGTAGCAGTAGTGGTCGTAGTAGTATTCTAAGAAATGAAAATCTACTGAACATCATATCTTTCGATACATGACTGACGAGGCAGAATTTTTTCCCGCAGTAGGTTACCATTTCTTTCTGCGGTAGACTAGTTGCCATACAAGACTATAGAACCCAGTCTTGCTATTTATCCATAGCTGAGGCGGAAGAAGAACTATTCAACCCACCCTCGTACTTAATACTGAGAAAGGCTTGCTTACCTGTCATAAATCGTCACCCTATATGAAATATAAGTAAATCTAAGCCTGTGAAAAGTCTTTCACGAATCGGTTCTAGTGTATCATTTTAAAAGAATACACATTGACATATCGAATGCCTTATTTATCTCACAGTGGGATAGAAGCTACACATGATATACTCAGTCCGTTATGTGCCAGGCGTGATATTCGCTTAGGCGATCATGTATCTTTCGATATGTGACTTTCTGCGGTAGACCAGTTACCATCCAAGCCTATAGAACCCAGTCTGCCCTGCTATTTACCCATAGCTGGGTGAAGAAGAAAAGGATTCATATTAGCACGTAAGTGAATATCAGTCAGTTATGTCCTATGCGTGATACACGCTTAGGCGATCATATATCTTTCGATACATGACTTACGAGGCAGATTTTTTTCCCCGCAGTAGTTTGCCATTTCTTTCTATAGAACCCGGTTATTTATCCATAGCTGATTGGGGATTCATACCTTTCCCAAGGATATTAACATGTAAGTGAAGGTAATGGATTCGACTGGAATTCGAACTCGGCTCTCCGATTCCTCAATCCGAGCCGCTATCCATTACTCCACCTCCCTCGTATTCGAAACACTTTATAGGGTAGAACCAATAAATCTACCTTTCCTCGACACCATATTAATAAGAAAGTAGAACAACTTGGATTTTAAAGTTTCCTGCATAACCAAAACGAAAAATGCCTTAATAAATTTTTATTCTCATTACAGTAAAAAAAAAAACAAAGCAAAACATCAGGATTAATCATAGGATTTTACCTCAGAGCACTTAGAATATGCAGCCCTTAATATCTCGATGAAGAAGAGAAATACTTTGCAAAAAACAGTTAGACTTCTTCACAGCCCAACGCTAGAGAACGTGCATACAAAGTCCATTCAGTTATGTGCCATGCGTGATACACTCTTAGGCGATCATGCATCTTTCGATATATGACTGACGAGGCAGACTTTTTTCCCGCAGTAGTTTGCCATTTCTTTCTGCAGTAGACCAGTTTCCACCAAGGCTATTGCACCCTGTCTGTCCTGCTATTTACACATAGCTGGTTTGGGTGGAGAAGAAGAGAGTTCTTCACTTTCCCAAGGGTATTACCACGTAAGTGAATGTAATGGATTCGACTGAAATTTGAACTCGGCTCTCCGATTCCTCAATCCGAGCCGCTATCCATTCACCACCAACAACAACATAGGCAGAACCGATAAGAAAGATACCTCAGACTACAAAAACACAGAATTCATAATCCTACCCTACCAACGAAATTTGAGAAAAAAAAAACTAGTTATACCCAAAGCTAAAATCATTACCATCATCTCCAAGACGGTTGGAGATATAGTCAGCAAGAAACATAGATCTAACACATCAGATGCTGGGATTTATAATATGAAATGCCAAGGTAAATAATATTTATTTCTGTAAAAAGCAGAAAAGGTGGCATGAGACCAAAAAAAGGGGTTGGGTAAGGCTAGTCATCAATCTTTCTTATCTTCAACTTACCTTGCCACAATCACCGACCCAAACAAACTATACAATATTCCTCGCACCCAAAAGATCACATTGTTACCTACCATTTTTACTATCAAGTCCTAAATAGTCCCCCATATGTACAATTTGTCTGTGATGGGAGGGAAATAAAAGTAAAATTTCTTAAAAATTAAAACCTAATGAACCATTTACAATGATTACAATTCTATGTACGAAAAACTAAACAAACCAGTTTCAGTAATTCCCCCCGCAAATCCTTAATTGAAGCAGAAACATCTTTGCCAAGGTAAACTTACGGACTTTATTTTGCAACATGTATTTATAAACAGAAGTAAAATGAAGGAAACATATCGTCAAGTTTCCAAAATTTTGAATTTATGAACTCCCTAACTGCGTAAGTAAAGGATAAACTATGGAAGGTGTTAAGTGATGTAATTTAATTATTTACATTATTTACATTATTAGGACTGTTGTCCTCATCTTTATTGCCATATTCACGACGTTTCGGCCGTTGTACGCTCCGGCCTTCTTCAGGTGAATTTCGAATCGAAACCTTTATTTCGTCCAATGGGTAGATTGTTCTAGTTCCACGTGCCATACTTCTTTCAGATGTCTCAATTATCACCCTTTAATTCAATTCTTCTTGAATTTGTTCACCACTGCAATAGCAAATAATTACAATATCTACAAATATATTACATCTCAAAAATATAGACAGATATGTAATTCAAATGAGACTGCATAAATGTTATTATTGAAGTTGAATTTGCATTTTCTTATTTGTTTGTATAATATAGTAAGTATATTACATCACATAGGGTCCTTCGTAGTTTATTCTTTTGTTTTATTCATGTTGTCTTTTTACAGATAAACTTTGTATTTGATATTTTACCATTTTTTAAGTATTGTCAAAATTATTGTCAGACTCACTAAGTTGAGCAACAAAAGCATTTAATGTGTTCTTTTATAAAAGATCCCTTTTGTGTTCATTACTATTTATTTAAATTCCTTGACGCTTCTCGGTATTACTTGTACCAATAAATCCAGGTGGTAGAGTAAATTCCTCCTTCATTATTTCGTCTATTATTTTGTTTCATATGAATTAAGTCTTTTATTGTTTTAGAAGTATCCGTAACAAATTTTATATTAAGTTTAAACTATTTTCAGTTGCCGTTTTGATAGATGGGTACAGCAATACATTTTGATTCACTAGCTTTGTCTCAAGCATACATCCTTCTATATTTAAACATTTTATTTTGTTTCGCGTTGAAAATGAAATAATTAGGATACTGAATATATATATATATATTAGGTTGGTGCAAAAATAATATCGTTTTCTCACATATGTTACTATGTGAGAAAACGACATTATTTTTGCACCAACCTAATACATATATATATATATATATATATATATATATATATATATATATATATATATATATATGTAATTCATCGAGTCTAGAAGAATCCTCAACAGAATGCAGAAAGTCCTGGACGGCCGTTTCGTCCTATATTTGGGACTCATCAGCAGTGCGCATTCACTACCGAGAATCGAACACGGAGCGTTACACGACGCAAGCGTCATACAGACTGTACCAAAGGGCCTTTGTGATGAAAAGGTTACTAATTAGACTCAATATAGCGCCTACCCCACGAGCCACGTCTTCTATCCCGAAGCCACTCCATCCAGAGGATTAGAACCCGGTTCAAGTAAGGATATACAAGTGATAGAAATTATTAGGAGGATTTGAAATGAAATGATTATTAGGAGGATTTGAATGATATATATATATATATATATATATATATATATATATATATATATATATATATATATATATATATATATATGTTTTTATTGTTGTTTGTATGTGTTAGTGAATATACATAATATCCAACGTTGATAGCATAACTCGGGGTTTTATGAAGTTATTTGCAATCTTCAAGTGAAAAATATGTTCTAACCGCTATAGAGTTCCCGTCTTCGTGATGAGGATTAAAAATTGTATGTTTATTTAATTACTGTTGCGTGCTATCCACGTTAGATATTGTGTATATTCACTAATATATAATTATATCTCTGTTTCGTAACATTGAACACTATATTTATAACATCTGAGAAAGAAATATATTTATACGTACGTGAAAGTATATGTACGTGTATGTAGATTTTTATCCTACCCATTTCTATCTATCTATCTATCTGTGTGTGTGTGTATATATATATATATATATATATATATATATATATATATATATATATATATATATATATATATATATATATTGGGTCATTAACACACAAAACGAGAATGTCTCATATCGAGAATATTTAACATCGAAAAAACTTTTTTTTTAAAATTAATTATTTTTAATAATATATGTAAATCTCCACTCTTTGCCTGATGACGGTTGCGAGACCGGAAACTCGTGTAGCAATATTATAGAAAATAAAGCATAATATATTTTTTTTTAAATCCACATTACAAACAAAAACGTTAGCGATTTCTCGCTTCTTTTTAATATACACACTTTTCTATAGTTGGAAATATTATAACCTCTACCCTTTATATATATATATATATATATATATATATATATATATATATATATATAGGGTGTCCATAAAGTTCGTGTGAACTTTAAAAAATTTATAACTTTATTTGTATTTGCGATAGAAATAATTTGTAAAAAGGATTAGAAAGAAGTAAAGCTATATTTTTCTAGATTTTATTTAAATTTTATTTAAATTTCCACATGTCCTCCATCATTAGCAATTCAAAGGGTAATACGAATTTGCAGTTCACAGAAGACATTTGCCACTGATTTACAGTAATGCCTGAAATCACATTAGTTATTTTAGCTATACTTAAAACTAGATACATTACGCTTTATAACATTTTTTACAGATTATTTCTATTGTATTCTATTGTATATAGTATATTACAAATAAAGTTATAAATTTTTTAAAGTGCACCCGAACTTTATGGACACCCTGTGTATATATATATATATATATATATATATATATATATATATATATATATATATATACTTACTTATTTACTTACTTACTGGTGCGGTGCATGGAACCGACCATTTTCCCAGCATCTTTAGCGATGGATCGTATGCACGAGTTCCACTTGAGGTTTGTATTTAGATTAGATTATATCTCAAGATGCGCTCAAAGCACGGGCTTCGTTGAGAGGACACCTGTTCTTCGCGATAGAAGAGGGATCAGTTGCCAGGCTCCATGTACCGTTATATCATCAGCGCAGATATCCACAAAAGATCGGTGTATATACTCTTAGCCTAAACTGTATGACGACATTAATCTGCAGTCGTTCACCTTTTTATTCAATATTAGCCTCTGATATTTTAAACTTCAATCAGCCCATTTTCACTTTATCCAGAAATTAATCCTCTTAACAGACAAACAGGTAGAATGATATATAAATGAAATTAGTGAATACTACACACGGTGTATGGATCAGTTATTAGGTTGGTGCAAAAATAATGGCGTAATAATGTCGTTTTTTGACGTATCTTTTAAAGTCAAAAAGCGACATTATTACGTCATTATTTTTGCACCAACCTAATATAACAACTCTAATATAAGGGATAAGGAAATTGAATATAGAATTTCTCCCAACATCTCAAAATGCTATAAAAACCGAAATATTAACCTGAACAATTGAGTCATTTTCTTAACCTTGTCTGAATGATTTTTTCTTGTGGATGTCATGCATGGCGCGAAACTCATTTAGAAGTAGCTAAACGGTCAGCTGTATACAACAATTTTTTCTCAGATCAATGGATGAAAATGGTTTTGATCGGGTGATGATTGAGGGCCCGAGTGAAGGCCATCCTTCTTCAAACGTTGTGTACTGGAAAAACAGATTCACAAAGAGCTGTGCGTGATAACAGAAACCTCTTCACTTGAGGACTTTCAACAGCAGCAATAACTAAAATGCATACCTGATGTAACTCAGAGAGAAAATAATGACATAATCAAGATACTGATATTCCACACGACTTCATTATTTGAAGTCGTGCTAGCAAGGAAACCGCCAAATTTGCTGGTAAAAGCGATAACAGCACTTAATGGTGAAATTAATGGTAATGTCTATCATAATTGCATTAATAATTGTAAAACTAAGGGTAAGGGTGTAACTCTTAATGGTGAAATAGTAATAGTGAAATGAATGGTATTACTAATGTTAATTTCCCATTACTGGTAGCGGTGAAATTACTGGTAATGGTAACAGCGAAATTAATGTTAATAGTGAAATTAATGGAAGTGGTAATGTTGAAAGTAATGGTATTGGCAATAATAAATAAATAAATGGTAACAGTGAAAATAATAGAAGTAGTAATTTTGAAACTAATTAATGGTAATGGTTTCGTAATGATGAAAATAATGGTATTGGTAAGATTAATGGTAATATTAAATAGCTTTGATAATTGTGAAATTAATAGTAACAGGCAAATTAATGGAAGTGGTAAGATTGAGACTAATGGTATTGATAATGGCGAAATTAATGGTACTACTGAAATTAATGGTTTTGGTAAATGTGAAATTAATGAAAGTGGTAATATTGAAAGTAATGGTAATGGTAATGTTGAAATTAATGGTAATAGTAAAATTTATGGTAATGTTGAAATTAATGGTAATAGTAAAATTTATGGTAATGGTGAAATTAATAGAAGTAAAAATTTTGAAACTAATGGTATTGATAATGATGAAATTAATGGTAATCGTGAAATTAATGGTAATGTGAAATTAATGGTAATCGTGAAATTAATGGTAATGTGAAATGAATGTTTTGAAAAGGTGAAATTAGTGTCAGTATTAAAATGTCCACCAAATGGAACATCAAATAGTGATGGCAGTTTACGTCCAAACGGTTTGTCTTGTTTTTGTGGGAAGTTCTTCTCTTGATTATCTCATTTGTTTTTCTAATTACATGCGCTAATTTCATTAGTGCTGTTGGTTGAAGTCTTCAAGTTATGTTGTTGCTATTTAGAAAAAGAAAACTCTTCTCGGGATTTTTGGCGCCAATTTATAAAGTCTGATCAAGGATTGTTTTCTATAAGTTCTAAAGGATTCGTTCGCTTGAAGCCATTTTTATATCATTGATCCGGGAAAATGATTGCATATCGATGATAGTCTGGACATTTTTGAATGAGTTGGACAACTTACATGAAAAAGAAAATTATATTGATAATAAAATATGCATCAGCTGATAACTTTTTTAAACGTTTCACCCCCAAGCAAGGCAGCAAAGCCACTGAGATGTAAGAGGTTACCTCGTGTGAAATAATATGAGATAAAGGAAAGCATTATTAAGAAAAGCAATAAAAGAACAACAAATATCTACTATCTTTTTCAGTTTTTAGTTTTTTAATCATTTCACCCCAAGGCAATAAAGCCGCTAAGATGTAAGGGATTACTGAGTGAGAGAGAATAAATGAAAAATAGAAAATGTAGAAGTATTTCTTATTTACACTTTCATGTATCTATCTATCAATTTTTTATAAATTTATTTCACTTTTATCTATCTTTCTATCTATCTCTCTCTTTCATTTGTATCTATATTTTATTTATCGCTTTCATTTTTATCTATCTATCTATCTATCTATATATCTATCTATCTCTTTCATTTTCATCTATATTTTATCTATCGCTTTCATTTTTATCTATCTATCTATCTATATATCTATCTATCTATGTCTTTCATTTTTATCTATATTTTATCTATCGCTTTCATTTTTATCTATCTATCTATCTATCTATCTATCTATATCTTTCATTTTTATCTATCTGTCTGTGTGTATGTAGCTAGCTAGCTATTTCATTTTATCTGTTTCATTTTTATCTACCTATATTTTTATCTATCTCTTTCATTTTTATCTATCTATCGTTTTTGTTTCACCCCAAGCAAGGCAATAAAGCCACTAAGACACAAGGAGTTAATGAGTGTTAGAGAATACGAGAAAAACGCTATTAAAGAGAGAGAACAATAAGAACAGGAATTAAGAAGATAGAAGACAACGATTGACATTACATTTAGATTTCTGAATGTCAAAACTGACTATAAAGCAAGAGGCCAGAAAAGAATTCCACAAGCGAGAAGTGCGAGAGGAGAAACTGTTAGCATAGAACTTGCGGTTAAACCTTGCCATTTGGACTGTAAAAATGACGAGACCTTGGCGTCAATCTAGCACTGCACTTAAATTCATAAAGTGTAGCTACAAAATAGGAAATCTCACCAGTAAAAGATTTACTATTTAGATAGACGTTTTTAAGTGCACAATAGATAATTAAGGCCTTTTAGTTCAAAACGTGTTTTTTATTTAATGTTTTCACCCAGTACAATTTCATTATATACGCACATAAATTTCCCTCCAGACGCAAATAACTGATTCTATATCTATTTTCGAGTTCTTTTCAAAGAAAACATTTTGACTGATTCATTTTTCTTAGATTATCCCTTACCATTACTTTCCCTGCCCCATCACTCATCTGCACTCAATAGCTAGAATTATTTATTTATTTACAGAGTAGACTTTGACTTCTCAACTCTCCCTCAATTCTTGTCCCTTGCCTTAGGTAGACTTTCATCCGGTTTTTATAGGGTGATGGTTAATGTCGATGGCTATTGCCAGTGAGTTCAGTGAGATATAACATTATTCTGTCCTTGTACTCATTATTTTGGCCTTGTACCAGATTTATTTATTTTTTTTTAGTCATACGCTGTTCATTTCTTCAAGCAATTGCACCATCTCAAAATAAAAAAGTAGTAATAATATACATGTGATTTACTTTTTAATAAAAGACATTCCTATTTACAAAACGCAGCTTAGCGAGAATTAAAAACTGAAGATAGTTTTGCATCAGTGTACAAGTAAGGATGCCACGCATCAAAACGACGTTTTTTTTTAATCAAAATTAAGCTTAGTTTAAAATGATATATAGCCAAATGATATAAATTGCAAAGTAGGAAAATTGTATTATGCCAGATGGAGAGGTTTCAGCTATTCTGACTAAAAACTCCCAAATCATACAACATTAATGAACAGCTCAAGCGAGAAATGATTAAAACAGACGGTATTTTCAGACATTACTTTCTTTTTTTATTTTGCAATCCCCGTCATTTTTAATTAAATATGTTCAATCAATTAAATTCTTTGTAGAAACATTCAAAGCAAACGCCATTAAAAATGTTTTTCATTTCTTTAAAAATGTTAAGTCATATCAACGAATTATTTATTTAAAGTATGATATTGTCTGCCACCCAGTATTTTTTTTTATCTTATATTCGGCAACAATTCGCAACGGAAGACGCCGACAATTCTTGAGTGTCACCGTGTGTCGACTAACGACAAACGTCTACCATACGTACAACGTCCTCATAAATGTTTACTTATATCAGAAGATAAAATCACAAAATAAACTTAAGGGTTTTATTTAAGATCTCTTAAAATATCAAATGTTTGTTTGGATCCCCAGCCGGAGACACTAGATTCTTTGACATCAAAGAAGGGGTCCTTCAGGGTAATATATTTGAACATTTTTCTTTTTGTTATCACGCTTAATTACGTATTTAGAAGTTTACTCGAGAAGCATCATCATCTATGTTTTTACTTTATCCATAAGACTTTCAAGTCGATATCCTGCAAAAAATGTTGACTGATATTGACTTTGCAGATGATCTAGCTATCACTGCAGACAGTATCACCAATGCCTCAGCTCTACCACATTATCTTCAAAATGTTGTTAACGATGTTGGACTCTATGCCCATATCTCGAAAACTGAATTCGTAAGCTTCAACCAGCAAGGATCAATACAAACTGCCTAAAGTAAATCATTAAAATCTGTGGAATCTATCTCGAAAGCAAAATAGATTTTATTGAAAAGGAAGTGAAAACGCGCATAGGTAAGCCTGTAACGCTTTGAATGAAATTGATGTAATCTGGAGATCTAATCTACGAGATAACTTCAAACGGAGCTTCTTTGATGCCACGGTTTTGAGTCGGTTTTAATGTATGGTGCTAATACTTAGACATTAACTAAAACCCTCGAGTCGAAGCTTGATGGAACCTACACTCGGATATTGAGAGCTATACTTAACATATCTTGGAGACAATATCCAACTAAATCACAGCTCAGCTCTATGGACACATCTCTGATATTTCTGCAATCTTATGTGAACGGAGAATGCGCTTTGCAGGACACTGCTGGCGAGCAAAACAAGAACTGACGAGAAATCTACCTAGACATGGAGCAAGACGTATTAGTCGTCCGGCAACCACCTACATTAACTATATAGAGACATAGAATGTCAGACTAATGACTTTCCGATCTTCGTGCGGGATGGGAGTGGGGCGTAATGAATGTCGTGATAGACTAATGAATGTTCGAGCTAGCTCGCAGTAGAAAAAATAACACTTACTGGTTGACCCTTACTGTTGAGTATAGAGTTCGGTCCTCACTAGGTGCCTCGTATTTGTGTCTTTGTACCAAACGAAGCTACGGGATCTGTTGTTATATATGTCGATAAAATCAAAAGAAGGCTTACGTTAATGTTATTTTTCACAAATAAAAAAAAATTTAAAAAAAACATGCAAATTCTAAAAACGTTGATTCGGTGCCCTCAAACAGAAATGCATCTCGCGCACTTTGCGATTTCTTGGGCCAACCGAAAGTGCAATTGGAAACGATGTAACGTTGTTGTGGAGAGGTTCAATTCCTGCGGGCGATGACGAATAGAGGGGTCTGGATTTTTGGCTACATTTCTCGTGCACTGCAGCAATGTTTTCAGCTGAACGGCGTAAACGAGCACGCAATGGTGTTTTCACATCTGCCACCGACCCAGTTTGTTTGAATTTACGCACAATGTTTCCAGTTGCATTCTTGAAACTTTAACATGTTGTTTGATTTTTAATTTTTTCATGGTTGAAATTGCCAAAGACTTAAGTTGTTAATTCTGAAAGAAAAAGAAAAAAATCATTAGACGCTTAAAATTAATTCACATTTCAAATCTGTCCAAGTTAACAGCCCCGAACAATATTTACATACAAAATCAAATCATGTGATGTTTTTTATTGTATCACGGGATCTCTGGTTATATATCTCGAGGTTCTTGACAAAATCAAAAAAAGGGTCTGCAATGTTATCGGTCTTGACACGGCATCACGACTCCAGTCACTTTACCACAACCGTGAAGTGACCTCCCTCTGTCTTTTCTATAAATGTTTCCATTGTAGTTGTTCTCATGAGTTCTCCTAGGTACCTCCGTGATTGTAAGCGTACTACTAGATTGGCAATTAGGTCTCATCCTTTTACTGTAGAAATAGCGAGATGTAACCGTGTGTTCTCTTCCAATTGTCCCTTTTCTCTTACTTCTAATCTGTGGAACTCTCTTCCAATTTTTTTTTTTTTTTTGCTTTCCTGTCGCCTACGATCGCCCAAAATTTAAATACATCGTCAATCGCCATCTTATATCATCCTGAGTCCTGTTCTTTTTACTTCCCTTTCCTCTAACTATAGTCTTCTCATTCTCGTCCACTCTCAGTTATCCTTTGCGTCTTAGTAGCTTTATCACCTTACCTGGAGTGAAATGATTTAAAAAAAAACTGCTTAGCAAATATTTGGGTGCCTGCGAAGTGGATTAATGGGATAGTCTGGGTGACCATTACCACTGATAAGAAATTCCTATCTCACTAGCTGCTTGACCTGTCAGTTGGAATCAAGAATCAAGATCACCTACATCACCGTACAATGGGTTAACGCCCCAGAAAGGTACCACCTGATTACTCAACCAACGTCTACCTGATTGAGTCTCGTGCAAACCAAACTCATGTCTACCTTTCTATTTATCAAAACACCAGAATTCGGCATTAAATAATCTGGAAAAGGTTGATATGTCGTAAACCACACCAAACCAAATCTCATGCTCCATACAGTTGGCCTTGTACCAAACTAAGCCAATCTTAGTAAATATTTGGATGCTTTGGCTTGTTTTCATGGATTGGCAAGCTAGTTTGATTGATTTTTATTACTGAGTAGATAGTTCGGTTCTTATTTGGTGCTCCACGTTAGTGACCTTGTACCAAACTAAAGCCATGCTTAGTAAACAGCAAAATGACATTTATTGATAATTGCCGAGTTTAGATTAGCCTGACAACGTTGAAAATAAAAAATGCCAAACCTTACAGTAGGGAAATGTTAAGACTAATATCACATTCAGAATTTGAAAGAATTTATCTGATTAAGCTCTACTAATCGATTTATTCGATTAAGCTATTCAGATAGACTGAGAGAGCCCTCTCTGTTTTCTATCAGCATGACTGATGGAAGGCAGAAAGGGGGTTGTGGGCTAACCATTTGATGAAACGAAATAAACTTCATGAGTGATAGATAGATAGATAGATAGATAGATAGATAGATAGATAGATTCAAATGATTTTATGAATGGCAGCTTCTTAAATTTCGATTACTAAACAAAAATATGTAGCAAATATTTTAAATAGATAGGGAACACATTTAAATAGATAAGGAACATTTAGATAGATAGAAAGAAAGAAAGAAAGAAAGAAAGAAAGAAAGAAAGAAAGAAAGAAAGAAAGAAAATCAAATGACTGCGAATGGTAGCTTGTTAAATTTCGATTAATAAATAAAACTATGTAAGAAATATTTCTGCTTTCTTTGAGGAAGATCACCGGAATCGTAAAACATCTTTTGCTCTTTTTTGAAGTTCATCGTCATAAAAAAAAAAAAAAGAAATCACATCATTTCCGCTCTGTCTGTCAGCCAGGAACAGATGAAAAATATTCAGGAAGAGAGGTTGGCTAATTTATCTTACAGACTAGCCAGGAAGTGCTACCCAAAGCAAGGAAGAAAATTGTGTAAACCACTGTGACTAAAATTGGGCAAACTAATTAGCGGATGCATGTTTTTAATACTTTAGGAACCGTCAACTTGGATCCGATCCATAACCATTTTATAAAAGTATGTTTTTTTCTAAAAACAAGAAATTTTCAATTTATAGGTCGGGAGTAATCATTATTTAAACTATTTACTGTTAAAATAATACCTTCAAGGTTTTTTTTGTTCTTATAAATTTGGGGACTTTATGATCTTTCGACCTTCATTAGGTGTTTGTCAATAACATGTCTTGCTCTTTTTATATTACTACACAGTTATAACTACTAATGTTCCTAATAAGTCTGTACTACCTGTGCCAGGAATTGAACCCACAAGTTACTATGCTATCACATTCAAGAACAAGTCCTTTAATTCACGGAGAGCATTCGAGATATTTCAGAACCCATGCTCATTTATGATGGCTAATTCAACGATGTAATAATCTGTAGAGGTGCTGAAATCATCATATCTACCTATCTATCGATCGATCTATCTATTTCTATCTGTTCAGTATCTATCTATCTAACTATCTATGTCTGTTCATTATCTATCTATCTATCTACCTATCTATCTATCTATGTTCAGTATCTATCTATCTAGCTATGTCTGTTCAATATCTATCTACCTATCTATCTATGTTCATTATCTATCTATCTATCTATCTATCTCTGTTCAGTATCTATCTATCTATCTATCTATCTATCTATCTATGTCTGTTCACTATCTATCTATCTATCTATGTCTGTTCACTATCTATCTACCTATCTATCTCTGTCTGCTCAGTATCTATCTATCTCTCTATCTATGTCTGTTCATTATCAATCTATCTCTGTTCACTATCTATCTATCTATCTATCTATCTATCTCTGTCTGTTCAGTATCCATAGATCTATCTCTGTCTGTTCAGTATCTATCGATCTATCTATCTCTGACAGAATCTCTCTCTCTCTGTTCAGTATCTATCTATTTCTCTCTCTCTCTCTCTCTCTCTCTCTCTCTCTCTCTCTCTCTCTCTCTCTCTCTCTCTCCAACCAGAGCGAATATTCATTTGATTAAAAGTAAAAAAAAAAAAAAAAAAACAGACAACATTGAGGTTTTAAAATTTATGCGATCAGAAGAACCAGGAAAAAACCACTTTCCTGCAGAAATAAAATATAATCAATGGATCCTTAATGTTGTCAGTTTTTTAATATATATATATATATATATATATATATATAGTTAAAAATATGCACTCTCCGCTAGGATTCGAACCTGTGTCCCCCTTTCCGACGTTGTTAGATCCGACGATTTCTCCTACAAAGGAGAACTCATAATTAATGAATCAAAATTTTACATCTACACCGCTCATTCGGGTCAGGGGTTCCGATAGATTTATATTAGCCTCTGTCTATGGTAAATGGTATTCCCCAAAACTTTGAAGTCAGGTGTGAGATAAACCGGCTGAGCTATTTTTAATTTAAGGACTATTGTGGCTCTGATATCTATGGAGCCTTTTAAACTTTCAGCGTGTCTTAAAATACACTAAATTCTAATTATTTTTTACGTATATTGATATTAATTTATATATATATCTATATATATATATATATATATATATATATATATATATATAATTTAAACAAAAACAGACCACTTTAAGGTTCCATTCTAATAATTTATTTCACCAGAGCCCTTTTAAGGGACGCTGGATCATCAGATAACACTTCCAAAAATTAAATGAAAGATGAAATGAAAATTCATACTTTTGACGGGTAGCATCAAGTTTATGTAATTTAACAGAGAGGGTGGGGAGGAGTGGTGGGAGAGACATGGTTGAGTTCAGAGAGAGTTTATTTGAAAATAAAAATTTTTGGAAGTGTTATCTGATGATCTAGCGTCCCTTAAAAGGGCTCTGGTGAAATAAATTATTATAATGGAACCTTAAATTGGTGTGTTTTTCTTTAAATTATTAGCTCTGAATTTACATTGAGCTCTCAGGATTTTATCCTCCTTGGGACTACCCATACGGATTACCAAGTTTTTCATAACTTATATATATATATATATATTTGTATATTTACATATGAATATCCATTTATTTGAAACAGCTTTTTTATTTCGTGTACTGGCCTGAACATTCGAAAGGCGCATTTTCTTTAAAAAGATTTCTCAAATTTTCTTAAATTTTCACCCGAAATAAAATATTCAATAAATAAACAGGGAGTCTACTCAAATATGTGTATGTACTAAAAATAATCTTTATATTTATATATATATATATATATATATATATAATCTCCGGTAAAAAATGTTAATATATATGTTGGGTTTACAACGAAGACGTTGACGAGACGGCTTACGTTTCACTTGCATGAGCATAGTTCAATCTCAGAACATTCAAAGGAAAACTCATGTCCACATTCGCAGTTTAGATAGGTTTCAGTCGGAAATACATTAGTACTTCATCAAAATAATATACGAAAACTTAAAATTCTGGAAGACCTTTATATAAGAGAGTTGCAACCAAAAGTAAATACATCAACTATGATTATACCAACAAAGTCCTTAAATGTTTGCAGGAGTAAAGTTATATATAAAAATAGTAAATAAAAATATTATAATTAATTTTTTAAAATTACAAAAGTTACCTCCCTTGCCTGACTGGAAATTTAGAAATTGAGAACAGTGAAAAATATTTTGAAATTACGGAGCTACTGTATACATCCACAGATATTTTAATCTCTTGAAGAAGGTCTCAGATGAGATTTATAGTATTTGGGAAAATAATAATTATTTGAAAGAAAATTTTGACATTTCTCTTGATCAATTTTCTACAGCTACCAAGAAATTAATTCGTATACTTGAAAAGATTAAAAGTAAAATAGACATAATACGTCTAAATTATTTAACCTCTCTGCCTCTCTCTCTTTCTATCTCTCTCTCCCTCTCTCTTTCTCTCTCTCTCTCTCTCTCTCTCTCTATATATATATATATATATATATATATATATATATATATATATATAGATAGATAGATAGATAGAAAAAGCTGAACACATCTCATCTTTATTTCGACAAGTAAGTCTCTCCAGACCGAAAATATAAATGGTTTAAAATTACAAAATGGTTTAAATTTACAAAATGGTTTAAATTATCCCGACACAAGAAAGAATAAATAATAACAGGGGGAAAAGGTAACAGGAATTCAAGGCGAGTCTTTTTATGAAGAAAATAATTTTATCAGTGAGAGACGGGGTGAAAGAATATAAAGACGGGTAAGGAATGTTTTTTAGAGGATAGTCTGGAGAAAATTTATCTCTTTGGTGGGTTAGATCCGTAGATAAATAAGATTTTCCATATATATATATATATATATATATATATATATATATATATATATATATATATATATATATATATATATATCAGTGGCGACTCTAGGGCATTAGTGTTTGTCAGGCTCATTACATTCTTTAACAAAAAATTCTATTGGTATAACTTAGATACGAAAATGATTCCTTTACTGTAACTAAAATATATATCTGTCCATGAAATAAAAAAAACACCTTTTTGTATTTTAATATTAACTGTAATAATTCTGTTAAAAAAATATCTATTTTTAAAATAATTTCCAGACATGTAAAAAAAAAAGCGTGAGAACAACGTTTTTGATATTTTTGTCTGTTTATTAACCCCTTTCATTTTTTATTGATTCATTTTCTGGTTATCAAGTCACTGATGGTAGAGTGTGTGTATGTATCTCCTTCTCTGTGAATATTTAGTTTAATTTATTGTACGTTTATGATCAGTACTGTTGGATGATATGATACCCAAACAAACTCCTCACCCTAACCCTCCAGTCGACGAGTTAAGGTTGCCACTTCCTTTTTTACTGAATTTAAGTTGGGCTAAATTTAATTTGCCCTTTCTCAAAACATATATTCCACTAGGAAACCTGATACTGTACGGAATAAATTATGTAAAATGGACATTTGAAAACAATAATTTGAAATAAAAATGTGTTCTTTGGAAAACAAGGCATACAAGTCATTAGAGATTTTTAAAAGCTTATTCATACAGTTAAAGCAAGGAATACATTGCCTATTAAGTATGTCTCCAGCTTCGATAGGGCTCAGATTTACACAGCTCGACTAGCCACGTTAATTTTATTTCATTCTTTTTTTCCTTTCTCTCTTTGTTTTTGTTTTCTTTCTTTCTTATGAATAAAATAAACGAAATTTATTTCGCTCAATATTTTTGAGGCAAGGTGTTCAAACAATTAATTTTGGATCCAACTGAAGCCAACAATGAAAACGACACACTACGAAGGATTTTTGTCGACTCACTCAGGCTTAACTCAACTCTGATGTTATTGCTCACGTCTGCTGTAGCCATTAAATGAACTAATCCAGTGACTTGGCCCAAAGAGTTGCGAGTTCAATACCCGACTATAGCAGAATTGATTAATAACTTTGAGAGTTGAGTTAAAGGGAAATAAATAATACTTAGATATCCAGAAGAGGTATGGCACGTGAAACTAGAACAATCTACCTCAGTGGACGAAATAAAGGATTCGTTTTTAAATTCTGATCACCTGAAGAAAGACGGAGCGTACGACGGCTGAAACGTCGTTAATATGGCAACAAAGATGAGGACAAAAGTCGAACAATGTAAATAATGTGATGACAAGTTTGTTTACACATGCATATATATATATATATATATATATATATATATATATATATATATATATATATATGTGCGCATACATACACAAAGACATTATATATATATATATATATATATATATATATATATATATATATATATATTAGCATGTTGTGCGTTGGTTAACGATCGAAAGCAAACAGTTTTGACACAGCGTTGAAAATCTGACTTGCAGTTGTAAAAAGTCGCAAGAAACTGGTACGTCTACACAAAAACAATACCCTGGCTCATGGCGAAAGCTGCTTGTGGTGCCAGGGGTGGCAGTACCGCCTTAGCAGCCGATACTGTGTTATGTCCCCTTGTTGGCGGCTGATGAGGGCTTTCACACGTCGTATGTAGGGAAAAAAAGGAAAATTAGCGCCGTTGAGGTCTGTAGGTTTTTAAATCAGACGACTCGAAGTAGATCTTTATTATTTTTTTCTACGCGCATATGTGTGTATATGTGCGTGTATATGCATGTATATATGAGCGCGTGACCGAGTGGTTGGAACGTTCGCTTTCTGACCATGAGATCCGGGTTCGAATCTCATCACGGTTGATTTGTTAGTAGACTTCCTGGTGTTATAGGTCTGGAGGGGTCGTTCCCAGCGGGCGGCACCTTTGGAAAGTGTCTGAAAAACATACCACGAGTTGACCCAAACCTTGTGAGTGAAATTGGGTAGACGCAACCCTTTGAGGCCGTCGATAGCTTCGCTAGCACGATGTCACAAGTCATCGTGACCGAGGGTTTGAGTGTGCTGGCCTTGTTCAGATTGTTGATCATTCTAGATTACACGCTCTCTCCCAGAAACTGTAACTAAGCTTTGTTCAACATAGTTGCTGTTTAAACCACAGGTTGACTCTTTGGGTGTTGAACAAATACAAATGTGCGTGAGTGAGCGTCTGCAATAGAGATTGGCTAGCCGCCCTAGTCGATAGGCATCCTCGAATACGAGTGGACAGTTATTATTTATTATAATTAACTATCGAAAGCAAACGCGTTAACACAACGTTGAAAATCTGTTCACTGTCAAAAGCTGCTGGGCTGTCAATAGCCACCTGTGTTACCTCCCCTTGTTGGCGGCCGACAAGCGTAGGGTATCATACGTGCTTTCACGCATTCTTCTCTAGGAAAAAATGCAAAATTAGCGCCGTTGAGGTCTGTAGGTTTTTATATCAGTCGACTCGATGTAGATCTTTATGATTTTTTTCTAAGTGCATTTGTGTGCATGTGCCAGACTAGACCTTTCTGAGCAGAGCGCAATTAGATCTCATTTGAATATTCATGGAGACCTACCGGACACTATTCGTAACATGCTTTTTTTTCTTCTTTTTTTTTAAGAATTTCACTCCAAGCAAGGCGGGAAGCCACTAGGACGCAAGGGGTTACAGAAAATTTAGAGCAAGATCAGATAGGAGTGATAGAAGAAAGGATGAGGGTAGTGGATCGATCAAAGCAACTGGAGATGTCGATTGACATTACACTTGAATAGCTGGAGATTATAGCTCACAGGGAAACAGGAAAATGGAAGGGAGATCCACAGGCGAGAGGTGCGAGACATGAAGCTATTAGAGTAGAAGAGACGGCTACATTTAGGAGTTTCGACAGTGAAGGGGTGAGAGCGGGATGCCAACCTCGTAAGGCGCTGGAACTCATGACGTCTGGGAACCAGCGAATGCAGCTCCTCGGAGCAATTTCCATGAAAGTATTTGTAGAACAGACAGAGGGAGGCGACGGCGCGTCTGTGAGAAAGTGACTGTACGAGACGCCAGGGCAGGGCCAAGTACATTGCATATCCGCCTCTGGAGCCTATCAAGAGCCCCGAGGCAAACAGATGGGGCACCAGACCATATATGGCAGCAATACTCCATGCAAGGGCGAATTGTTTTTGTTGACAGCACTAATAGTATCATCTACATGCAAAAAAGTCTAAAAATAATTGAAGCCTTATTAATAAAAACAACAAAAACGACACTTAATAATATTAACTATGAACATGTACACAATATCAGTGTTTTGAAAAATGAAAACATTTTATAAAACATACATACAACAAACAATTTCTTATTTAACAGTTAAAATATTTGTTATGGTCCGGTTCCTTGTACCACGGTGATAGTCTAAGGTAGAACCAATAAAGAAGAACTCGAACACAGGTATGGAATAACACAGATATATTACAAACAGGAATATATACAGAGAAGTAGAAGTGTTAGTATGAACAATCAGGTTTAGTATAGAGAACAATGTAGTCTCGACCAGTATCACTATTCCAATGTCTTGCAGTAATCGTCTGAACGCGACTCTGTTTTGGACTGCCTCTGACTCGAATCTTGACTCGACTCTTGACTCGACTCTTGACTCGACTCTTGACTCGACTTGAACTACTGACTTGACTTAAACTACTGACGATACTTAGTCACCCCCCCACGAGGGCCTCATGTGGCACAAGGCCGGTTTAACGTGGGAACTCCGAGCCAGTGGGCTCGGCCAAAAATATACCCATTGAACCCGTATAAACGGATTCAGGGCCGGTCTACCTCCCCGAAGGAGACTCCGCCCTTCGGCGTAGCCTCCTTCGGGATCCTCCCGCCCGAAAGCAGAGAGTTGAACCGAACCGTCGCTCAAAAGTTGAGGAAAGGACTATATTTAGTCACCCCCCCCCACACACACACACACGTGGCCGTCATGTGGCACGAGGCCGGTTTAACGTGGGAACACCGAGCCCGTGGGCTCGGCCAAAAATATATCCATTGAATACGTATAAACGGGTTTAGGGCCGCTTTACCTCCCCGAAAGAGACTCCGCCCTTCGGCGTAGCCTCCTTCGGGTTCCTCCCCGCCCGAAGGCAGAGAGTCCAACCGAACAGCCGGTCAGGAGGTGAACGTCTCTCTTCTTGCCTACTCCTGAGGCGCAGTATTTATTAAGTATGGAATAGTCCATTATTATTATCATGGGCACGATCCCATAACAATATTCAATCCTTGAAAATGGCTAAATGTATAGCCGAAAGCGCTTGGATAAAAAGAACATTCAGACAGTTTTTATGTAATTTATCATCTGAAAAGAAAAAAAGTTATTAGATCACATGAGAATTTGTATAAAAAACTAAATAAAAGCACCTTGTCTGTTGTATTCAATGAAATGTGCATGAAAGAAGGATTGCTGCCTAAATACACAAATGTATATGTATGTATATGTAGGTGTAAACAAACGAGGTATCTCAATACGACCTATAATTTCAGGAAAAACACCCCAGTGTGTGTATATGTCTGAGTGTGTCTATGTGCATGTGCTTGTGTATGCGCGCGAGTGTGTGTGCCTGTGTGATTATAGTTTAATTTTCTCTTAACACATTGATGTTATTTATTATTTGAAATTATATTTATATTTACTTCACAAGAGGCGGGCAGCGTTTTTTTTTTTTTTTTTTTTTTTTTTTTTTTCATTGAAATTAATAGATAGCACATTAAACAACGCCAATCTACACACTAGTCAGTTTATTTAAAATAGTTTATCTTAAACCGCTTGCAGGAGCACCTACACGTACATGTTCTTTTTGGCTTCACTTCCACGGCCAATCTCTACTCTTGAAAAAGTTACAACACGGGAGGGGTGGTAGGGCCTTGACTGACTCGAGTGGATCGCTCCTTTTACCGCTACTATCAGGATACTCTGTGTACATAAGACATGTTCAAGGAAAAAGAAAATCAACCAAGTCTACCGCAGTTTTGTTTCCTTTCTTTCAAACGTGACCTTTGGCCAATCATTATATCTTCTGCTTCTTTTATTTAGGCGAGCATTAGTCACCACCAGATGCTAAGATAGATGAAGCCAGTCTCAAGTCGAAGAAAATGGAGCCGATCAATTTGCGATAGAGGAACTAAGCTGGAAATATGAATTCGTCGATGCACACCGGGGTCAGTCACGTGGGTAGCAAGCTGCTTAGACTCTTGAATTGACCATTTCAAGAAATGAGACATAGATAGATAGATAGATAGATAGATATGAAGTTAGATTAACAGATACTGAACAGAGATAGATAGATAGATAGATAGATAGATAGATAGATAGATAATGAACACACAGACATAGATAGATAGATAGATAGATAGATACTAAACAAACATAGATAGATAGATAGATAGATAGATAGATAGATAGATAATGAACAGGCATAGATAAAGACATAGATACTGAACAGACATAGATAGATAGAAAATGAACAGACATAGATAGATAGATAGATAGATAGATAGATAGATAGATAGATACTGAACAGAGATTATTTTCAAGGATTGTGTGTTTGCGCACGTTTACGTAACTATTTCTGGTTATTTCCGACGTTTTCACGTTGGAACCAATTTCTAGTCACTCAAAATGACGTATCAACTTGAATGTTTATTTTTTTTTTATATTCATACTACATGTATGATCCACTACCTTGAAAGATATCTTATATAATGTTGGCTTCTTCTCTTGTCTGAAAACAACCTCCAGAATTTTGAGTCTTTCGTTGGAAGATTGTATCTCCAACACTAATAATCTAGAAATAATATTAAATTCTTACACTGGTCACACATGCACCACACTCTATCGTAGGTTGAATTGTTATCATTCATTCATTTGAATCAGCGCGTTTTTTGCCGCTATGGACACCATCCACCTCCATTCCACAATTGTGATTCATGGTGACATTCAAGGTAGAAAAGTGCAACGGCTTACCAGTTCCTTTTGCACCCGGCATATTAAGGTTACCCTGTACCTTCTCCCAGAGGTTCCTTCTTCTAGCCCTCGCCTAAAGATGCAAGACCTACAAGGAAGGAGATGGTTTGATTTCAGTTTTTTTCTCCTAGCCTGGTTCCTACTCAAGAATTAGGACCCAGTTTGTGCTGCTATTTTACCCATGACTGATAGGGGAAGAATAGATGAATTCATAACTTTTCCCATGCATGTAAGTAAATGTAATGAACTTAACTGGAATTATATATATATATATATATATATATGTATGTATGTATTTCATTAAATAATATACACGTAGTTTTGCCTATTTATTTTAAGTGAAAAAATTGATACATGTTTAAATCTTTCGGCTTACATAATCCATTATCAAAGATGACAATTACATTTCAATATGTCAACCAATACACGGACAAAACAATAATGATAGTCTGTTTTTGTTGCATGAAAAATTTCAAAGCAACGACAAACTCGTGTATACCAAGTCGCAGAAAGCGAAAATCTCATAGCAGCTTGTGACGTCACACATGATCACGCGAGAGTGAAAACAAGAAGAAGCTTAAATTGGATTTGAACATGTATCAATATGGTGATTTCCTTTCGTCTTTCAATGATAATGTTATTAAGCTTATCAGACAATATGAAAGGAACTAAATAGGCAAAACTTGTCTACGAAGGAAATAAATAGGCAAAACTTGTCTATATTATTTAATGAAATATGAAATGGAAATAATGTTTTTAATTTAATTACAAAATTAAATCTAATGTTTTTAAATTTCATTTTTGAAACATGGTTATTACTGTGTAGCGAAAAACCATATTTTAAATCAGTTAATTTATAATATTAATGCTCTGCATTTAGCACTATTTTGTAAAAAATAAAAATATCAATAAGAAAACCGGATTAAATATCTTATTGTTCTTTCTTTTTATTTATATATATATATATATATATATATATATATATATATATGGGGGGAATCCATTGAATATGACAGACAAGGTGCTTTGATTTAGTTTTTTATACAATTTCTCATGTGATCTTATAATTTTGTTTTTCGGAGGATAAATTATATAACACCTGTTCAATTGTTCTTTCTTTCCTAGCGCTTTCGGATAAACATTTAGCCATTTTCAAGGTTGAGATATATTAATTGTTAACAAGAAATAGAAATCGTAAAGTGACTTACGTAATAACAGGCAAATCGATTATCCGAAATTAACACTTCAAACTAAATAAACCTAAAAAGGAGTTTTGTGCGATCACAGAGAATATATTCATTAGGAAGGCTAGTATCTATGAATGATGAAGAACCTCTGACAGTGGGAACAGACGCATAAAGAAGCATTCATATTGAAGATGGAAGCTGTTGATATAATTACTGAAGGACTGAATGATCGTTTTCCTCTCACCATTGCTCAGTTGGAAAGACATAGTGAAGCTGACACAAAATGATTTTAACCTATTCTCTTTCTAGCTGAATAACTCAAATGGTTTTTCAATGATTCTTACGACAAATGGTGTCAAGATGGTTAAACGTATCTGTCTATATTTCTGAGATGAAGTAGTATGTACATTATTTACATTATTCGGACTGTTGTCCTCATATGTCGCCATATTTATTACAACGTTTCGGTCGTTGAACGCTCCGGCCTTCTTCAGGTGGTTGGAATGTCGAGCTGAAACCTTTATTTCGCTCACTGGGGTAGACTGTTCTAGTTCCACGTGACAACCTACGACATTCCAGCCACCTGAAGAAGGCTGGAGCATACAACAGCCGAAACGTTATGATAAATATGGCGACAAAGATGAGGACAATAGTGCGAATAATGTAAATAATGGTTAAATGTCTTATCTGAGAGCCTGGAAAAAAGAAACTCTGTTTAGTGTTTTTTTTTGTTGTTGTTGTTGTTTTTTTGTTGTTTTTTTTTTGTTGTTGTTTTTTTTTTTTTAGATATTAAATATTTTGTGGGATAGACTATTATGCTGTTATACGATTTGAACAATTTTGCTGTTACTCCCCGTACACACACACACACACACACACACACACACACATATATATATATATATATATATATATATATATATATATATATATATATATATATACGTATGTGTGTGAATGGTTCCTGGCAAAGGTAACTGTGGACGTAATAGCTAATTTACTATTAAAACTGGATTCTTTAGCCTTAATCTCAAACAAGAATTCCAAACCGTGAAGAAGGCAGCGAAGCACCACTCCATTATCTTTCCTAAGACGGTATACCAATTCACTGATAATAAAGAAAAGAAATTTGTGGAAACCTACAACCGCCTACGCCCTTAAGGGATTATAAAAAAAAAATACCAGAGTAGTAAAATAGTGCACTGTGAGAAAATTTAGTCTAAATGCTCCATTATCCTGACAAACCAGGGACGCGACATGTCTTAAAAAGATGAAACAATGCTACATAACGCATGTAGTCTTTAGTGCTCAGACACCTTGAGCCAAAATTCGAATTAGTCTGTTTTGGTTTCCATAGTGATAACAGTTATGCGACCAGCGAATTTGTATTCTTAGGTAGATGAGAAAGTTCCTAGCGCCATCTTTTTTTTTTCATCGCGTTGAATTGAGCTTTGCTGGTCAGGTTAAATTAGTCAAAATAGAATTCGACTTGTGGACGATTTGAAGACGTAGAAAAACCAAGAACTTACGATTAAAAATAATTCGAGAAACCAAGCTTATTTTATATCGTTGCTTAAATATAACGCATCTATTTTTGTCGCTCCTTCTGAGGTAATTTTGAAACAGCAGACGTATCCAGAAGATATCTATCGCAAGATTTTATCAAAAAGAATTCATATTCGCTATATTTTACTTATATATCTTATATTTCAAGGAATACAGGATAATATCAGTAGTTGTCTTAATTCTAGCAATTTTTCATATCAGAAGCCAGAATGGGACCTTTTAGTTTGTGCATGTCTCTACAGATTATCATAAAAGTCAACTTCCATAATCGTCTTTCCTCGTCATATTATATTATTATAATAATATTATATTAATTATATCTGGTAATTATTATTTTCATAACATTCATCCTAATTATCATCGTTATAATAATTATTTATTTTATCTTATTTTATTTTATTTTTTTGTTATCTCTTCTCAGTAGCATCTTTGTGTTCGCCCAAATTGCTGTCAGACGCTGCTTACTGGCGCTTGTGACGTCAAGCGTTGCCTGGTGACGCTTGTGACGTCAACCTTTGCATGGCGAATGCACCTGTCATAACTTACTCGCTGTATGAATTTTGCGTATTGGGCGAGATAAAAACAAAACCAAAAAAAAAAAAAAAAATGAAGAAAAGAAACAAAAAAGTTACAAATATCAGCAGGCTAAATTTACCACCCGTCGTTTTATACAAATACAGAATTGTGTACTGTTCTTAGTACCAGAATGATCACGTGTTTTTGCCGGACCGGGGGTTTTTCCTTCATCTTCGATAAATTAACCACCTTAATAGACAACACCGCAGCCATATTGTGTTGTCATTTTTGTATTATATTTCATGGCGCTGTTTGGTACATACAAGTTAACCCAACTTTGTTGGGATAAAACTTATGTGTTAAATAACTTGTTTGTTTATTTATGCTGCGTACTTATATATCGCTAGAAATCCCTGTGAAAATGTTACGTTTTTCCTATTTGAATTTTCTAATAAATCTTAATTCTTAAGTTTATGATTGAATAAGCTCATGGCGAATTCTACGCCAATAAAATATCTGTAAAAATTACCCTATCGCATCGATAAATATTTAAGTTGAACAACTTTAACAAAATAAAGCAATACAAATCAGAAATATAAATGTTATAAGGTGTGGGTGGTACAAATGAAAAATCCACGTTTTCTTTTCATTGAAATAGGCGTTAAAAATGTGGGAATGTTTTCGAGCACTTCTAAATTCTTCTTCATTCTTTCTTTTTCTCACTGAAGCCAAGTAGCGTCTCTTATATGTCTTTTCCGTCTTTCCATGTGCCCCAAGCGGAATAGACCGTTACTTATGAGGTATCGGAATGGTGTAACATACGGGCTAAGGAACAAATGGAGGGACAATTAGAATTATAAAATAAATATAAGCAAAAGGAATAGCTACAATTAATAATGACCGTCATTATAGTCTTTTGTAAAGAATATTTCTCGGGCGGTCTCGTGTGAAGTGATCAAAAAACAGAGGACTGTCGTAAAACAGATTGATCTACTTAAACTAATAATAACCTTATTATTCAATTGTATGTTTAAATGACTGCAATATACTTAGTAAACGAAGTTTTAAAACTTGTTTTTTCCATAATTGGGACAGGATCCTTGTGTTGCTAGATCGGATCTCCAAATTTGTAGCAGAAAGGATTAAATCAAAAAGCGTTATAAGATCAGCCAGAATTTTAAAGAAAACAGCTTTTTAAGATTTTTTTTACCTGTCAATCGGACTAAAAAATTTGGGATTGCATATAAATAACTAAATAAGCCCACATCTATAAATTATGGGCATCAATATATATATATATATATATATATATATATATATATATACGAATATATGTATAAAGGTAAAAGACAATAGGAAAACTATTATTTTTCAAAGCAAAAACGAAATGAATTTATTAAAACAAAATATTAACAACAAAACAAAATGTCCTTAGCAACTAGAAGAATTTAGAAAACGCTATTGTATTCATATTGTCAACTGAAAATTATATATATATATCTACTTTGTCATACATCTTTCCTCCGAAGTTGTTCTTGATATATAAAGATTTATATATTGTTATCCCATATATAAATTGAATGTTTCTATCATTCTAAATATAAACAGTGCATTTACTTAAATAAACTGTATCTATAAAATAACGCATATACAACATACACACACACACACTGTATGGCGTCCACGATTCTGACCCATAAAGAAATTTGGTGAGAATGACTCCTCGATAGACACTGATTTTCGTTTTCAGGGAAATCCCATGAACATCCCATAGACGATGCTTAAGCTCCCTAAAGGCATTGGTTGCCTTTGATATTCGGTTATATATATATATATATATATATATATATATATATATATATATATATATATTAGACTTAGAGGCGACACACTGTTTATGAAACAATTTGTCGCCTCTTGTAGTGTTGACTACAATATTCACTTTTATATTTAAATATATATATATAGTGGATAGCGGCTCGGATTGAAGAATCGGAGAGCCGAGTTCGAATTCCAGTCGAATCCATTACATTCATTTACGTGCTAATACCCTTGGGAAAGGTATTAATCTTTATCTCCCTCCAGCTATATGGGTAAATAGCAGGACAAACTGGGTTCTATAGCATTGGAGGACAACTGGTCTAGAAGGACAACTCTGAATTCAAAACCTGTGGAGGGTCGTTTGGGGACCTTGTGGCACGTAGTGCAACAGTTCTCTGTATTCGGCCCTTCAAAAAAGGTTCTACACAAAGCCTTCACCACTATAATCAAATCACATGTGCTGATGTCTGGGCTGTCGGTTCCTAGGAACTGAGCTGCTTGACCGTCATACGTCGAATACGACGGGAGAGTCCACCACCATATACATATATATATATAGTTATATGTGTGTGTGTGTGTGTGCGTGTGTGTGTACAAGTTTCATTCAAAACGACTGACAAGGCACCACGGTTAAGTTTTTATTTAATTTTCACGTGTTCTTTGTCGTAACACTAAAACATACAGAAAAATAACTTGTTTTAAGACAAATAACAAAAGCTAAAAATGAAATCCAACATTTAAAACTATAAGAATAGATAAAAAATTAAATTAAAAAACTTAACTGTAGTACCTTGTCAGTCGTTTTTAATGAAATCTATATAAAAGAAGGATTACTGCCAAAATACAAATTTATAAATATATATATATATATATATATATATATATATATATATATATATATAGATAATATTAGTGGTAAATATACATATATATGCAAAATCCACAGGTGCATATATACACATGTATATTTTAGAATAAAAAATTTCCGAGAGGATAAAATCCAGGTAGAACTCAATGTCCAGCACAGAGTAAGAATATAATATAAAAGGCTTAAACACTAATATTCCATGGTCATAATTTATTCCATTGGAATCGTAAATACGATCCAATTCATCAGACCTACAAATTTGTAGGTCGGATGAATTGGATCGTATTTACGATTCCAATGGAATAAATTATGACCATGGAATATTAGTGTTTAAGCCTTTTTATTATATATATATATATATATATATATATATATATAGTAATTTATCGAGTCTAGAAAACTCCTCAGCAGAATGCAGAAAGTACTGGACGGCCGTTTCGTTCTATTTCGGACTGATCAGCAGTGATTTCTGAATTCTTTTGAAGATTCTTTGAGATTCAATAAATTACTCAATGAAATTTTCAAATCCACAAAAATTTCTATCACGAAAAAAGTTGCTTTATGAAATTTGGTTGATCAGAGTTAAGCCCACAAACCTTATAACCCACCTTTTCTTACTTTTTTCGTAAAAAGAGGTTGTATTTTGCTTTTAAAACTAAATAAATCGTTCACTCGCCAGTAATTTACAATCGCCTAATGAGATGCATTGATATGCATCGAAACACAATGACAATTGTTTAGCGATTTTGACATGTTTTCGATGTAATATCCGAAAATAAATAATATTTCTCTACTTTGTACTGAGCCGTCTTTTAAATTAAATGTTACGAATGTTGGAATTGTACTCCATTCGTTCCCATCTTATCGGTACATACATATATATATATATATATATATATATATATATATATATATATATATATATATATATATAAGGTTAATGGTCAGTGCTGAATCAGACCAGGAAACAGTAGTAATAAAAAGTGCCCAATACACGTGTTTTAAAAAAATATCTTGTAGACCTTTTAACTTTAAAATTAGGGATCATTTGAATCTGCTACCCTGGTTTCAACTTTCTTCTTCTCCTCCCTTCTTCACATTCCCCACTCTCTTTCTACCACACCGAACGTCGCAAGTTTGTTTATTTTTTTAAATATAATATAGCGTCCATTAGTTTGAAAAAAAAACGAAAGCGTTGGGTGGTCAATTAATAATAACCGCCTGAGAATACCGTAAGGTTGAAGCCAAGGTAGTGGATTCAACTGATCTCCTAACTTTTAAAGATATATATATATATATGCCCATTAAGGAATTGTATTCCTGATCAATCAAAACTCGTAAATAATTATATAGGGCACACTACAACATGTTTAACATGCAGACTAACTCTACACCTTTCTGACAATCACTTAAATCTCATTTAAATATTCATAGAGACCTACTGGACACTGTTCGTAACATACTTGTTGACAACACTAATAGCATCATCTACATGCAAAAAAAAAGGCTAAAAATAATGGAAGCTTTATTAATAGAAACAAACACACCAAAGCTTAATAATATTAACTTTGAACATAGACATAATATCTTGACCGTGTTTTGAAACAAAAAAATGAAAACATTTTCTAAAACATAGATACAACAAACTATTTCTAATTTTAACAGTTAAAATATAATCCTTGAAAATGGCTAAATGTATAGCCGAAAGCGCTCAGATAAAAAGAACATTCGGGCAGTTTTTATATAATTTATCATCCGAAAAGAAAAAAAATTATTAGATCTCATGAGAAATTGTATAAGAAAAAAACTAAATAAAAGCACCTTGTCTGTCGTTTTCAATGAAAGAAGCATCCATTACCGAGAATTGAACCCGAACCGTTACGACTCAAGCGATATACCAAGTGAACGAACGGCGCTCGGTGACGCAAAGGTAACGAATTAGAGTTGATATAGCGCTGCTCTTCACAAATTCCATGGTGCAACTCATTCGGGTTTCCCTTACCCATAGGACTGTGCCCCCACGAACCACGACAACTATCCCAAAGCCGGTAGCGGATGCGCACTGCTGATGAGTCCCAAATATAGGACGAAACGGCCGTCCGGTGCTTTCTTCATTCTGTTGAGGTTTCTTCTAGACTCGATGAAGTACTTATGATTATCTCAAATCCTCCGAATAATTTCCATCACGCACACACATTGTTAGTTTGTTAAAATGTGTATGTGAGAATACAGAATGAAGAGGGTTAAATAATATTATTTTTTTTTTAAGTCGGGGTGATGTCTGGCATGGTGGACCCCAAGATTGCTGTCTGTTTGGGTGCTGAAATCCCATAAGAGTTGGTCGTTATGTTATTTCAACATCCAAACAGATCGCTACCAAAGCAGGCATCAACCCGACGTGGCACCTCGTTGATAGCGCTGTTCCTTGTCAAAGAAATTGGAAAAGCGTAACAATTACACTAATCGCCCAATGGAGGTTGCCAGAATGCGGGACGTTCAGGCCACTATTTTCCAAGTTAGCATTGGGGCGTTGGGGCCTATGCCACCGAACCAAAAGGCCTACATTAATAGGAATAAAGCCTCGTAACTTATAGCCTCAGAAGTCCGCATTGCTTTGCTCTATCAGTATTCTGCGAAAGATGTTGTTTGGGGTCGTACGATTTTATGGAGAACACCCATAATGCAAGAAATCCGGCTGAAAACGAAAAAAAAAACGTGCGGAAGAAGAAAGGATAATAATAATAATAATAATAATAATAATAATAATAATAATAATAATAATAGAGCACATCCAAGTAAGGGATATATATATATATATATATATGTGTGTGTGTGTGTGTGTTTGTATGTGTGTGTGTGCGTGTCTGTGTGTATTCTGTGTATTCAGACACTAAATGTTCTTTAAGACAAATTCTATTAAAAACAAGGGATATTTCATGCCGATCAATTTAACTGATAAGTTTTTCCAAATTACAAATAATCCTTTTCAGATTTCAGATTCAGATAAATATGCTCCAACCTTTCGACTTTCTTATGTCATCATCAGGGTCGAAAAAAAAAATACTGACGACACTAGTTCAAATCCCATACAGATTCTATGTTTAAGATACTAGACGCATATCTGGAAGTTCAGTTAAGCATTCCTTAGCTTCCAAAAAATATGGGAATAGACCCAACTTACAAAAGATGACGTTGTCACAACATTCTTGCAATGTTACATATATGGTGCAAATAAGTTTTTTTAAATGTTTTATTTTTGTTGGCTCCCCACAACGTGCAAATTCGCTCCCTAGTAACCTTACATTCAGACAAAGTGGATAATAAATCCCAGAAAGGTACTAAAACGTGCGTTCAACATTTAAATTAGTAATGACTAGTCATTCATATCCGAGTATGCATGCTAATCCCTTTTGCAGATACCTGCTCAGGTACATGTGTGTTTGTTTAACACCCACAGAACCCACCTGTGGTTTATTTTAGACATGATTTTTTCTGGACATTGTATATTTTTTTCTGAAATTATTTAATATTTTAGACTTGTGGTTAAATTTTCTAATTTTTTTTTAAATCGGGATCATCTGGATCAAGGATGCTTAATCAATAGAAATCCAGGTTCGTCCTTTCCAACTCGATTTTGAATTCTTTTTTAAATCTTTGTTAATTTTTCTAAAAATGCTTAGATTATCTACCAATAGATAATCTACCAATAGATAATCTACCAATAGATTATTTATGATACGCAACAATAGAAATCTTAAATGAAGTGTGAACACTAAGCGCCTTGACTAAAGCAACTGGCGAAGATAACGAATTGTGTTTTTTGGAATGGCTGCCGAAACATCGACAAATTATCAACCGATTCGAACTTTATAAAATGGTAAATAATAAAACTTACATTATAACTGGTTCACATATTTTGATAACTTAGTAAATTTTATAAATTTATGAATAAAAAATGTTTTCATATGTATTCCTTTATAAACTGGTAAATGATAAACATTGCATTGTATTAAATTGTTCACATTTTTAGAATGTTATAATATAAAATTATTATTGTAAATAAACACTGGAACAGTGTTTAATATTTTTCTTTGGTTCTGATTTATTTTACGGTATATCAACCTCAATGGATTATTTAATGCGGACAAGATTTTTATTGCTGGTAATATTTTTGTTTCAAAATATACTGCTGGTACTAATGTATTGCTGATAATTTTTATTCAAAATTCATTGCTGATAAAAAAAATCTATCTTTATATGTTTTGACCCCAGTTTGGGGGTTAAAGGCCCATAGCTGGGACCCTAATGTGTGCTACCACTCTGGTTCAGGGTGGACCAAGGAACACCAGCAATTAAGAGGTGGTTCCACACTCCTCAAAACCTCCTGATCAAAAGCCTTTCTGTTGGATGTATTTTATCGTCTTACCCAGGACGCTAATATTTTTGTTGGAAATTCTCTAGAACAAAGAAATGTATAGATTCATTTTCGTTTTATTACAATTCTAATCATCTCCTTTTCAAACAATAAACATTGCCGAAGGAGTGAAGGTAGTAAAAAAAAATAATAGTGGTATTACTGGAAAAATCGTGCTTTTGACACACCGTTTTCTGCGTGCACGAAGGTTAAAAATTGCTGCTTTGGAATCCTTGCCTCAGCTTGAGATCAGGGACTGAAAAAAACATTGTAATATATCGTTCACACATGCGAAAGAACTGATCATCATTTCACTCCCGCCCTATCATCGAATCGTGTTTTGAATTAAGTGTTCTTTCGCTGGCATAGAGAATAAGATGAGCGTTGCATTTGTTTGTTCTGTTTGCATATATTCAAGAGGGGGTAAATAAAATTAAAACTGTAACACATTCCAGTTTTTCTTTATCACCAGAAGCTTCTCACAGAATGTTTTCAACGAACAAGGGGCATTTTTTTTCACATTCTGATGGTATTTGTCAATCAGTGACTTCAACTACCTTGTCGACGGGACTAAGATACGCCGACTACATTCAATACAAAGGGGAAAGACTGTCCTGAAAAGGGACTACTTTCCTGGTGTTTACTTGTAGATTCAATTATAAAAGTAAGTAATCTTTACCTATTGACTCAAGTATACATCCGATCAAAATTTACTAATCGGTTCAAGCCTAATAAAAAGCAGACTTCGACATTAAATAAACCAACAAGGTTTGACGCGTCGTAAAATCCAGCAAACCAACCAGAATTCTTCTTATCAACTGGTTACCAACCAAGCCTAGTTATACTGCAATTTAATCTTATTTTAAGATTCAAAGTTATATTAGGTTGATGCAAAAATAATATCGTTTTTTGACGTATTTTTTAACGTCAAAAAACGATATTATTTTTGCACCAACCTAATATTTCCATGAAAACATTTTATACACAGAAATACGCAGAAAGATGCGCTTAAATGAACACTTCCGAAAAGGATCCCTGATTTAATCTGTTAGGTGAGTTAAAGACATGGTTTTAGTAAGAATAATCATTGAGGGTATAAAATACCTTAAGTCGAATTTGAACTGGGATTGCCGATTTCATTTTACGGCCCATTAGCAGCGTAACAAATTCTGCATTTCCACAGATGTACTGACATCAATCATTTCCAAGCAAACTTTCATTCTTCCTTTTTTTTCTTTCTTTCTTTCATTCATTTATCCATTTCTTTGTCTTTTGTTTTCTCTTTCTTATCTTTATTCTTTCTTGTTTTTCTTTCTTTATTATTTCACATTCTAGCCTTTTTCATTAATTTTCTTTCTTTTTTTCTTTTTGGCACTTCCATTATTGGTTTGTTTTTTTCTTCTTTTCTTTTTCTATTCTATTTTTTTTTTTTTTTAATTTCCTTTCTTGCTTTCTTTCCTTTTCTTCCGTTCATTCTTTCATTATTTTAAGTTTACGCCCTTACTTTTTTTTTTCTTTCTTTCCTTTTAGAACTTACATTCTTTTTCTCTTCGTTTCTTTCTTTCTTTATATCTTTCTTTTTCCATATTCTTTTCTTTATTTATTTAATTCCTTCCTCTCTTTTCTTCTTTCTTTCTTTCTTTTTTCTCATTCTTTTCTTAATTTCTTTAGTTTTCGTCTTTTCTTTCTTCTTTCTTTTTCCTCGTTGTTTTCATTATTTACTTTCCGTCTCTCTTTCCTTCTTTTTTCTTTTTCCTCCTTCTTTTGTTTATTTCTTTAATTTCTTTTATTTCTTTCCTTTTCTTTCTTTTTCCTGATTCTTTTCTTTATTTAATTTCCGTCTCTCTTTTCGTCTTTCTTTCTTTTCGTCTTTCTTTTGTTTATTTCTTTAATTTCCGTCCTTTCTTTCTTTCTTTCTTTCTTTCTTTCTTCTTTTCCTTGATTACATTAATTTTCCTTCTTTTAAATTTCCGCTCTAACATTTTGTCTTTTTTTTCGCTCTTCCATTTTTTCTTTCCTTCTACTTTCAGTTTTGTATTTTCTTTCTATTTTTTCTTTCTATTTTCTTTCTTTGATTTAATTTTTTATTCTTTCTTTTTTCTTCCATTCTGTCTTTCTTTCATTTCTATTCGCGCTTTCTTTCTTCCTTTCTTTTTTTCTTTCTTTTGTTCTACTCCTTAAATTTCTTTCTCTAAACAATCTTGTAAAATCTCATCTGTGTGTACATGTGTTTTTTCCTAAATGCCTGAATATGTGTACAAAAACGAATTGAATATAAACAGACGCACACAATCGCAGACGTTCTTCTCACAGGACACCCGCGCACGCATCCACAAACGCTTACACATGCCAGTCTACACACGTATTAATGGAATAATCCGTATTCAACCTAATAGTATGATACTGTTTGCTCCTACAATATTTTCCTTCCTACAAAGATCTTTGTTGTCGGCAACAGAAAAATAAGCGTGTAGGACGTCACGATCTTATCTCAGTTCAAGGAGGCTTCACTTTCCACGTTGCCCGCCTTTAAAACTGATGATCTGCTGCTCACTAGCGTCTACTATCCTAACCAGACGACAACTAAATCGGTTACCAATCCAATCGTATGTTATCTTTCCCGGTAAGCAAGTGCGTTTGTTTGACACATTAAAATTTCTTTTTGGTAAAAGTCAGAGCTCTTAGACTATAATCTTCAGGTATCAAATGTTACAAGCTGCTTTTGATAACAGGATTTTATAGCTTTAATTTCCAAACAAACACCTTCTTCTTCTTCTTCTTCTTTTTGGCGTGGCCCTTCCGGACATAGGCGAACCTGACTCTCCACAATTTCCTACCATTTGTAGCTCTCAGCAAGATGTGCCTTTTTGCTATCCCTCACATTCTTTTTTTTATTCCATTAATTTACCCAAACTTGTTAAATAGGTTACTCGCTGTTTCCCACTGTTCCTTTTGCTTTCAACATGACCTGTGGGTCTCCAATTCTCCCCTTTCCTCATCATGTACCCTAGAAATTTCAATTGTCTCATTCAGATTCTTAGTGTAAGCGTCCTTTCTTTATTTCCATTTTCCCTAACTCTTCCTCCTTACTCATATTCAGTTCATCGTATTCTCAGCATCTGTAGTGGGTCGAGTTGGTTTTATCCCTACGCTAACCTTCACGTCTGTCTCCAGGGCAATATACCAAAATCTCACTCCATTTGTCGCTTACTGAAAATCAAATCAGTCGTCTTTTCACTGGGAGAAAGGTTATTTTGTATTATTAAATAGCACGATGTATATGGCTTGTATTGGCCACATATATTGTTCCAAGAAGAAAAATTTATCCGACAACCTGTCAGTCACGAAAACGGAAAAGTTTGTGAGAAATACTTTCTAATCCTAGCAGTCTCAGACCAGTTTGTTCTCTACTAAGTGAAAACTCTCTGAAGAATTTGGAGAGGAAAACTTCTTTTTTTGATATGAAATATCGTCTTCTTGCTTATTTATTGTTGATTGGTTAATTCACGGGTCAGTGAAAAGTTACTGCTACACCCGTCTTCTTTTACTTCTTTTCTGCAAGACTTGTGACCATCAATTGACTCATGTCGTATTCCATGAATACGATATATTTCCATCAACCTGTGTAGCTGTTTATTAGTTAAGATATCTTTTTTTTCTTAATGTTTATTCTTCCCTTATTCTGCTCGAGTTCGGATACAAAATGATTACACCTTGATTTGATGATTATTAGATATATTGATAAACAATAAAAATGCTCACATATATAGCAGTGCTAGGTAGAAAAAAAGTAAGCTTTTTCGAGGTAGCTTTCAAACTACGATTGTATTTCTATTAGTTAAAGTTACAAAAATATTAATCACCGTCAAATTATATGCGAGATATTGGTCTCCATTAGTACCTTGGAATCGTACCTTCATTGGCAACAAATTTTATTCCAGTTTATTAAAATCTGTTCGTTATATTTAAATGGTATTGTCATTTCAAAAACAACCATAAAAGAAGTATTATGAATTTATTTTGTGTTTTTTTTTCGAGACTAGACTGAAAATAAGTAAAACGTAGTCAACATTATTATTATCTTTATTTTTATTATTATTATTATTAATACTAATAATAATAACGAAAAACAAGTGGTATTTTGATTTCTGAAAGAGATATGTAAAGTAACAGCTACCTTCATTTCTCAAATAGGAAAATTAAACGCTATCGTAATTTTTAAAGTCGTAATGAAAAGAAACATTTTTTGTTTTCAAATATTAATGAAAATATATGATTCTTAAAGTAGTCAAGAAAAGATCGGAAATTTTGACTTAGGAAATAACCATAAGAAGAACACTTAAAATGATTTCTAACGTAGTTATAAAAAGAAACTGGAGCTTTGATTTCTAAAAAGAATTCGTAGAATAAATCAGTATGCAACATTATTTCTAAAATATTCATGAAATGAAACAGGTATCCTTATTCTAAAATATTTTTTAAAAAGTTATCAGTTATCTTGACTTTTAAAATACTCCTAAAATCAGACATGAAGCCTTTTTGTAAAATAATTGTAAAAGTATCCTGATTCCTAAAATAGTCATGAAAAGAAACAGGTTGCTTTTTTCTAAAATAATTGTAAAAAGAAACAGGTAACATGGTTTCTAAAATAGAAAGGTTTTGTTAAGTACTGGATATCCTATATTATAAAATACTCTTGAACATCAAAATATGAAATCCTTCTAATCTTTGGTCGATTGACGCGTTGTGCTCGAAAGCTAATCTTCAGAGGTCGTTTGATAATGGCATTGTTAATCAAAACTAAATCTATTCAAGTCTGTGTGTAAACTTCAAAAGATATTGGCTTCGGTCGTATTATTACCATTAGGCAGAACTTTGCAAAAGCCCTTCCATTCTTTTAATAAGGATACCTGAAGTTGTAACATTGACACACTTGCCCGTTGATGCAGACAAACAAAAGCAAAACTGTGTGGAATACGTTTGCATGAAACAGAAAAAAACTACTTTGTGAAGGTAGGATAACAAGACGATAATTGGGGCCAATAGGGTCAAAATAACTAAGTGTTTTTTACTCAGAGAACTAAAATGCCCCACTGTACAAATAAGCCCCAAGAGTTATGGAAGATTTGCTTTGCGATATAAAAATGGAAGTTACTTTTTGTTCGAATTTAAACGGATACTGTCTTATTTTTTTAAACGCGCTTTATAAACTTGGGTGGAGGTTTTGTAATCACTCCACCTCCGTCTATTCAGGTTTGGCGAATTAATCAAGGTACTTGCAAGAACTGAAAGATAGGCCTGAATACACAATGTTTTTCTTCTATTCTGGAATAGATAAGTGTTTTTGACGTCGAGGCGACTGTCTGTCCGTATATTCAGCTCCCATTGGCGTTCTACTGAACTAGCACTTGTTTGTATTTAATTGCATGAACACAGACGAAAAATAGGACTCTGAAATAATTCTGTTTTTTAGTATTTTTAGCATCATTTAATCAAATTTAATCCGACTGAGAATAAATGGTTCTTACAAAGGCCGCAAGTAGTACACGTTATTATGCATATTCTGGATTTCCTATCGGCGATACACATTAACAATTTAGGCGAAGCAGTGGTGCATCCGGATAACGAAAGAAGTCTTTCAAAAACTAAGCAAAGTATTATGAAACAGGAAAATTTCGTTAGAAACAAACAAAAGACTACTGAACTGTTACATAATATCAGTCCTCCTACATATTTGGAGGTCATGTTCCATGGGCGCCACTTGTGTGCAGGGAGTCATTACACCATTGAACATATGTATAGCGTAATATTCATTCTGACTCTTGGTGTCGAATGTTGCAAGCGACAGTTTTTCTGTTGATCTGAGTAGTTGGGACACGAATTTGATCAGTGAAATCAAGAAAGGTGGTGTTAGAACTAACCGGTACGTTCGCGCGGTCCTTGTTCTACTTGTCTTCTAACAGTATAATCTTCTTCTTCTTCTCATCCTCCTCCTTCTTCTTCTTTATTACTTCTTCTTCTTCATTCCTTCTTCTTCTCATCCTCCTTCTTTACCTTCTTCTTCTTCTTCTTCTTCATTGCTTCTTCTTCTTCTTCTTCTTCTTCTTCTTCTTCTTTTCATCCTCCTTCTTTTTCTTCTTCTTCTTCTTCATTGCTTCTTCTTCTTCATTACTGCTGCTTCTTTTTCTTCTTCTTTTTCATTGCTTCTTCTTCATTGCTTCTTCTTCATTGCTTCTTCTTTTTCTTCTTCTTCATTGCTTCTTCTTCTTCATTTCTTCTTCATTGCTTCTTCTTGTTCTTCTTCTTCATTGCTTCTTCTTCTTCTTCTTCTTCCCATCCTCCTCCTCCTCCTTCTTCTTCTTCATTACTGCTGCTTCTTTTTCTTCTTCTTCATTGCTTCTTCATCTTCTTCATTGCTTCTCCTTCATTGTTTCGTCTTCTTCTTCATTGCTTCTTCTTCTTCATTGCTTCTTCTTGTTCTTGTTCTTCTTCATTGCTTCTTCTCGTCCTCCTCCTTCTTCTTCTTCTTCATTGCTTCTTCTTCTTCCTTCCTTCCTTCTTCTTTGCTTCTTCTTCTTCATTGCTTCTTCTTGTTGTTCTTCTTCTTCATTGCTTCTTCTTCTTCTTCTTCTCATCCTCCTTCTTCTTCATTGCTTCTTCTTCTTCATTACTGCTGCTTCTTTTTCTTCTTCTTCTTCATTGCATCTTCTTCTTCTTCTTCATTGCTTCTTCTTCATTGCTTCTTCTTCATTGCTTCTTCTTTTTCTTCTTCTACTTCATTGCTTTTTCTTCTTCATTCCTTCTTCTTCATTGCTTCTTCTTCTTCATTACTTGTTCCTGTTCTTGTTCTTCTTCTTATTATTATTATTATTATCATTATATGTACCGTGCCTCTTCAGGACTTGGGCTAACATTGTTCTCTACAATTTCGTGTTCTTTGTAGCTCTCAGTACTTTTTGGCTATCTCTCCTAATCACTGTTCTGCCATTTCAACAAGGTCGCTTCATAGACCGTGCGTTGCTTTCCTCTGTCCCTCTTACATTTAATACACCATGTCAATATCAAATTTTCTAAGCCATCTTTCCGCATGATTTGCCATAGAAATTTCAACTGTTTCTCATTCGAATTAGAAATGTCGTCCTTTTGGTTTTCAGTTTCTCTAAATCTTCGCTATTGCCCACATGTTGTGTCCATGAAATTCTCAGCATCTTTCTGTGGAACTACATTTCTATCGCTCAGGTTTCTTTTCATCTGCCATACAACAGTAATTTTTTCTTCGTTTCTGTTGCTTCATGTCTTTTCTTTATCTGTAAGGAGATTGTCCAACATTTACTGTCAATTAGGAGGATTGATATTACATAACAGTTCAGTAATCTTTTTTGTTTTTGCTTCTCTTGCTTCATGTCTTTCCTTCATCTGTGAAAGATTCTCCATCATTCACTGCCATATAGGAGGACTGATATTACATAACAGTTCAGTACTCTTTACTTTGTTTCTGTTGCTTTTTTTTTCTGCATCTGTGAGGAGATTGTCTAGCATTCACTGCCATATAGGAGGACTGATTTTACATAACAATTCATTACTCTTTTCTTTGTTTCTTGCTTCATGTCTTTTCCTCATCTGTAAGAAGATTGCCCAGCCTTATAGGAGGAATGATATTGAGGAAGAGTTCAGTACACTTTTCTTTGTTTTTAACAAAGTTTTTCCTGTTTCTTAATACTTTGCTTAGCTTTTGAAAGGCATATTTCGCTATTCCAATGCGCCTTCTGTGCTCTGTTAAAAAAAGTTTCTGCTGTGTTTAGTTTACCATCACACTAAAGGTGCGCTGTTCCAGTTCCTGTTGTGTTCGTTACATTAGCTTAGTTTTATTTTCATTTAATTTTATTGTTTTATCGCGTGGCCCCTAGGGTCGTAGGGCCACCAAATGTACAGCAGCTGCAGTAGAAGTTGTGGTTCTCCGGCAAGATTGCCTGACGGAGCCCAACCCTATCCAGGCCGGTTTTGAATTCAGAGTTTTTCCTTCTCTTAGGCCGGTTACCACTCAAGACAAGTTTATCCTGCTAATTACCCATAGCTGGGCGCTAGAAGAAGAGGATTTATAACTTTCTCAAGGTTATTAGCACGTAAGTGAATGTAATGGATCCGGCTGGAATTCGAACTCGTCTTGCCGATTCCTCAAACCGAGCATCTATCCATTACCCACCTCTTATATTCACTTACACACAAGTACTCTTGTGAAAGTCATGAATCTATCTCTTTCCCCCCAGCTATGGATAAAATAGTAGAGCAGCCTGGGTCCTATAATTTTGGTAGCAACAGGTCTAAGAGAAGGACAACTCTGATTTCAAAACCTCTAACTACGGGTAAAATAGCCTCACTTAACTGCATTTGGCCAAGCGTGGCGAGTACGACAATACCCCTGAACATATGTTCAATGAGTGAGGGGTTTTTCCAACAGGAGTGAGAAAGTCCTTGATGTGATGTCTTCTCGTGAAAGTACCAGAGTTTATTATAGCGATTTTCCAAGCATAGCTTAGATGTGGCACAAGACAGAAAGTAGGGGCACCCAGTGAGGATCGAACTCACTACTCAGTTGTATTAGGTTGGTGCAAAAATATTGTCGTTTTTGCCGTTAAAAAATACGTCAAAAAACGATAATATTTTTGCACCAACCTAATAATTGTTCTAGCGAGACAAGCTTGCTAACCATTTCACTGCCTTGAGATGCCCATCATAGTTTATTATATATATCTTGACATGTATTTTTGAAATAGTACTTTGCACTTTAGTAAGGTATCAGATGTTTAGATAGAAGCTCGATTTTGTTGCCTTTCCATGGCTGCCATTTGCCGTAAAGCCTATGATACAAATCAATGTTTTCACATTAGAAATGGGATTAATGTTGGTAACAGCTTCAGGAAAGACTTATATTTGTATAACAAATATAGCATGAAATTCAGGTTATAATCTGTTTTTGTAATAAATTAAAGGGTGTTTCATTAAGACGGATCAAACTCAGCAGTAAATAAATCAGTGTTATTGGTGAAAATCTATTTATTTCTCTATTGGATCATGTTATTTAAGTCATGGCAATTATGTTTGAAAAATAATATCACCTAAATGTCCGCCAAGTGTTCGGCGGCACAAATTTCGATGTAACGTTCCTTTGCCCGTTGACGAATATAGGGGTCTGGATTTTTGGCCACATTCTCGTGCACTTCAGCAATGTTTTCAGCTGAATGGCGTAAATGAGCACGCAATGGTGTTTTCACATCTGCCACCGACCCAGTTTGCTTGAATTTACGGACAATTTTTCCAATTGCTCTCTCGGTTGGTCGATTTTTTTTTGATCAAAAAATATTTGAACGTCCATTTTCGTAATAGGCTTCGATAACTTTAACACGTTGTTTGATTGTTAATCTTTCCCATGGTTGAAATTGCCAAAGACTTAAGTTATTAAATCTGAAAGAAAAAGGGAAAAAAATCATTAGGCACTTAAACTTAATTCACATTTAAAATCGGTCCTTTATTACATTTGCTCATTTCGCAGACGGTTGATGCAATGGTTAACGGCTCAGAACCGGGGTCGAATTCCAGTCGGCTTCGTTACATTCACTTATGAAAGGTATGGGAAAGGTATGAATCCACCACTGCTCTCCCCCAGCTATGGGTTAAATAGTAGAATTTGCATCTGGAACAATTATTGTTATCTCGAAATATTGTTAATGTAATATTCACTCGCAACAAAAAGAATTATTATTACAGTTTAAACTATGTTTCGGATTTATATAACCAATAAGGGGCATATAAACCGTAAAACAAATCAATCAACATCTCATAGATCGAGGTTTTTGGTAGTTCACAATATTGGTGCCTTGCGTTGGGCGCCATTTTCCATAGATCCGCCTCTGTGTTTGAAGTAAGTTTTCACTTTTAAATAGAACCAAAATGATTTAAGTTAAATTCGAATTGTTGAAATTTTTTTTGATGATGCTTAAGATAATTAACTGCGTAAGCAAGCCTGTAAGAAAATTTACAATTATTAGGCCCACAGCTTCGTTCTTATACATTTGGTTTTTAGCATTTGGGAAAGTACTGGTGATTATATAATGGTCATGGGTGTATAACCGAGTAGTTAAAATGTTCGATTTCGAATCTCGCTACGGTCAATTTATCAGAGGGGTGACTTACGCCCCTTTCTATTTTTGTGTACAGGGTGGGGATGCAAAACTTGCATAATTTTGATATTGAAATAAAAGGTCTTGTAGCTGATTAATTAGTTTATTTAAAGAAATACGAATGGTTCCAACATAAAAATACAAAACGAAAGAAACATTTTATTCGATATGTCCTCCTTGTTTCTCAATTACTGCCTCCACACGTCCCCACCCTGAAACTTCTACAACTCTTCCCCAAAAAACAGAGGACATATTACCCCACTCTTCTTCAATGGTATCCATAAAAGAGTTAACATTTAGTTGATAGTTTTTATTAGTAGCATGTTCTAAAATGCTCCCAACAGCATAATCTAGAGGCTTGAGATATGGGCAGAAAGTGGGCCAGAAGTGTGGTGGTTAAAAATCGTCAAAATTCGGTACTTTTTTGGTTGTATGGGCAGGAACACCATCCTGAGTCCATACATAGTTTCCCTCTGGGTAGTTGGCGTTGAGCTATGATAAGTCATTGTATCTCTTTGAGTCATCAGCATTAAATTTTCATAATAGGCATCAGCATTAACTTTTCACCAGGTTTGTAAAATTTGATAGATATTTTCCCCATCGAAGGCCACAATCCCAAAGACCATAACTTGATCTGGATGCTTCGTTCTAAAACTTTTGAGTGTGCAATGTATGTCATTTCAGAACAGCGTCAACTGTAAAGATCTTTTCGTTTGAGAAAATTTTCACTTGTTTCTTTTAAGATAAGTAAAAAGCTTTTGCATCTTTCCAATCTCCTTGCCTTCATGGGTCGTGGCAGCAAATGTCTTTGTGTTCTTGTGTAAGATTTTATCTCTAAATCAACTGTCACTGCTTTTCAGATAGTCTTAGCATCCATCTTAAGTTCAGTTGCTAATTTTCTCATTGATTTCTTTGAGTCTTTTGAGATTTTGGATTTGGCAATGTTGATGAAATCATTATTGCAATTTTTGTTGATTCCCTGACTTCCAGATTTTCTCTGAATAGTTTCTTTCATAGACATTTTCTTCTTCACATTAAAAACTCACTGTAGGGATACTCTGACGACGCTTGAAGTCTTCTGTGGATGAAAATACGCGTTTATTATATCACACACCCTTTGGCGTTTGCTTTCCTCAACACTCGTCGTTTACACAATTATCTGAAAAAAATGTGGGTAATTATTATGCAAGGTTATGATAATGAAATACACCATGTTCCATAAAATTAGTTGAACTTCTTCATGAGAAAAACAAGTCAAACTTTTAGCGCAAATTTTGCCTCCCCATCCTATACTTACTCAATTCATTTTTATATCCGTATGCAGGCGGTTTAGTTCGATCGTAAGTAGGTCTAGTTTTCCTCGTGTAAGGATGCAAAGGTCAATTATATCCCGTCGGTTGAGACGCATCACGAGGGTCACGTGACGGCCGGTGAGTGACATCTGTTCGTAGAGTGTCGCATGTCATTTGCTGTGTCGGCTGCGGGAAGGACGGACGTCACCAGGCCAAAGCTTTAGGGCATACAAAGAAAATCACATGGTCTCACCTGGCACATAGAGAACACCACCAGCTGCCCGTTTCCCGTTGGTAATTATTACAAGTAAGACCCAGTGTTTTTTATCTCCTTTCACATTGCTTGTGGTATACACACGTTGTAAGTTTTCTGTGTGGGACAAATTAGTGACGCGTATGTATATAGCTGTATATAAAATCTTTTCGAGAACAATGCATGTTTTCATTCTTTCCTTTCAGCTATTCTGTTTCGTCCGAGTATTATATCGCGGTTAAATTAATACCTATAATGGGGAAGTGAAAACTTGGAATGTTCTTTACATAGATACGAATAAGCCGCATGCAGAATAACGGTTATCTGGGTGAAAAGTGGAATAGATGAGCTGTATTGAAAACCATGGATCCCCTGCAACGTTTATTTATACACCACTTCCTCTATCAACTATGAGTTAAACAGCTGGTTAGACTAGACGCTATAGCCATGGCATGTAGTCTAGCAGAAGGAAAGTTCTAAATTCAGAACCGTGGAGAAGTCAATTGAACGCCACTTCACTATCGTCCGAAAGAAGATAGCAATTTACAGATAATAAAGAAAAGGAACCTGTGGAGAGCCACAATCGCCTCCGTCCTAAAAGTAAATGGCAAAAAAAAACAAAAACTGATACCCATCGCAAGTCATATGGGATTTGGTTACTGGGGATATTATCACATATCCGAATAAGATTTTTTTCTATGGTTAACGCTATCAGCACAAACAGTTGTCCTCCGCTGTTATGTCCTGTCGAAGTATATCACATTTCAACGTCAGCTAACACAGTAGGCTGAAATATTAGTATAAACGGAATATAGATTGTAAAAGTTACTAAGCTTAGAAGCTTTTTGGCTATGAATACTCGATCTGGGTAAAACAATAGGCAGTGTTTCCACGCTTGTGAAATGCACTGAGGCATGTTTAGAAGATAAAAGTTAATAGAAAGAAAATGTATAAACCGTTTCGTGCAAATGTTATCTGGAGAAATTAGGCTGACTTCTGAGAGCAGGTGTAATATCTATCTATCTATCTATCTATCTATCTATCTATCTATCTATCTATCTATCTATCTCCGTCTGTTCATATCTATCTATCTATCTATCTATCTATCTATCTATCTCAGTCTGTTCATATCTATCTATCTATCTATCTATCTATCTCAGTCTGTTCATATCTATCTATCTATCTATCTATCTCAGTCTGTTCATATCTATCTATCTATGTATCTATGTCTGTTCATATCTATCTATCTATCTATCTATCTATCTATCTATCTCAGTCTGTTCATATCTATCTATGTATGTATGTATGTATGTATGTATGTATCTATCTATCTATCTATCTATCTATTTATCTATCTATCTATCTCCGTCTGTTCATATCTATGTATCTATGTATCTATCTATCTATCTCAGTCTGTTCATATCTATCTATCTATGTATGTATCTATCTATCTATCTATCTCAGTCTGTTCATATCTATCTATCTATCTATCTACCTATTTCAGTCTGTTCACATCTATTTATCTATCTATTTCAGTCTGTTTATATCTATTTCAGTTTTTTCATATCTATCTATCTATCTATCTATTTCAGTCTGTTATATATATATATATATATATATATATATATATATATATATCTTCTTCAGTCTGTTCATAGCTATCTGACTATTATTGTAAACAAAACATACATAGCTATCTCTGTTTGAAGAAAAGAATATTTTCCCATTACGACTGCATTTTCATACATTTTTTCATTTGTGTGTGTTCTTATTTTTTTTTTAATTTTGAAATAATTTGCAGAAAAGAGCAAGACCAAAGCAGCTAAGCATTGAGGCGAAGGCGCAAATTGAAATTGTATTCAAAGAAGGCTATTCTGAAAGACAATTGGCCGAGAAGTTGGAGATTTCTTGACACGGGGTGCAATATTCGTTACAAAGTCTGTTAGAAACTGGCGCTAATGATGAGAGAAAAAGATCCGGGGCATCAAAAGTGATAAAACCTTTGATTACTGAGAGCAAAAGAAATAGGAAAACTGATCCAGACTTGACAGCTGAACTTTATTCCTATCGACTACAACCAGAGTCGATTTCAACTGTAAAAAATCAACTTAGATTGTGGGGCGGGGGTCAGGAGATTTATAACGATCAAGAAACTCCTGTAACCGAAGGTGAATAGGCAGAAAAGTTCCTTGTGGTCAAAAAGTCATAAGAACTGGACATTGAAAGACTGGAAGAATGCATATTGTGAACAGACGAATCCAAATTGAAACTTTTTGGTAGTAAGGGTAAAGTGTATGTGAACAGATAGCAAAGGGAAAACTGAATGATGAATGTGTGGTTCCAGTAATTAACTATGGTGGTGGGGTCTGTTATAGTGGGGCCGGGGGAGAAGAGAGGGTTGCAGATTTAATTCAGATCAAAGGCATCATAGCAATATCATTCGATTTTACAAAGACATGCATGATTGGGAAAAACTGGTTTACGTATGATTGGGAAACTTTCACCTTTCGACAAGACAACGATGCAAAATATTCTTCTAAATTATATCAAAATTACCTCTAGTTAAAAGAAGGAACAAAATTTGGAAATTATTACTTGGATGCCTCAATCTTCTGACCTCTCTCCCATTGGATTAATCTGGGATGAACTGGATAGGAGAGTTTGAAGAGAACACCCAAACAGTGAGAGTGAGCTTTTTCAGTGCATGAACAATACTTGGGAAGGTCTGTCATCTGCAATTTTCATAAACAGTTGGGAAGAATGCCAAAAATTTGTAAAGCAATCAGGTAGTGGTTTTATTGGCGAAAACAAAATTTAATGGTGTCTTTATAGCTAAATATTTATTTTAGTAAAAGAATTAGAAAGCAATTACAAGGTAGTTACTGAAATTTTAACTTCTACTTAAAAATACAAAAATATCTCAGCTTATGATGATATTGAAAGAAATACAGGGTGACACATAACTTTCAATCTGTCATATATATATATATATATATATATATATATATATATATATATATATATATATATATATTAGAATCAAACCAGTACAGAAATTTGAGTTTCTGGAAATATATATGTTGTGATTTATATATATATATATATATATATATATATATATATATATATATATATATATATATATAAAGAGAAATTGGAAGATTAATAGAGTTCAAATTATTTATCTCCCAGACTTCAACTTTCGCCAGCATCAGATAATAACTAAAACAAAGAAAAAAGGGCGGCATATCTGCATAACTTGAAGTCCAAAAGATAAGTCTTTCGGAATTTTTGTATCTATTAATTATTGTTGTTCTATTTTTCAATATTGAGAACTCTGTTTCTTTATGATATAATATATATATATATATATATATATATATATATATATATATATATATATATATATATATATATATATATATATATAATTTAATTCTTTGTATAAATTGTTGCTTTATGATATAAAATATAAGCTGCACACTCTAATATATATATATATATATATATTTATAATTATTTTTTTTAAATATGATTTCTTCGCTACATAAGAGTTCTCATGTTTCAAAACAAAATCTGAAAACTTCAATATAATTATTAGAATTAAATTGAATTAAAGCATAAACCTCTGTTTCATATTCAAGCGAGACTTCTGGATTCCAAAAATTTCACTTGAAGATGAAACAGAGCTTGATGCTTTAATTCAATTTAATTCTAATAATTTCAGCTCTTGTTTTTGAAACATGCGAACTCTTATGTAGCGAATGAATCATATTTTTTAAACAAAAATAATTATAAATTTATGGTCTACTTTTGTATCGAGCATTGATTTTTTTTAAATAAAAACAAAAATACTAAAGAACTTCGGATTATTTACCTAACGAGTTCTTTCCTATTTTCTACATATTTGCATTTATATATATATATATATATATATATATATATATATATATATATATATATATATATATAGAAAGCACAACATATATATTTCCGGAAATGTGAAATATATGTACTTGTTTGATTCTAAAATTTCGTAGTACGAATCTAGGTGTCTATATTTTGCTAATGGTCATATATTTTATCTTCTTACATTAGGACGATCCGTCAATGTGTTTTTATATTAGCGAGTTCAAGAAACCTTCAATAGGCACTACACTTAAAATTCATTGTGTTGTTATATGAATTCGTTTTTGAGACTTTCTTATGCGCCTTACACTTTATATCCAATGTTTTCCTTTCTGTTAAATTATTCTCTCTACAAAATGATCCTCTAGTGAGCGATATGGCAGCATGGAGCCCTGGAATCGGTGGGCCTCTGGCATTGTGCTTATGTCTTTAGACGACACTGAGAAAGGGAAAATGTTAGTAAAATGATTAAGGGAAAGGTCGAAGGGTCTGTTTACCGTACAGATGTCAGAATAACATTGTCTGTCAACGGAGGGTTTGGGGTTAGCTTGGGAGGTAAACCTTACCGAATGTGTCTTAATTTTTTTTTTTTTTTACTTTTTTATTAGAAGAAAAAAGTAAATAATGAAGCAACGATTCATCTTGATGAACAGCTATAAAACTGTCACAGGACAGCGAATTTAAAAAAAATATAGATCCCATCACATTGGGGGAAGGGCTCTGGTCAAAATTTTTCGTACTGTTCATCTCAGTCTACCATAAATTATTCGTTTCCCGTTGCAACAGTGCCTTCGTATCTTTGTCTGTATCTATTTCTCGAAGTATGTTTGTGTATACTTATTTTGTAAATATCCCTCGAGATCGAGTACACCGTATCAATTATTTCCCTCTCGGTCTCCATAAGACTAAAGTCACCTGCCACTTATTCTTAGTCATCGGCTGGAAAACGTATATGATTTCGGGGCCTTTTCCACAACGGCATGACTGTACGGTCGATTTTAGCAGAGTCAACTGTTTACACCTGGTGGGCAATTTTGTCAGAGAGAGTAAGATTAAAGAACGGACAGAAGATATATTTGACAAATAAAAATATTAAACAAGGAATCGTATATAAAGATGGTGTATTCAGAAAACTGCTCATTTCTTTATTAAAGAATATTACAAAACAACCATTTTTTTTTTAAATTCCAGATAACGCTTTCTGAAGTTACGCAATCTTAGGCGTATTTATATTGAGTTCCTGAGCCTTTCAGTAAGCATTGTTGTTGAGATACAATGTGTTTTTATATTAAGGTGTTCATGAAACCATAGTAGTCAGTTCGATTTTCACTGGATGCTCCCTACTTTCGGCTTTGTGCTATCTTTCAATCAGTCATATTCCATGCGTGATACACGCTTAGGGGATCATGTATCTTTCAATACATGACTGACGAGGCAAATTTTTTCCTGCTATTTACCCATAGCTGGGGGGAGAAGAAGGGTATTAGCACGTAAGTAATGGATTCGACTGAAATTCGAACTCGGCTCTCCGATTCCTCAATCTGAGCCGCTATCCATTACTCCACCGTGCCTCCATATTCTTTACCGCACAAAGACATACGCAAGGCACTCATCGGGCATAAAACTTGGAATTTTTTAATGACTACAGGAAGGAGAATGGTACAGTCCATATTCATAGAAAAATGGTTGGCACTCTTGTAATCTAAGAAGGATATTTTTAAAATAGGAACTTGTTTTTATGTGTTTTCTTTTCAATCCTTTTATTTAATATATTAGGAAGACTCATATTTTTTTGTTTAGCTTTTCATTGGCGGCCATAATCTTACAATCATTAAATATGCAGATGACGTTACTGATAGAAAACAGAGAAAGGGGAGTCTTGAACTCCTCCAGAAAGTAGTAAAGGAAAGCAAGAAGAAATATAGAGAGAGGAGTACGAAAATATAAACAAATATGCTTTTTACACTATTTACATTGTTGTCATCTTTATTGCCATATTCATGACGTTTCAACCGTAGTACATTCCGGCCATCTTCAGGTGATGTTTCTTGGAATTTCGAACCGAACCCTTTATTTAGTACACGTCGGTAGATTGTTATAATTCCATGTGCCATACTTTGAATATTTCAATTTCAGTTAATTCCCTTTAGTAATTCAACTCTTCAAGTTTTTTTTGTTTTTTTTTTTTTGTTGTTGTTTTTTTCACCTCTGCCATAGCTATGGGTAAATAGCAGGAAAAACTTTGCCTCGTCAGTCATGTATCTTACGATACATGATCGCCTAAGCGTGTATCACGTATGGAATATGACTGACTGAAAGATAGCACAAAGCCGAAAGTAGGGAGCCTAAAGACTTATGTTATAATTATACATCGACAGGAACGCTGAGGGTGAGTGCAAAATTATGCAAGAATCTAAGGGAATGGTAAATAACAGAAACAATCTAATGAAATGGTAAATTATGGAATTAATCTAGTGAAAATATAATACATTTGTTCTCATTTTACGTGGATATATATATATATATATATATATGTGTGTGTGTGTGTGTGTGTATAATTCTATGCTCATCATGGCTTTAGTTTTATTAGTTTTATATTTAAGCATTATTTTGATTTGCAAAATGAAATTGAGCAGTTCTATTAATCCAGTCGGAGGCAAAGATTTTCTTTATCAGGACTTCTCAATCTAGGCCAGTTGTTATTAATTTAACTGTATAAGTAAATTTAAAAAAAAAGCAGATATTTCAACTCAAACACGTGTACCCACTAAAAATAACGTTTATTTTAATTAGATAGATAAATAGATAGATAGATAGATGCACCGAGTTTTCCCCGTCGTTTACTCAAGTAATCAGGGTGGTAGACGAAACAGCTAGTGTTTTAAATAAATGGAGCGTCTACAAAATTTTGTGTATCCAATAAAAATAACATTTGAAATATAAACAATATGTCGGATTAAAAATGGCATCCATTAATTAGAATTTTTTTTTTAATCATTTCACTACAAGCAAGGCAATAAAGCCATAAGGATGCAATTTTTTTTTGTCTTTTTTTTTTTGTTTTTTTACAGTAAGGTTCACTCTATACAAGGCCCGGGGACCACTCACGATAGAGGGTAACGTTAGGCGGCAACTCGTGCGTATAGGAGGGGAAGATAACGGTTAACTCTAGCCTTGAACAGGTTAAGATTGTAGTTATTGGGGGCAATCTCCTCTAGGATATCAGTTCCACAGAACAAGTGTTTAACGGAAAGATTTTGGACTTAGTTCTTAGTGATGACGCGTCCTTGCCATGAAGGTTTGAACTTATGGCAACAGGGAATATAGTTCGTTCGAGCCTGAGAATGAGAAGAACTACTATTAAGAAAAGAGGCTTCTAAAAGATCGCATAATTTAGAAGACAGAAGATAAAGATTGACATTGCATTTAAACTTTTTGAAAGTTGATTGGGAAGCAAGAAGTCTGGAGATAGTTCCGAAAGCGATTCCATATCAATAATCTCGACTGTTTTAAAGCTTCCATGACAACCAACTGAGAATCTGATTTAATTTTAATACGCGATATCCGCGAAAACCAACGCAATGAAAAGTTTGAATATTCATTTGAGCTATGGTTTAAGAGTTACGAACTTTTGAAATTTTCTAGGACTTTTGCAGGGTTTGCTGAATTCAGTAATTCGTAACTTTGCATTTTGAGAAGGTATCTGAATGCAAAATTACCAAGTACTGAATCCGGCAAACCATGTCACTGACACGAAAATCCAAGGAAATTTCAACAGGCCATAACTCTGGAACTATGGCTCAAATGAAGTTTTTGTTTTAAGGTTTTCTGCGTAAGGTTTTCTCATTCTTTTGTGTTCTCTCTCTTTCTTTCTCGTTTCTCTCTCTCTCTCTCTCTCTCTCTCTCTCTCGGTTTCTTTTTATCTCCTCTTGATTATAGATACAGAAATATCTATGAAAGTTATTAATTCTATTATATTTATATTCATGACTAGCAGTAGAGCCCGGCGTTGCCCGGGGATGTAACAGTAAGAGATAGATCAAGTATCGACCATCATAAAAACTGAAAAATAAAATTGACAAAGATTATTGTTTAAGGTTGACGGACACGCATGTCTTAACTAGTTTTTTTTTTTTTGTTTGTTTTTTTACGAATTGGTCAAACCCAAACTCAAACAAAAACATTGTTTTCAATCGTTATGAGTCTACCGATTGAATAGAATTTTATTATAAACAATTGTCTTGTAAATGGAATTTTTAAAGCATTCTGAATGTAAAAATAAAGAAAAAAGTCTTCAAGATAATAAGTTTTGTTGAAATCGGTTGAAAAATGTAGGAAATCCGATCCCATATATAAACGTACAGACACACACAACCTGGGTTTTATAATAAGTAAGATTTACATTTTTCAGACTATTGTCCTCATCTCTGTCGCCATATTTATTACAACGTTTCGGCCGTTGTACGCTCTGGCCTTCCTCAGGTGGTTGGAATGTCGAACTGAACCCTTTATTTCGCTCTCTGGGGTAGACTGTTCTAGTTCCCCATGCCATGTTTAATGGATGTCAGTTATCAGTTATCTCCTGTTAATTCCCCTCTGCAAGTTCTCCACTGCCTTAACCGGGTATTGAACTCACACTCTTTGGGTCCTGTCACTGGATCTAACCAACGCCTTTATCCACTGTGCCATGTGTCCTATTATATTTATCTAAGTACCGATTGTTGATAGTCCTGGATCTGACGACAAACTACACCCGGCAGTTGGAACGCTGATCGGGAGATTGGAGGTTTTGAGAAGTATGGAACCATCTCTTAATTAATGTTTTTCCCAGGTCCACTCTGACCCGGAGTGGTAGCACCTGTTAGGGTCCTATCTATGGAAAAATAGTGAATCCCCAAACAAAAACAAAATTATGAAAGTGTTATGGGGACCTACCTTCATGGACAAAATAGACTCATCTTATGACTATATTATGCCTCGGAAGAGGACGAAGACAGAAGACGAGTTGACTACTGTACTTTGCCGTCAGACGGACGTGCAACACTTCTGTATTCGTTCTTTTTGTTAATAATACGTTTGCACTGAATTGCTGAATTCGAGTTTTCTTTCGGACCTCTTCTGGGTCCACAACAGAAAGTATAAAAAATATGTTTATATAATAAAAATACAAGCAATACATTTTATATAATAAAAATGCCAACAATATCAATTTTAGTAAAATTTGCAACAATACATTTTAATACAAAATGACTTATAATACATTTTATTACCAACAGTACAATTTCATAGCAGAATACAATTTTATCTGTAGTTGAAGGCATACAATAGCGTTCAAAATATATTTAGTTGAAGCCATAAAAATGTTCAAAATATTTAGATTTCGGCATTATGCCGCTAAACAAAATCAATCAACCAACCGATTGTCGATCCGAGCTGATTGTCTTGATATCGACGTCACTTTCGATGCTTTCCATTCAATGGCAGACTCCTCCATTTTCCAAAAGCACATCCTTCTATTCATTTAATCGGGAATCCATACGCTCACCGGGTAGTGAAACGTTTCCTTTCAAAGCAAGACACACAGACTTGTCATTTTTTTTTTTTTATCTCTCTTGATGAAAAGAGCCAAACCATTGCATCAAATTACTGAACACACTTTTTCGGGTATCGCCTCCTAATAGATACCGACACTTATTTGCTCTGAGGGATTGGTTCTGATAACGTCATTTTTAACAGCCTCTTATACATATAATATATAAATATGTGTGTGTGTGTTGATTCAGAGAAGCCAGACGTATGTGTCTTCATTATTTTGCAATCAGTTTTGAGACACATTACCCAAATAGCGCCTTGTAAAGCTTTGCGTCAGCGTCTGCTTTTCAATCCACATTGCAGTCCTCAGTTAATTTAGAAATTTCGCGCATAATTCTAGTAACATATATCTCTCAATAAGATCGCTCATTTTATTAAAAAAGAACCCAGAAAACATGTTCTAATTTTAATATTTTATTTTGTTAAGATTTAACGTCGTGAATATAGGTTTCCTGACGCCTAATTCTTCGGCTTGTCCTTTAAGAATATAATAATGGTAATGCCAATGGTAATGTTAGCCATATAGACCAGGAGCATTACAGATGGACATGAAAATAATAAACTATAGAAAACTGATTTTTTCAGGGATGCTACTCTATGACCTACTGATTCAAAATCCATAAAGTCACCTAATAAACTAAATGTTCGCGAGCCCAAAATACAAAATGGCCGCCTCTGTCGAGGCGAAACATATAACTTTTTAATCATTCAGCTAACAAACTTGTGTAATACATCATTTCCAATTAATTTCACCTGCTTCCCTCTTACGTTTAGCGTATTAAAATCTCCAAGCTATCTTTCCTCTTTATGAGTGTTTTAAACAGTGACTTTCAATTACTATTCTTCTTAAAGTATCCTTTTTTTAAGTTGAAGTTAAGCAACGTCGAGCTTGGTCAGTACCTAGTTGCGTCAGCGTTTAAGAATACCATTTTCTGTAAGCTTGGGTATGCGGGTAGTGTAATGAATAACGGCTCAGAATTGGAAGTCGGAGAGATGAGTTCCAATCCCAGTCGGGTTCGTTAAATTTACTTACGCGCAAATACTCTTGGGAAAGGTATGAATCCATCTATGCTCCTCTCGCTATGGGTTAATTAGTATGACTTGTAACAGTAAAACATTGTTATCTCAAAAAATATCTTGCAATTTAAAAAAATTCTACCATTAAAAAGTTTTGAAAAGGTTTGATAAACCATAAAAACAAATCAATTTATCAATCACACCGTTGATTCTCTCTCTTTCTCTCAATCTGAAAATGTCTTCGTCCTCTCCCTTTCAATCTGAAAATGTCCCTTGCTCTCTCCTCCTCAATCTGACAATGTCCCTCGCTCTCTCCCTCTCAAGCTGAAAATGTCCTCGCCCTCTCAATCAGAAAATGTCCCTCGCCCTCTCCCTCTTAATCTGAAAATGTCTCTCGCCCTCTACCTCTTAATCTGAAAATGTCTTTCGCTCTCTCCCTCTCAATCAGAAAATGTCCCTCGCCCTCTCCCTCTCAAGCTGAAAATGTCCCTCGCCCCACTTCTCAATCTCAAAAATGTCCCTCGCCCTCTCTCTCTCAATCTGAAAATGTCCTTCACCCTCTCCCTCTCAATCTGAAATATCTCCATTTTGTTAGATTTTAGAACGAGTGTCGTGCCGAAAACTTTTCAGTATTCCTTGTACGCAAATACATAAGAGTTTTTCTATTAGGTTGGTGCAAAAATAATGACGTAATAATGTCGTTTTTGACGTTAAAAAATACCTCAAGAAACGACATTATTACGTCATTATTTTTGCACCAACCTAATACTAAAGAATTTATAGCGTCAAATAAGAAAGAAGAGGCGAAATATTTAAGTTTCGGGAAAAAAGAATCGGCAAAGTTCAAATTCTGTTTGCGTAACTTTTGGACTAATGCATCAGGTAAGGCATAAATCCAATTCTCCCTGAGCTCATGTCGATTATTTTGCCTTTTGTCGGCTCACTGATATGCATTAGTGACAGTAAGAATTAAAATAGAGATTAGTTATTACATTTGCAATTCATTATTAACACCTTTGCCAGTACTTCTATATCTATTGCTGTAAGGGACAAACAGATGCCGTTTGGGCGTTTGCGACTAGTGAAATAACGACCTGCCTATGGACTTTGTTTAATATCCTAAAAATATACTCGCAGATAAACAGATGCTGTTGGATATTTGGTAGGCTCTACCTGCCATCATACAAGGCTATATTCATCGAGCGCCTAATGAGGATGAAACTCATTATCAATGATTTATACGTATCTCTACGGTAGGCACTCAAACAGATGTTGTTAAGCGCATTAAACTACTTTCTCCCGTATCAAAAGCTTTGGATGCGTATATTTAGTACGTGTTAAAGTACTTCTGTCTTGAAGAATGATAAACTATTTAAGATAAGAGCTGTTTTTTCATGTTTTATTTTAGGCAATACATTCTTTGGAATTAGGTTACCAAAAAAAAAAAAACGACTTAATCATTTATATAGTAAAAAGAAAAAAAAAACTTGTCATTTTTTGTAGATACTCAAATTAAATGTCAAATGAAATATCTTACTGAAACATTGCATCAGCAATCAACCCAACACAGTGATCTCACTTGTCGTCATTTTTATCTGGTATCCAAGAATTTTATTTCTTTTTTGATGATCTCCTCGTCTATGATGATGGTGTTGATGACTAAATTCGCCGCCAACGTGCAGGTTCAAGACTGGAATCTTCCAGTTTCACCAAGACCTACTCCCATCATCCATTCCCTATCTCCGTTTGACTTTGTCAAAAATTGGTTGGAGGTGAAAGAAAATCAGAGTAGACAAATGTGCCGATGGTGTGAATTTGTTTAAGGTGGACTTAAACCTGCCAGGAAGTGACCCGCATACTTGATTACATGACCTTCCTCTGCGGCACATGTAGAATGAGACATACAGAAACATCCAGCTACGAAACTGCAACGGACTGCCGCTAACTCTTTTATAATTTCGAGTGGTACCTTCTGTAGCATGTCCGTCTTGCCTAGCCCTCTTCATCTGCTGGTTCAAAGCGATATTTGAGGTTGTTGAGCCAGCTAAATGATTTTCAGCTCAGTTATGAAACTGAATTAATGTCATTTGCATTTAAAGTGAAAATGGAAACACAATTTTCACATTTCTAATTAAAAATAAGGGTTCGTTAAGGGATCTAGAGAAACGCGGACTTCTGAATCGATAGGTTACGAGATTTTATTCCTATTAATATAGGTCTATTGGTTCGGTGACATAGGCCGCAACGCCCCAATGCTAACTTGGAAAATAGTGACCTGAACGTCCCACATTCTGGCAACCTCCATCCGGCAATTACTGTAATTGTTACGCTTTTCCAATTTCTTTGACCAGGAACAGCCCTACCAACGAGGTACCACATTCCTTTCTTTTTTCAACGTCGGGTTGATTTCTGCTTTGGTAACGTCAAGGATGCGATCTGTTTGGATGTTGAAATCACACAATGACCAAATCAAGATCTTACGGAACTTCAGCGCCCAAACAGACCACAATCTTGAGGTCCACCATGCCAGACATCACCCTGACGTTGAAAAAATATTATTACTATTATTTAACCTTCTTCATTGTGTATTCTCACATATACATTTTTTTTAACAGACTAACAAAACAAAATGGAATCTGATCTTAGTGAGAGACAGGCCCGTATGGGAAAAAGGACAAGAAGCAATAAAAATCTTTATCGGGTGCCAAGGTCAAATGGTTGCTGATTCTCGTACTGGGGTCATGGTGGAAAAGATTTTAAATGACGCGTTTCACCGACATGTTATGTTCGGTTTCTTCACGTTGGAATGAAAATATGTTGAAGGAAAATACGTTGGAATTTTTTTAGGATAAAAAGAACAATAAATTAAATTACCTTATCAGATCCGACGACCGGACACCAGAATGTGTTTGTTTGTTTATTTTTTTTTTTATTGCTCTTCTTATCTTCAAAATTACCAACGCATTTTTCTTACACACAATTTTGTCTTTTATTCCAAACTGAAAAAGCTGAGCCTAACACATGTTATATCGGCAAAAATGCGTAGTTTAAAAGTCTTTCTACTTTGGATTAACGGCGTTTGTGTGAGTGGATGTATGTATGTATATATATATATATATATATATATATATATATATATATATATATATATATATATATATATATATATTAGCTGGGTAAAGGTTTACAATGATCCAAACCGACCATCTCGATATCTTCTCCAGGATCCAGCAGCACGGGGCAATACATGACAATTGATGGAGGATCAATTTCCGTGAATGATCAGCCGAAACTCCGATGCAAGGAATGGCCTTTCCCGTTTCAAAGGACAGATAGCATTGACAGGTTGCAAATAACTACACCCTTGTGCAAACTAATTGAAACAACCGCTTTAGTTTCCTTTCTTTCAACATAAGGTCAGTTTTAGACCCATTGGAGTGACAGGGTGTACTCGATTTCTATTTGCAGCAGTGTGCAGTAAGCTGAATCTATTTTCGGGGTGTATGATGAAACTTGATTGGCCTTGAAAAATATTGCATCATCCATAATTGCATAAGATTTTTATCACGCCCAGACGCTATTGTCTCGATTGTCGAGTAGTTGTCTTACAGTCACAGTTACCAGTGAGCAAATCAAAGTACTAGACGAGGCCGGAGACTCTCCTGGTTTAAATCCAATCGGGAATCTGTGGTCAATCTGCAAGGAACGACTTCGTGGAATGGACATACGAAGTGCTAACTGTTTTATTAAAAAAATACGACAAAAAAGCAAATAATAACGGAATTATCCGTTTTGTTTCAATTAATTTGCACAAGGGTGTAACCATCTCATGCCGAGTCATTTTTAAACTGTTAGACTATCAGTTGAACAAACAGGACATAGAAACTAGCTATGAAAAGACGACTTGATTGTAACGATACGAGATAACTGAAAATCGTCACAGTAAGAAATTGAGGACGATTACAACGAATTATATAGCCGAACAGATAACAGTAGAGATAATAGTAGCCGTATTCTTATAGGGAAACATTCGACATCTATTAATCGGGCAAATTTTGCTAGTGTCTGTTTAAACTCATAACAGTTTTTCTATTAAAATATTTTTCCAGGAAAATATGTTTCTCAAGTCCACTAACTGTTATAACTCTTTCTGGTATTAATTTGGATTTCTTTTCTAACCTTCTTGTTTGAAATAGTGTGGAGCGTTAATATTTTGATGTCTTTTTTTAATCGGTTTCGTCCCAAGCAAAGCCACTAAAAATCAAGGGGTTACTGGGTGAGGAAGTATTAGGAAGAGAAATATTTCTAATGAGAGGGAAGAGAAAATTGTAATCAGCTGGACATTAGATAGCGATTGACAATGCATGCAAATTTTTGAAGATTAAAGTTGGTTAGAAGACATGAAGCCGGAAAGGAGTCCCACAAGCTAGAAGTGCGAGAATAAAAACTGTTAGCATAGAATTTACAACTCAACTGTAAATTGATGAGAACTCAACGAAAGTCTACTACTGCGCTTAAATTGAAAATGTCCAGATACCGTTATTTTCTCTTCGAGTTACATCTGCTAACCATTTTTTTTCTTTTTTTGATGCTGCTGAAAGACCTCAAGTGAGGCGGTTTCTGTTATTTAGTACAGTTCTTTGTTTATGATTCTGTAGCGCCAGATTGAAGAAGGGTGGTCCACTCTGAGACCTACGACCTTCATTCGCTGGAAATGATGTCTAATCATTGATCTGAGAATGAGTTTTGTATACAGCTGACAGTTTAGATATTTCTGAACGGGTTTGGCTCCATGCATGACATCCATATGTAAGTTTCGATCTGACGAGGCTGTTTAAGAACATGACTCAAGTTTTCAGGTTGATGTTTTGGTTTTGTAGTAATCCGCAGTTTTGAGCGAATCTACCTCTGCTACAGCCTATTCTATGTTCAATTTCTTTTTCGTCTATACTTAAGTCATTATAACTGATCCATACTCCGAGGTATCTGAAGTGATTAGTATTTACTAATCTCACATCCTTGATATTTATGATGGATTCGGGGTAGGTGTCATAACTACTTTCATTCCAATTCCAAATCATAGTTTCTGTTTTCGAAAGGTTTATCTTGAGTCTTATTTCTTGGAACTAAAATAATGGTAAGATTTGTGTACGTGAGTTTTGTTTTTTTTCAAAAATTTTGTTTTGTTGTTTTTTAAAAATTGCGAGCCTTTGTGATGGAAAATTTAAAAAAAATTTAACTGGTTATTTTGAAAATACTTACAAGACATGGTTCGAGAGGATTCTGTGGTATGTCTTTGATTTTACAACCAGTAGGGAAATCCCAGATCTGAAAAAGTTAAAAGACAAACCTTTCAAGTTCAAAACACTTTAAATAATTAATCACGGCTATAACTGCAAAAATATTTCTTTTATTTTTATAAACTAGCTTTAAAATTGATGAGGTAAAACTGAAGGTTAGAATATAAGATAGAAATTTTGACTTTGTTTTTGTTTTGGGCTATCATTAAGAAGCTAGTAGGGGCTTTATTTGAATTGAAAGACCAAAATAACGTTAATTCTCTTCTTGGATAGTTTTGGACAGACAGATTAGATTAAGTTATTGTCAGAGGTAAATTCAATCACAAAATTGATCTGAAGAATGCCATACTTATTAAAAGAGAAGGTAACTTAGATGGAAAATTCTTGAGAGTGACGCTATCGAATCTTATCAAAATATAAATCTGTGTCCCAGATGTTGATGACAATCTGTTTCATGCTTGGACGCAGTGTTTATGCCATGCGTGTTGGAAGGGAACAGTTTAGATATTTCTGAACGGGTTTGGTGCCATGCATGACATTCATATACAGGTCTCGATCAGACGAATCTATTTACGGACATGACACGAGTTCTGAGGTTAATGGTTTGATTTTCTAGAATTCTGCGTTTCTTGGGCAAACCTACCCCTAGCACAAACGATTCTATGTGCAGTTTCCTTATCTCCTAACGATAATGTAAATAACAAGAAAAGCAACTCTTCCGTTTCTCCTTTTATGAGTCATGCCTATTGCCGCTGTGGACCCTTTTATACTAACAAATGTAGCGCCAGGAAAGGAAAAGTTATGCTGTAAGATTTTTTGATGTGACAGGTACTTAATATGTTTCATAGAAGACACAGGTGCGAAATCTGTGACTAACGCATTCCTTTTATAGGCTCTCTAAGGAAATAGAACTCTATTGAAAATCAACACAAACACACGCACATGTGTATATTGGTAGAGGCGTGGAAGCTAAGCCAGTTGCGTATTTCTCATCATCGACAGGGTGCTCGTCAAAGCCAGGGCAACGAATGCAAATGTTTATCAATATAGACAAATAGGCTCCTTCCACCCCCACATTCATTAAGATGGAACAGCATATTATTCCATTTTACGCAATTCCAGTTTTAGGATACGTAGAAAGTGTTTTAATAGAGGACGACAATGTGCGACACGAAATTCGAAGATGTAATCGGATAACGAAAATTGACTTCCAAAATCTAAGCAAAGTATTAAGAAACAGAAAAAATGTCGTTAGAGACAAAGAGTTCTGAACTGTTATGTAATATCATTCCTCCTATATGACAGTGAATGCTGGACAATCTCATCACATATGAAGAAGAGACTTGAGGCCACAGAAACAAAGAAAAGACTGCTGAACTGTTATGTAATATCAGTCCTCCTATATGGCAGTGAATGCTGGAAAATGTCATCACAGATGGGGAAGTCTGTCTTCTATCGAAAGTATACTGCTTTGGTAAACAGAAAATATTTCATACTCTAACACAGAAAATGAAAGGGCAGCAAATATGCTCTACAGAAGAATGCTGAGAATACAATGGACCGAATATCTGAGTAGTCACAAAGTTTCAAGGAAAATAGAAACAAAAATCTCATTTATACTTCACATCAGAAAGAGAAAGTTGAAATTTCTCGGGCACATAATGAGGAAAGAGGGCTTGGAAAATTTGATACTCACATGACATATTGAAGGAAATAGGGACATAGGAAATCAGCGCATAACATACCTAGCGAGCTTGTGTCAATGGATGACAGAACAGCATTGAGGAGAAGAGCGATAGCAAAAAAGACAAAAATATACTAAGAGCTACAATGTACCGGACATTGTGGAGAGCCATGATCGCCCACATTCTGAACACACATAAAAGAATATTACTTTCCCATAAATTTACAGATTATGATTTATAATCCGTGCTTAAATACTGTCTGCTAATATTAATCATTCTAAATAAAGATCCCAACGCAGTCAAGAGTTTGAAGATGGATTTATTAATTACCAAAAATTGAGATACTTTTTCTTTTATAATATATCACATTACTCTATAAAGGTGCATGCCTTGGAATGATAAAATACTTATACTAACTCATATACCACAAGAAGGCATTCATCTGTTTCTCCTTCTTCGCAATTTCTGTCTCAAATGCCTACACAAACCTGAGAGTTTGCTAACTCTTCAAAAACTAAATCTGTGCGATAGCTAGCTAGCTAGCTAGCGGTTTCTCATAGATTATTCACTCACTCAATGAGTTTTCTTACCACTAGCGACATTAATAAGGTGACCCTGTAAACATTCAACAAGTTTCTCTTTACTGACTGGACACATCACCCCTTTGTTGTGTTTCGGTTTCAATCCGCGTCGGTGTTCACTAAAAGTTAGAAAAGCCCGTAGTACAATCACAATGAAACGAAAGGGGAGAATAGCCCCGCGGCAAGAAATTAAAAAAAAAAAAAACGTTTTCCCGTATATATCTAGTTGTTTATTCAAGGGTTCACCTGAACTGTCTGGGAATGGCTATTGGGACAACCTCTACTGCTAGTAACACAACAGATTAATGGATAAGTTCTTCGCTTCGATTAGTAAGAAGTTTCTCCAACCAAGTTTGTATCCATTCATACATCCTGATGCGTGGTTTGAAACTTGCCGATTCTAACTTGCGGTCACTCTCGAAAGACTGTCTGTATCCTTCAACAAGCGGCATCAGATTTAGTTTCATTTCTATCTGTGTTTATATAAGACTGTGAGTGAAACTGTATTGTTTGAACATTAGTATAACGAAAAACATCTACACGACGAAAGAACAGGGCCCGGCAAGCAGTGACGTTTCCAGATGCACTTATGTAAAATGCTGACGTCGAAAATCTGGATAAATTCAAAACAGCTATGATGGATCAATTTGAGACAACTTGCTTAGATGTTATGAGCGGAGACACTCAGCCAAACTAAACTGTAGGTGGGCACTTCAAAGATCTTCATAAATTTTATTTGACTATTTGGTCATAAAAACACCAGAAGCATCACACTCAGATAAAATAATTTATACTCAACTTCTATGTCGGAGTCCTAATCAGAGACGACAGCCATTATGTTACAGCTTTGTACCGGAATAAAATACAGGGTGTCCAGTAAAAAAAAAAAAAAATAGAAAAGATAAACAGTAAATTTATTATCGTTATCTTCCAAGAATAATTAACCTTGAATATTCTTGAATAATTTTCTTGAATATTCATGACCTTGAATAATCATTCGACCTTCCCTCTGATTGCTTTTTCTTTTTTTATTATTAATTAATTGCCGCTTGATTTTGTTATTCGTCATTGAAAGGTTATTTGCAGAGATCTTTCGTCTTTCGTTCTGTCCTTCTCGTATGGCTAACGAATTCACTGCTTTTGAGCGTCAAGTGATCGTACTTTTCAAAGAAGAACGTCCAACGGGAGGATTGACGACATATGAATTTTTCAGTCATATTCAGTCGTCACCACTTTTCAACTGTTGTCCCACATCTTTCTCAATTTACCGTTTTTTTGGGGGTTTTTTTTGTTTTTTTTTTTAAACTAAGCATCATGTATATATGCGCAGCTGCCATATTAAAAATTACAAAGTTTGGGGATTTTATTTGGTAAAACCAATTTTCTTCCTTCAGCTTTTTTCTTTTATTAAGCAAACGATGAATCCCTAAAATGTATATCTCGAAATTATTTAATTGTTTTTTGTTTTTTTTTCTTGTGATATGTAAGGCTACGAAACGGCTAGCGTACTTACTTGAACGCAAATCGACACCAGCGAAATTATTGCAAAGACAAAAAGCAAAAAACAACAGCTGAATTGGTGCGAAGAAAAGACATGGTATCCCTATCAATCATTCCCGTCAACAATTTCGCATTCCCGCTTATTTTTCTGTGCAACAGAAAAATGAAAAGATGCGCTTGCTTCTTCAACTGGGCGCGAATTTATTATACCGTTTTCGCGCGCGCGGGAACATACATCAATCGTTTCGCGCCATTAGGGTATGTCTTAGTAGGAGCATGTGGGGTGGCGAAACTATAGTAATAACATTAAAAGATCAAGAACACACACACACACACACACACATACACATGTTACATAATGCCTGCTCTTCAAAAGCAAATCTGTTATCTCTCTACGAAACACAAGCCGCAGACAAAAGAAAGACGGTAATCAAATGTGAAATAATTTTTTCCACGTGCCTTATCTTAGGCGTTTGTAAAAATCTGTCAGCATGTTTACAGAATAAAGAACACTGTGAATTTTGAAACATGCACTTTCAGTCTTAGCTTAACGTACGAATAGCCTGGGTGGATGGTATTATAGCGGCTACCGGTTCGGGATCGTGGCAGTCGGTGAACCGAGTTCAAATTCTGGCCTAGACACTTGCGCTTACTTTCTCGCACCTGGGAAAGATATTCATCATTTTCTTCTATCCAGTTATAGGATGTATAACAGCACGGACTGGATTCATCTAGGGCAGTTTTTCTCAAACTTCTTAAGCAACAGCACACCTAGAAGCAAATGAAAATATCACGGCACACTTAGCAAAATTTTTAAAGGATATACATTTAAATATTATGAAATAAAACTAAAGACTTTAAAAAAAATACACACACAAATATGAACTTCCTTTATTTGAATGTTTCCTTTCAACTATTTGTGCAGTTGATTTAGTGTGAAACCTGAGCCTGTTTTTTTGGGGGGTGGGGGGTGATGAAATGTACGAAGTTTAATACGTATTCATTTATTCAAATACTAACACTGTACCATTACTAATTCCACACATACATATATATGTATACCATGCCAATATTTCGTGGCACGATCGGGTGGCACACTACTATGCCGTGGCATGGCGTTTGAGAATCACTGTTCTAGGAAAAACATAATTCTGACTTTAAAACAATTCTGAAGAGAGATGGGCTTCGTCAGGCCATCTTGTCTTGGACACACCCAATGTTGATAGGGATGCAGTACATGTGGCGCACATACGACCCTAATATGTGGCGGGGGGCATTTTTACCCTAATAACTGATAAAAATATCCTCTTGAATCTTATATGCGAAATTGACGTTATATGGTACGCTAATGTTTACTCACATGCTGTCAGTACTAGTACTCTGCCTTATTCCATAATACTGTAATATTAAATGTAAATGGTGCGTATCTTTTATGCTGTTTTACATTTCTTCTTCTTCTTCTTGATACTATTATTATTATTATTATCATTATTATTATTAGTAGTAGTAGTAGTAGTAAGAAGCAAAGTCATAGATGTAGCTCTTACAATAGTTTCAATACTTAGAGAAGAGCGGGATTTAATAAAGGAATAAGAAAAGATACTATGTTTAACAATGTTTAATAATATTACGGTTGCATTTCTCTCTTTTTAAAGTTGTTTAAAATTATTATTATTATTATTATTATTATTATTATTATTATTATTATTATTATTATTGCATTTTATGTTCCCTGCTTTGTATCCTGTAGAGCCGGGTTCAAACTAAGGTCTTTAGGCCCTATAGGAGAATTGTCATTTAATTGATAGAACTTTTCTTAATATATATATGAGATGTTCCTAGTAGGACGATCTTCTGAGCAACTTGTATGTTGATGTTACCTGGGACACTGTTAGTAAAACTGTCCATTCCTTTTCTCACGAGGCCCAGAGCTCCGATTACTGTTGGTACAGTCTGTCTTCATTCCCCACATTTTGTTAAACTCGATCTCTAGAGCCTTGTATTTAAACAATTTCTCGATAATTTTCATGGAGGTTTTTCTCTCAGATGGTAAGGCTATGTCAACAAACATACATTTTCTGAATTTTTTTCTCTTTTATGATAATGTCAGGTCTGTTAGATTTTATTTCCTTTTCACTTTGAATTGTCTCAGAGGATAATTACATCGTTATTTTGGGCAGGTGTGTCTCGTTGGTGCTCATACCATCTCTCAGTGGTTTCGATTTTGTGCTTCTGGCATATTTTCCAGTGTACATATGTCGCTACCTTGTTATGTCTGTGGGCATATTCATTCTTTATTAGTTCCGGACATCCTGAGATAATATAGTCGACAATTTCATCATATTTTCCGCAGATCCTGTATTTTGGAATAGTTCCATTCTTATTATGTGACAGTGATAGGATCTGATTGCGAGGCTTTGGTCCTGAGCTGCAATAATTAAGCCTTCTGTCTCAGCTTTCAACCCGGTACTCCTCAGCTACTGATGTGTTTCCCGTTGGTTCACATCTGCTTATTTCGTTCTTTTTAGGTATTTGCCACGCAACGCCTTCTCCTCTCACTTTTTTTTTTCAATTTCATTTGGCCAAATTGTTTTACTTTCTGTTTTATTCGTTTGGTGTAGACTGTATTCAATTCGTTTTTTTTTTTGTTTTGTTTTTTTGATAGGGTTTCAGATATATTAAACTGTCTTGAAGATTGTAACTTCTTTGTTGGTGGATCGGTTTTGGGGTTTTACTATTTGTAGGAGAGAGTCTTTAGTTTTTGTGAGGTTTGCTTCCAATCCGATTGTCCGATTTTAGAATTAGTTCAAGTTGGATTAGACCTCGGCGTTCTAAAGCTCTTGCTACGTACAGTCTATCAACATCTGATTTCAGGAGTTGCATCTTCATTTGGATAAGCATTTTTCTGGTCTTGTCGCCCAATGTTTAATGTCATTCAACTTCCATTTAATAACGTTGAAGCTGTATGTTACTGCTGGTATGACTAAGGTGTTGATAGCCTTTATATTATTGGCCCCATTAAGTTTCCTTTCTCATATCAAACGCAGTCTCCTATAATATTATCTTCGGATCTTTTCCTTTATAAATAAATGTTGTATTCTCCTTCATTAGTTCTGAAGTGTTTATATGTACCATCTTCGTCTAGTTCCTTAATCTTGTTGTTGATATTAAGATCTAAATCTATTATTATTATTATTATTATTATTATTATTATTATAATTATTATTATTATTATTATTATTTGCTTTGATTTCTGTTATATATACTTTTCCTTCTGAGTCCCAACCAGAGACTTAAGGTCAGAAATGGCTTCATGACATTTTCCACTGATCATTTAAAAAAACAAAACAAACTAAGATCAAGCAAATTTTACATACATAAAGCTCTTCGTAATGTGTGAGCTGTACTTGTGATTACATTTTTTTTTAATTTCTACCAGGAATCCCTTCATTGGGTCTATCGGAAATATTTCTAATCAATCCGAGGGCTCCAACTACAACTGGAATTATTGATGTCCTCATGTGCCACATTTTTTTTTTTGATTTCCACTTCAAGATCCTTGTGTTTTGATTGTTTTTGAAGATCTTCAATGATACATTACAATCTGCAGAGTCTGCCATTTCAATAAGAAAGCACATTCCGTTCCTACGGAATTTGTTCACGATGTCTGGGCGATAAGATTTGATTGTTTTGTGTGTATTGTAAAGTCCCATAAAATTCTCACAGCACCTGTCTCTGTAACTGACATGGGGGATGTTCATACATGATGTTTCTTTCAGTTTCCTTCCCGTAAAAGTTTCATATTTTCCAGTGCAGATATTAACCCACACTTATTATTATTATTATTATTATTATTATTGTGTGTGGTATCATCTTGCCAGTGAGTATTTTTAAGTGCTTAATTATCAAGTCTCCTTTCTGGGTCTATGAGTAAAAGCGGCAATAATTACGTTATACGTTGTTTTCCATTTGCCTTCAATCTGTCCTGTGAGTATCAGATTTTCCAAGACATCTTTCCTTATTATGTGTCCTACAAATTTC
>OZ010574.1:16221184-16276184 GCA_963932145.1 Acanthosepion lycidas | reverse complement strand
TTTTTTACAACAAATCCAGTAGTTTAAATTACCTAAAAATTTAACTCAAGTTTTGTTTTGACGTCGAAATTAATCTTTTAAAATTTGACAAAAAATCTTTTAAATGAAATTTGACTTATTGACGTTTATGTAAGTAGCATCATACATCCAGAGGGACGGTAAATCAAAAACAGGTTCTGTACCCTGTGTAGTAATAAGTAACGAGATATATAGATAGATAGATAGGTTTGGTTTGGTTTGGTTTAACGCAATATCAACCTCAATGGGTTATTTAATGCCGACAACATTTTTAGGATAGATTCGTATGAATAGAGTATGTATTCTTTGGTTTAGATTGGTTTCGTTTATTTTGTTTTACGGTATATCATCTTCAATGGGTTATTTAATGCTGACAAAAAATTTTATTGCTGGTAATATTTTGTTTTGTCAATCTGTTTCTGGTAATATATTTCCTTCGAAATTGTATTGCTGGAAAAAAAATTTTTTCAAAAAAGTATTGCTGGTAATAGTTAACTATTTTCCCATAGCTGGGACCCTAACAGGTGCTACCACCCATGGTCAGGATGGAAACACCAGCAATTAAGAGGTGGTTACACGCTCCTCAAAACCTCCTGATCAGAGGCCTTGCTGCTGGATATAGTTTAACGTCATACCCAGGACGTGGATGTAGTTTAACATCTTACCCAGAATGAGATAGATAGATAGATAGATAGATAGATAAACTCACATAGACACATAGATAGATAAATACCAAGGTATTTCCGCATAAATGAATATAACGAACGTTACTAGGATTGGAACTCGGCTGTCTGATTAACAGCTCCGAGCCATTATACATTTTACCGCCCATACATTCAAGCTTACAGCACCTTAGGTATTGACACGGCTCGACGTTGCTTAACCTGATCGTGCGGGAACCGGTGTTTCAACGTGATGTGATAGTAAGCCTGAAGATAGATAGATCGATAGATAGGTAAATAGATAGATTGTAATATGACTAAAATCGACAGAATTAAAGGTAGGTCTTATATATATATATATATATATATATATATATATCGAACAAATTTCATTGAATACTATCTCCTTGAGTAGACTCTTTACGTGCCGCTTATCTGACCATAGTGCCTTTAAAAAACATTTATCAATCCATAATTTACAAGAACAAAAACGAAGTCACACAAATTTTTCATTTCCTATGCATTTCTATATTGAAATAATTTCCAATGCATTCCTATAATAAAATCATTTCCAATGCATTCCTATATTAAAATCATTTCCAATGCATTTCTATATTAAAATAATTTTCAATGCATTCCTCTAGTAAAATCATTTCCAATTATTGCTATATTAAATCATTTCCAATGCATTGCAATATTAAAATCATTCCCCATGCATTTCTATATTAAAATCATTTTCAATGCATTTCTATATTAAAATCATTTCCAATGCATTCCTATAGTAAATTTTACTTACAATGCATAAATTAATTCAGACTTCCTTGTCGGCCGTATTCAATAAAAGATGTTTGAAAGAATGGTTGCTGCCAAAATATACATTAATATATTGTGAAATGTTTGATTCTGATTTCGTCAAATCATATTTTTCTTTCTATGTATTCAAATTGTATTTAAAAAAAAACAATAAAAAAAAACGCGTACTGGAAACCTTTGAACAGACCTAATATTCATTGGCTTCTAATTTATGTCCATTAATCTCGCCTAGTCTTTTAAGATATCTCTATCTCCGTTCTAATAATATCTCTCATCTTCATTTCGTATATATTTACCTATTTAGCTATTGGGCAAAGAGATAAAAGATGTTTATGGATCCGAAATTCTCTCTCTTCTCTTTGGCTCTGAGTATCCACCTACGCCTCAACACACTTGGCCCGTTCAAGCTATAAATATATCGACACGACTTAGCAAAAAAGAAATACACAAACACACACAGGCATATATATATATATATATATATATATATATATATATAACCTAAATTCTTTTCACCAAAAATCAAGAAAATTATCGTACTTATCTATGTAATCAGTACACCCATGATTCCATGATTATGACGAATGTAAAGACAATTGTGCATACGCTGATACCTGAATGACTCACCCAAACGGAAATTGTATATAAGAGGGGTGCTGAAAAATTCTCGGCCACACCCACTTACCAGTATTAGTAGTGAGAATTTGAAAGAGACAGCAGAGGTTTCTTGGACAGATCATAATGAGGTAGGATGGCTTGGAGAACTTGACCTTCACATGGCATATCGTGAGTAAGAGGGGAAGGTAGCGGGCCACCTAGTTTACGAGATTCTGTGAATGGATAGTGGAACGCGTGTATGGGAGGCTTGACTAAGGAAGAAACGCTGCCAAAAGGCAGGAGGTTGAGGAGAGACAGGATCGCATACAAAGAAGAAGAATAATAGATTTTTGGCCATTCAACTACAGCTTTTTGGAAATGAGTCCAACCATGAAGTTTTAATTCAACCCCTCATATATATATATATATATATTTATAAAGTGTGGATGGTCCTGCACGATACCTTCACCATTATAATCAAATCTCATGTGCTGTTGTCGGGCTGTCGGTTTTCTAGGAACTGATCTGCGAATACGTCGAATTCGAAGGGAGAGTCGAGTATATATATATATATATATATATATATATATATAAGTGAACACACTTTATCCCATAAATATAGCACACCTTAAGAGCATATTTCTTCATATATATATATATATATATATATATATATATATATATATATATATATATATATATATATCCACATGAACTGTGGCTCTTACTCTGTAACCATCTATCTCTTGTGATTCCCGGTATATAGTAAAAACGTGTGTCAAACAAGATTTTTTTTAATATACAGGGTGCGATGCATAAATTATCGTCATTTGATATTTTTAATTTCGATCATGGGCCGTTGTTTGTCTTGATTTTGTCGACTGCACAGTATAGTAGAGTCAGTTAGGCACCATGTGAGAGAAAAAGAACCCCATGACGCAATTTACTCCTCCAGAAATTTGGTAAGGCATGCTGTACTACTTGGCATATGCACTGGAATCACCAATACGAACATTTCAAAGTATCTGGGTGCCAATCTGAAGACATTGCAGAGGATTCGGAAAGAGTTGGATGAATTTAATGGTGATTACGAAGGAACTGTAACTCGTAAAATTCACTTTGATTGTTCTGATAAGAAAAGAACTCTCGAATTTGTTAGTGAGGTCCTCAGACTCAACACGGAGGCCTACATCAAGTGACTTTAGGAGGAAGTGCAACCCTGGGTCAAGAGGGTGGCTGCTGAAAGACACTATGTCTAGCAACAGGACTTTGCACCATGCCACATAACCAGGAGAATACAGTCATGGCTGTCAGACAATTTCTGCAACCACATCATATTTTAAATCTGGCAGCTATCCCCTCAGACTGCAAACCCCTTGATTATTATGTGTGGAGTGCAGTTGAACGAGAGACCAACGAAACTCCTTGTAATATCAAAGATGAACTGAAGGCAATGATTATGGCATCATTCAACAACTTAAACAAAAAGACCGGCCAGAATAATAACAGGAGATTACGAAGTCGTCTGGAGACCGTGTTTGGCCATTTTATTGAATAAATGTACTTTTTAGTATTTCAAGATATTTTTATGTAATTTTCAAACATATATCTATTACAATGAGATGTGGGTGTGACTTTTATTTTTGCGTAATTTAAACGACAATTTATGCATCACACCCTGTATGGTCTTACTAATTTTTACTAATAATTTAATCATGTATAATCACATATATGTGTGTGTGTGTGTGCGTGCGTGTTATTTTAGGATATTAAAACAAAAACATGTTAAAAATCGCTACACAATGGCAATCGTTCGCCCGTGAGCAGTTTACCATCGCTCGAGAAGACACTTGTAGCGTTGAAACATAATTGCGATTGTAGCAATTTCTCACATGTTTTTGCTTTAATATGCTAAAATAATATTTAGCTCTATTCTGTATTGAGCACTCATTTCATTAAATGTTACGGACAGTGGAATTATACTCCATTTGCTTTCATTTTACGTATATATATATATATATATATATATATATATATATATATATATATAATTCTGTGTTCATCATGGGCTTAGTTTTATATTTAAGCATTATTTTGATTTGCAAAATGAAATTGAGCAGTTCTATTAATCCAGTCGGAGGTAAAAATTTTCTTTATCAGGACTTCTCAATCTAGGCCAGTTGTTATTAATTTAACTGTTTAAGTAAATTTAAAAAAAAAAGCAGATATTTCAACTCAAACACGTGTACCCACTAAAAATAAGACGGATAGATAGATAGATAAATAGATAGATAGATAGATAGATAGATACACCGTCGTTTACTCAAGTACTCAGGGTGGTAGACGAAACAGCTACTGCTTTAAACAAACCGAGCGTCTACTTAGTTTTGTGTATCCAATAAAAATAACATTTGAAATATAAACAATATGTCGGATTAAAAATTACATCCATTAATTAGTTAGAAATATTTTTTAATCATTTCACCACAAGCAAGGCCAGAAGGATACAAGTTTTTTTTTGTTCACTCTATACAATATATATATATATATATATATATATATAAAAAGAAAGAAACCGCAAACCTTTTTGTTTATAATGTGGATATATATATATTATGTTCCAGTTCCTTGTACCACGGTGATAGTCCAAGGTAGAACCAATAAAGAAGAACTCGAATACGGATATAGAATAACACAGATATATTACAAACAGGAATATATACAGAGAAGTAGAAGTGTTAGTATGAACAGTCAGGTTTAGTAGTAATTCTCTGAACACGACTCGGTTTAGGACTGCCTCTGACACGACTAACTCGCTCTGACTGACAGACGGACCACACTTCAGACTTCAGACTGAACGGTATTTAGTCACCCCCCAACGCGAGGGCATCATGTGGCACAAGGCCGGTTTAACGTGGAATCTAAGAGCCCGTGAGATCGGCCAAAAATATGCCCTTTGAACCCGTATAAACGGATTCAGGGCCGGTCCACCTCTCCGAAAGAGACCCCGCTCCTTGGCGCAGCCCCGCTCGGGCTCCTCCCCGCCCGAAGGCAGAGAGCTCAACCGATTAGCCGGTCAGCCTGTCGTCCGACTTCGGACTGAACGGTATTTAGTCACCCCCCACGAGGGCATCATGTGGCACAAGGCCGGTTTAACGTGGGATCTCAGAGCCCGTGGAATCGGCCAAAAATATGCCCTTTGAACCCGTATAAACGGGTTCAGGGCCGGTCCACCTCTCCGAAAGAGACCCCGCTCCTTGGTGCAGCCCCGCTCGAGTCCTCCCCGCCCGAAGGCAGAGAGCTCAACCGATTAGCCGGTCAGCCGGTCTCCCGACTTCGGACTGAACGGTATTTAGTCACCCCCCCCCACGAGGTCATCATGTGGCACAAGGCCGGTTTAACGTGGGATCCCCGAGACCGTGGGCTCGGCCAAAAATATGCCCATTGAACCCGTATAAACGGGTTCAGGGTCAGTTTACCTCCCCGAAAGAGACTCCGCCCTTCCGCGTAGCCTCGTTCGGGTTCCTCCCCGCCCGAAGGCAGAGAGTTCAGCCGATTAGCCGGTCGCCCGCCTTCGGGCTGAACTCCCTGCTCCCTGCTCCCTCTTCAGGCGCAGTATTTATTACATATGGAATAGTCCATTATGTTATTATGGGTAAGGTCCCATAACATATATATATATATATATATATATATATATATATACTATTTTCCATATTTTCCTACTCGTGTTTCCGGTCTCGCGACCTTCTTCAGGATCTTTGCACATATTAAAAAGAATAAATTTTCCTTATGTTTTTTTTATGTTTAACCGTTGTCTGTTTTTTATAGTAGTAATCCTGATGTCTTTCTTGGACTGTTGGCAAAAGTGATAAAAAAAGGGAAAAAGGGATAATAAAATAATTAGGATCTAAGGATCTCAGGGCTTATAAAAAGATAAGAATAAGACATCTCTCCTCAGCCTTTCTCGGACCAATCCTAATGGTTTTATTATCCGATTAATAAATAAAAAATCCATTACTTCTTTGTTTACGTTTGTCTACGAAACTGAGTGCATATAAAAGTTCGAGATCCTATGACGAGGAAGATTTCACTTAATTGCGCTAGTCACCCTCACTTGACCCGCCGATGTCCTTCGACAGTTTCTCCTACAAAGCGCGACGCAGGCTCGAATCATATATATATATATATATATATATATATATATATATATATATATATATATATATATATCAAATGAAAACTGCAGGCAAAAGTTCATTTTCTCCATCAAGACATTCATTTCTGTAGTTTAGTGCTACCAGCAAGCAGAAATATTTCTTCTCCTGATGATGGCCATTTTGGCCGAAACTAGTCAAGGAATCGAAATGAATAAATAATTAAAAAAAAAACGAAAGAATATTAATCTACAACCCAGTGTGTCTGAAGATTTTATTTTTTTAATATTTTTTATTGTTCAAAAAAAAAAAAAAAATATATATATATACACACATATATATATATATATATATATATATATATATATATATATATATATATATATATCGAGTGTAACAGAAAAATTACCAAATCTTATAACAGCATGGGATAATTGTCCAAAACACAAAATGTTTAATATCTAAACAAAACTAATTGAGTTTCTTTTTCCCCAGGTTTTCAGATAAGACATATAGCCATCTTAACACCATTTGTCGTAAGAATGACTGATAAACCCTTTGGTTTATTCAACTAGAAATAGAACGGGTTATATAGTTTTTGTTATCCCCACTATGTCTTTCCAACTGAGCAATGGTGAGAAGCAAAAGATCATTCAGGCCTTCAGTAATGGTAGCAACATTTAAAACTCTGTCTCCCATCTTTAAAATTCATTCATGAACCATCAAGAAAACAGTGAATAATTTTAAAAAAAGAGGGAACAGTAGAGAGGAAAACTGCATCACTAGGTCACAATTACCAGAGGGTTGATCATTTGAACTCAGAGCTAAAGAGATGAAATAGAAAAGATCCAATTCAATCCATAAGATGTTTGGCACGTGAGAGAGGAGTTTCAGCTATGACAGTCCAAAGAACAGTGAAAAAACTTGAAAATGAAAATGTACGTGAAACATGTGAGGCACCGTGTTACTCCAGAACAGAAATCTAGAAGATTAGAGACGGGCGAAGATCATCTTGAATAAGTTGGAAAATTATCCTGAAATAATATATATATATATATATATATATATATATATATATATATATTTGAACTTTGTTATTTATGTTTAATTAATGCTAAACGTGTCATTTTCGTTTCTGATCGATTTCATTGCAATTCTTCTGTTAAGCTTAGAGAGTAATTATACATTCTTATTGCTCTAAGTAGTGTCCAATATTTGTTAAAAAAACCTTGGAGAATTCCAATAAGATATATTTTCTAAGATACAACGGTTCAAAGCTTAATCTATTAATTGGAGAATTTTGCTGTTACACGATTTAGACAATTTTGCTGTTACACCTGGTATATATATATATATATATATATATATATATATATATATATATATATATATGTTTTTCTCCATCAAGACATTCATTTCTGTAGTTTAGTGCTAGCAGCAAGCAGAAATATTTCTCATCCCGATGATGGCCATTTCGGCCGAAACTAGTCGAGCAATCTAAATGAAATAATATTAAAAAAAAAAAAAACGAAAGAATATTAATCTACAACCCAGTGTGTCTGAAGATTTTAATTTTTTAATTTTTTTTTATTGTTCAAAATATATATATATATATATGTGTGTGTGTGTGTGTGTGTGTGTGTGTGTGTGTGTGTGTGTGTGTGTGTGCGTTTTGCCTGTAGTATTTTTTCAGATGAGTCAGCATTCGTACCTCCTCACCAAACAGCGGAGGGGTGGTCAAAATTAGAATCTAAAGATAAGACGCACGCTTTTCCCTTTCGCAGGAAACCTTTTGGTTTTTATCTTAGCACTACGGCTTTTTTATCATTTGTCTTATTTGACAAACGGCTGTTCTGTGATAATGTTCGAATGAGAATATAATAAGAGGATTTCTTGGGCACTTACCAAACTCTTTACTCGTACATTCGGCTACTTGACTGTGATTTTCTTTTCTTCTTTCTTATCTCAAAGATTGCTTAGTTTCGAAGACTATAAAGCGCGAATGTAGGTTATAAACGCATCTGTGTATCTTGATGTTTATCTTAGCTTAGTACTTCTCAGGGTCACTGGATATTTACTAAGAAAAGCTGAGTGTGGCATGAGGCGAATTTATATGAGGTAGCATCGAGATGTTCTCGGACAAGGCCTGACAAAGTTTTGTGATGCCAAATAATACTCGTTGTCACTTTCGTAATACTAGACGTAGTAGAGACTTTGTAATCGCAGATACTAACTACAGTACGTTGTTGAAGAATGCTGGTGTCAGACGCCTTCCAATAGCACTCGCACTAAGACTATTGATCGATAATATTCGCTCGAATAGTAATCCGTATTGTGATTTGCAAAGAGAAATAGTATAGTGGATAAAGTAGAGAATAGCGGTCGGTATAGTATAGAGGATAGACTAGAAATTCTGATTCGTACAGAATAGAGGATAGAATAGAAATACCGATCCGAATAATAATAGAGGATAGAATAGAAAGAGCGATCCGAATAGTAATAGAGGATAGAATAGAAATAGCGACCCGAATAGTAATAAAGAATAGAATGGAAATAGCGATCCGAATAGTAATAGAGGATGGAATAGAAATAGCGATCCGAATAGTAATAAAGAATAGAATGGAAATGGCGATCCGAATAGGAATAGAGGATAGAACAGAAATAGCGATCCAAATAGTGATAGAGTATAGAATAGAAATATCGATACGAATAGTAATAGAGGATAGAATGGAAATAGCGATCCAAATAGTAATAGAGGATCGGCTAGAAATAGCGATCCGAATAGTAATAGAGGATAGAATGGAAATAGCAATACGAATATTAACAGAGAGTAGACTAGAAATAACGATCGTTAGAGTAGAGAATAGCGATCTGAATAGTAATAGAGGATAAAATAGAAATAGCGATCCGAATAGTAATAATAAATAAAATGGAAATAGCGATCCGAATAGTAATAGAGGATAGAATAGAAATAGCGATCCGAATAATGATAGATTATAAAATAGAAATAGCGATCCGAATAGTATTAGAGGATAGAATAGAAAAAGCGATTCAAATTGGAATAGAGGATAGAATAGAAATAGCGATCCGAATAGTAATAAAGAATAGAATGGAAATGGCGATCCGAATAGTAATAGAGGATAGAACAGAAACAGCGATCCGAATAGTGATAGAGTATAGAATAGAAATAGCGATACGAATAGTAATAGAGGATAGAATGGAAATAGCGATCCAAATAGTAATAGAGGATCGGCTAGAAATAGCGATCCGAATAATAATAGAGGATAGAATAGAAATAGCGATCCGGATAGTAATAAAGGATAGAATAGAAATAGCGATCCGCATATTAATAGAGGATAGAATAGAAATAGCGATTCGGATAGTAATAGAGGATAGAATAGGAATAGCGATCCGAATAGAAATAGACGATAGAACAGAAATAGCGATCCGAATAGTAATAGAGGATAGAATAGAAATAGCGGTCCGAATAGTAATAGAGGATAGAATGGAAATAGCGATCCGTATAGTAACAGAGGATAGAATAGAAATAACGATCCGGATAGTAATAGAGGATAGAATAGAAACAGCGATCCGCATAGTAATAGAGTATAGAATAGAAATAGCGATACGAATATTAACAGAGGATAGACTAGAAATAACGATCGTTAGAGTAGAGAATAGCGATCCGAATAGTAATAGAGGATAGAATAGAAATAGCGATCCGAATTGTAATAGAGGATAGAATAGAAATAGCGATCCAAATAGTAATAGAGGATAGAATAGAAATAGCGATCCGAATAGTAATGGAGGATAGAATAGAAATAGCGTTCCGAATAGTAATAGAGGATGGAATAGAAAAAGCGATCCGGATAATAATAGAGTATAGAATGGAAATAGCGATCCGAATAGTAATAGAGGATAGAATAGAAATAGCGATTCGGATAATAATAAAGGATAGAATAGAAATAACGATCCGAATAGTAATAGACGATAGAACAGAAATACCGATCTGAATAGTAATAGAGGATAGAATAGAAATAGCGGTCTGAATATTAATAGAGGATAGAATAGAAATAGCTATCCGAATAGTAATAGGGGATAGAATAGAAATAGCGATCCGTATAGTAATATAGAGTATCGAATAGAAATAGCGCTACGAATATTAACAGAGGATAGACTAGAAATAACGATCGTTTTAGTAGAGAATAGCGATCCGAATAGTAATAGAGGACAGAATAGAAATAGCGATCCGAATTGTAATAGCGTATAGAATAGAAATAGCGGTCCGAATAGTAATAGAGGATAGAATAGAAATAGCGATCCAAATAGTAATAGAGGATAGAATAGAAAAGGCGATCCAAATAGTAATAGAGGATAGAATGGAAATAGCGATCCGTATAGCAATAAAGGATAGAATACTAATAGTGATCCGTATAGTAATGGAGGATAGTATAGAATTGCAATTGCTAGCTACTTCTTATATATATGCGTTTCCTCTATGGTCACGTGGTCTACTTAAATCAATAATAGGATCGCCTGTATTTGCTCACTGGCGATTTATGTTCAAACTCAACTATTTGCATTGACATTTTATTTCTATATAAGAAAAAGTTACGCTGTTCTTTTATCTGCAATGTTCTCTCGATATATGAGCGATCTTGACTTCTGAAATCTTGAAATTGAACCGTATGCCCCACACACACTTTAACGGAATAAGGCGCAAGATTAAGTTTAAAGTGAGAGTTCCACTTTAATTATCGGTAGTAGGTATTACAAATTATGAGGATAAAGCGATATATAACGAATGAACCTTGGCTTGAAGCGCAAAATATTGTTGTATTCAGCGAAGCACCAGCGAGGAAGCCTGTTCTACAATGTAACAGTTCTCGGAAAAAAGTGTGAGTCTCTTCTTGCGAGTTGATGTATGGCTTCTTTTTTTTCTCCCATAGTAGATTCTCTATTACAGCGAAGATATACGAAACTCACTTCTGACTTACTCATCTCGGCTGGTTGATTATATATCTACCTGTCATCCGGTTTGTCTCACGGCTGCACATTCAAGGCGAAGATGGGTCGACAAGTTTTTACATGGTTGGGCAGCCACTGAAACTGGGGGAAAGTACGGATCTGTACCTGGTTACCAGGAAGTCAAACGGACGATGCACTTGGCCTCTCTGATAGACACTGAATTCAAAGTCTACAAAGTCATATGAGCCACATGCTACACTGCCATCGGTGGCGGGGGCTCGCTCACTCAGTTGCAAGAAAAAACAGAGAATCGCGTGTGTATTCTTCGAGGGAAAAGAAAAGATAGGCAGAAGTGTGACGCCTGTTTTGAAACCGGATTTCTGCCGACAGTGTTTCTATCCAGGCTTCTCTCAGTACTGTTTTCATCCACGTCACTCGTCTATAGACGTGTCACATGGTGGCGTCGGTGTTAATTAAGTTCCCGGTGAGTGTTTGTACCAGGTGCCAAATGTTTCATCTTGGTGAAAGTGTCACCTCCATTTTTAATATCACGTGTTCATTATAAAAGTGCGGGTGGCCAGAGTAGAACCGGTCGATACAAAAGCTGAATTCGAACGACACAAATTGAAGCACATTCATTAAAGAGGTTAATCGGTCTCTTTTTCCTTCTTTTGATTTCAGCGTGTTAAATACCCCAAACCGTTTTTCCTCACTCAAAACTTTCATTTGTCTCTTTCTGGTTGTAAGTATACGTTCTCTTATTGTTACTGTTTCCTTAAAGCTTTCTCGTTGCTAACATATTCTATCCATAGTAGATTTAACATTCGTCCTCAGAACCATATCTCTGTCGCTTCAAGATTCTTCTTCAATTCTGAAGAGTTATTTTGTTAAAACCTGATATAAGTTTGGGTAAGAGGGATAGAGGAAACAGCGCACAAGCTACCTAGAAAACTTGTGTAATGGGGTAACAGATCAGGGATTAGGAGAGATAACAAAAAATGACAAACGTTACTAAGCGCTCTAAAGGAGATGAAACTGTGGAGAGTCATGATCCCCACGTCCTGAAGGGACACGGATCATAGAAAAAGAACACGCTTTTGTAAATGATTGGCAGAGCAGGGATTAGGAGATATAGAAAAAATAAGAGCTACAGAGGACAGGAAATTGTGGAGAGCCATGATCGTCCACGTCCTGAAATGACACGGCACATTGAAGAAGAAAGAATTTGTGTAAGGAGATGTAGCAGAAATAAAAAAATATTACTAATCGTTACAAATGATAGGACGTTGTGGAAAGGCATAATCCCCCAACGTCCCGAAAGGACACACCCCTCAGAAGAAGAAGAATATAAGTTGATTCAAACATTTTTTCGAACGGTAAGAACTACCAAAAACTTGAAGACTACCAACAGTAGCAACAAATAAAATGGATAGCACATGTAACTCAAAGAGAAAATAATAACATAATCAAGATGGTGACATTCCATACAACATCAAATAAAACGCCTGGAAGAAAACTACCCATCAATACTGGAAAGAGCGGTAATGGCTACTTGACTTGAGAAACCTATTTACCTTCAAAATTGTTTTAAGAGAAAGATTTTATAAATTTCAATCGAATGCAGTACTGTCTGCTCGGTCATTGAATGTCAAATGTTTCCTTATAGGGAAATGGTTAATACAGCATTACCGGTCCGATTTTTCTCTGGTCGGAGGTGCTTAATTATTTATGACTATACGTCAGTAATATTTTAAAATACTTTTCATTTCTGATGTAGAGATGTTTTTTGTTTTTTTAAATCGTTTCGCTGATATGGGATCATTTTTGCTTGTAAGATATTTCGCTCTTTGAACGATGCATAATGTCAGCATTTTTGTTGGTTATTTTAAAAATATTTTCCATTGTTTATAAAGAGTCGTTAATGCGAAATGTAACTTGGTTGGTCTGTTTCCGCATCTCTTTGATAAAGTCCGTTTTTGATTCAGTAAAAAAAAAAGAGTGATTTGCCGTTGGTTGCCTTGTGAGATTATCTGAACGGGAGAGGTGTTGAAAACATGTTTGCAATTTGAGTGAGGGCTGGGAGAAAAAACGACCGGGCTTGTGTCATGGGGTACAATGCTTAAAATAAACTGAAAAAAATGGTATTGCACCTGTGCAGTCAGTAAAATAACAGAAAGTTCGAGAGGTGCGGAAATTTTAAAAAACAGTGCAAAGATGAAAGAACAGATTAAAGTAGGGAGTTGTAGAGAAATACAAAGATGGGGTATATATAATTTTGATAGAATAAGAAAGAAAGAAAGAAAGAAAGAAAGAAAGAAAGAAAGTAGGACATAAACAAGAGAAAGAGAACCAAAAAAGGAAAATGAAGAAAGTATGATGGCAAAAAGGAAAGGGGATATATAGACAAGAGAAAGAACAATGAAAGAAAGAAAAAGTAAGAGGAGATATAATTAATAGAAAGAGTGCAATAGGAAAAGAAAGAAAGAAATGAAGAAAGAAAGAAAGAAAAAGGAAAAGGAAATATAATCAATAGAAAGAGTGCAATAGGAAAAGAAAGAAAAAAAGAAATGAAGAAAGAAAGAAAGAAAAAGGAAGAGGAAATATAATCAATAGAAAGAGTGCAATAGGAAAAAAGACAGAACGAACGAAAATGGAAAAGAAAGAAAGGGGATATATAAGAACGAGAAACGGAAAAGAAACACAAAGAAAGAGAATTTATAAGCAATGCATACATACACACACACATACATACATACATACACACATACATACATACATACATACATACATACATACATATTCGTGGATTTACCAAATTACAAAATTCATATAAAAATTCTCACTTGAAATATTTGAACTTTAGCGTTGCGACTTACACGCTCCAACATTACACAACCGTTAATAAATAACACATTCTTAAAAAAAATCTTTCTCTCTACAACACATTTATTTCGTCTTCAAGTTTTGATTTTAAAGGAAAAAAATTATAGCCTGACGATGAGGACATGGAGTGCTTGAAAGTACTTGCTTCTATAAAAAATACACGAGATCCATCTGACAACAATTTTATACATTAGGATCGCATCATTCAGTGGATTGTTAGTAGTTTAATGCTTATATTAAGTATATTAGCGAAGATATTTCGCCATTGATCGCATTAATATTGCTAATTAATTCAATGTATGATTATTTCTTTATAATATATATATATATATATATATATATATATATATATATATATATATATATATATATATATTAAAATGAAGAGAAAGAACAGTAAGATATATAATCTACTGTTCTTAATATTTTTATCTTTACAAAACAGTGCTCAATGCAAATCTAGAGAGCATAAATATTATAAATTTTCTTATTTAAAAATATGGTTTCATCGCTATACAGGAATTATTGTTTCAAAAACAGAAGCTAAAAACTTCAAATTCAATTATAGAAATAAATTAAAGTCCCTAGTTCTGTTTTATTTTCAAGTAAATTTTGGAATAACTTATTTTGAAATTTACTGAGTTTTATAAGAAAATCCAATTAATTTAACAAGGTGCTGTAGGGTATTCTTTTTCACTGACAACTATTGTATCAACATATTAGTTACTTTTGAAAAGCGGTTAAGTCAAGGTAGGGTTGTAATGCCTTTTCAAACGAATGATGACATCCGTTCAACGGATGTTGTCTAGTGTTTTTTTGTTTTTTTAAATGTTTTTCAACAGTTTTGTTTCGCCGTTAAATTTGTACTTGTATGCATAAAGATTTTTTTCTAAAAGTTTTTTTTTGTATATGTATACGTCGTATTGAACTACAATTTTAAAATATTATTCTTAAATTTTAATTACTAATGGACTATACAGCTTTTAAAAGAAATAAATGTAATAGAATTACTTAAATTATTTAAAAATTATTATTAAATATCAAATATAAATATGTATATTTCATTTTTTATAAAAAGTGGTCCATGCCACAAAAAATGGCAGAGCTTTTGAATATTAATTCAAATAACCATGTCAGCAGTGACTGACCACTACTATTATTTTTATGTGCTTTTATACAATCATCAGGTAGCCAGTGACTTGTAATAAGATGAATACCTATATATATATATATATATATATATATATATATATATATATATATATATATTTGTGTGTATATGTATGTGTGTAAAAATTCAGTTATAAATATATACGCATATATATATATAAATGCATATATATATTTCTTTATTCATATATATATTTATTGTGTTTATTCATTCATATATATATATATATATATATATATACATATATATATATATATATATGAAGAAATATAGTCGTAAGGTGTGCTATATTTATGGGATAAAGTACACAATATCAGAGACAGACCCTTTGTAAATATAAAAGTGAACATTGAAGTCAACAAAAGCGACAGTCTGTTTTATGCTAGAGTTAATCGTCAAGCCACGATGATTGCCTCTAGCATGAAACATACTGTAACAGATGAAGATCTTGTTCTACCAATACCATTTGTTTTGTACTTGAAGTTGTTGGTATGAAACGGTAGACAACATTTAATTTACCTCTCCTTTCGCACGTCCCAGCAGGAAATTATTATTCATTTCGATAACGTGCAGCCCACGATATGGTCTCTTTTTTATATCCCTCCATCTGTGCGCACGCATGCGTATAGAGAAATCTCTGCGTAGGAAACGAGTCCAAAGACAGACCCCACGACACATTGACATTGAAGCGGCGCGGTTATTTCGTTAGCCTCGTTTCAAAGTCAACACGGCTCCTGTTACGAATAAGTCAGATTCAGTCAGCCAGTATTGGCGGAAATAGGCACTTTAAAGATGGTGTTATAGTTGGCAAATGTACAGACAGCCATGAAACTCACGCGCAGAAATAATTGAATGCAAATAAAATTTTTTAGAAAAGTATATGTTTTCTCTTGTATTCAGAGAACAATTCGTTAAGGATTTCATGTCTTCTATATTCAGTCACGGGAATAAAATATTTAGATATCTAAAGCCCTAATCCAAATATGGTAATTAGCTATTCTGGTGCGTATGTTTTATTAAAGACATCGAAAATTTCATTCTATCAAAATCCTCCACATATTTTGTTGTATTCTAGGGAAGGTTACTGAATAGAATAATCATACGAAGGTTGATAATGAACGATAATACTTAGAACAAGAACAACATATATAAGGTTCGCCAGTGGCGAGTAGAAGTAGTCAGCTCCTAGAAGTGAGTCAAGAGAATGAATCTCCAAATGCAGGATATCAACCAACCATCCCGCGCAGTCAGATGTGGTACAAGGGCGAATAAAGGATATCCCCTAGGGTTTGCTTTTCCCACGAGAGTGTCTGAGTTTATTGACAGACGTGAGTTTATTGCTTGAGGCGTCCCTAAAGAGCAAGTGCCGACGTGATTTGGGAATTTTACTATAGTTTTAAGGTATGTTATTAGGTTGGTGCAAAAATAATGACGTAATAATGTCGTTTTTTGACGTTAAAAAATACGTCAAAAAACGACATTATTACGTCATTATTTTTGCACCAACCTAATATATATATGGGTAAAAGTCCTCAATATCAGAGATAGGGCTTATGCAAATATAAAAGTTGTCAGTTCCTCTTTTCGAGCAGTGAGGGGAACGCTGTCACTGTGTTGTGAATTTCCGCAACTAGACGCCTTCATTATAAAATGAGGAGAACAGATACTATACATTGATCCCGGTCTATTGATGAAAATAGATAAGCGGAAATTTTGGTGTCGAAGATAATGATTTTCAAGTTGTCAAAACTTGAAAGCGGGACATTTTTTTTTTTAAATTTGTAAATTCCTCCAATTGCATATTTAAAAATGTCACCATGTTAGGGGTACTTGCGAAAAAAGAACAGCAGGATTTATTGGTTAGAGATGTTAATAATTACAATATTGATTTATGTTGTCTCCAAGAAACTAAAATCAAAGTCCTTGTACTTATGTACTGCTGGACAAAACCCCTTATGTACTGCTGGACAAAACTCCTTATGTACTGCTGGACAAAACTCTTTATGTATTGCAGGCCCTGGCTACACAGTTGACCAAACTATCCATTTTCTTTTACTTTTACGGAATTTAAAAGCACAATTTAATAACTTTGGAAACAGTAAATATTATGGAAATGTTCTTGACATCAATACCAAACGAAAGAATAATATCCATAGTTATGGAACAAACTACCATAATATACACAATGAACAACGACATTAAAAAAAATTACCGTATATACTCGCGTATCATGCTATTTTTGAAAGCCTAATTCTGAAGCTAATTTTAAGAGGGTCGCATCATACACGAGATATAAAATTAGCGTATGTACTGCTGGTCCGAGATTTACTTTAAACCCCCACCCATACTGAGTCAGGTTGTGACACAAGGTCGTTTTTTAACGTGGGGACCCGAGTGTTTCCATTCGGCCCGAATGGAAACACTGGTCAAAGCTTGTCATAGCTGGTCATACCACCTCTACGTAACAGATGTCACGCAACGGCTGGGGGAGAACATAAAGGAAGAGAGAGCGCCTCCGGCACGGAACAGATTCTACAACCGTAGCATCTACTCCGACGGGGAGGGGGACCTTTCTTCTACCAATCACTCCGGAAGGAAAACCCCTTATGTACTGCTGGACAAAACACCTTATGTACTGCTGGACAAAACTCCTTATGTACTGCTGGCCAAAACTCTTTATGTATTGCTGGCCCTGGCTGCACAGTTGACCAAACTATCCATTTTCTTTTACTGTAGTCAAAAGGTACAGCAGTATTTAAATAAAATAAACATGATTTTGATAAAACTGATGTTTTACTTAACTGTATCCAATAATAATGCGTGTAAATATCCATATATTAGTATCGTATTATAAAATACAAACATAGCAATATGCATTTTTTTCATTGATTACGTTTATAAGATGTTTAGCTGTTTCTCGAGTATAGCGTTACTAGCGATATTTTTATCATTCTCTTTTATTTTTTTAACTTCTTTAACTAAAAGATTTGATAAAGAGATAGCAGAAACGAGGTTAATCTACAGTAATTTGGTCTTTCAAACAAAGAAAACGCATGATACACGATATATATGATAAAATCATTTTTATAAGTGAAAATTAGGAGGGTGCACGATTATACTGTAGATACGCGTTACACGATTATATACGGTATAAATAAGATCCTATTCTTTCGTATAGAAACTTTGAAAGACCTACAGCACTTTTGGGGGTTAGCGCAAGACAATCAGATTTAGAGACGACTGAAAGGAAGAGTTATTTTTTTTTTAAACTGAGAAATAAAGTGATTTACAACGTGTCGTCTAATCGACAATAGTCGTTCTAATGTTGGATGTCAGTTTAAGTCAAGAATGCAATTGTTCACTAACTCATCTGGTTGACTATTTCTACTATTTAGTGAATTTGTTAGGTGCTCCATACTTGTGACCATGTACCAAACTAAGTTAAGTCTGGAATTGATAATGACAGTCGATTAACGGCTTACCTTAGGAAAGCCAACTGTTGGCAGCTTCATTCGTTTACTTCACAAAAGATTTAAATCACACGCGAAGTCAACAAATTAATAATTCAGGTCACCACATGTCTCTGAACTCTAAAAAAGACAGTCCCATTTGCCGTCTCCATCCATTGTATAAGAAAATAGAGGTTATATTTAATTGCACGTACGTGAAGTGATGACAGATAGTAAACTAATTAAAGAAAATTATCTGAGAAGGAAACGAATAAAAACGAAAAATGAAGTAAATGCTAAAAACAAAGCAAGTTTTGGGGTCACTAATCCAGAGTGCGGGCTTCTGGCCAGGATCCAGGAGTTTAACATCATTGTTAGTAGCAAGAATATACTCGGATCAATTGTAAACGTCTACACTGCGTGCCAAATTATTATCGAGATAACTTTTTCCAATATTTCAAAAACCATCCAATCAATTCACACAAAATGTTCACACAATGTTGGCAACACTGATCTGAGTAATCACTGAAATTTTCGTACTGACCTGCGCAATGTAAACAAACTGGCGCCATATTTGTTATCAGCACGGTGATTTGACCGTGCCAAATTATTAGAAAAGTATAAGAATTTAGTGAAAAGATGGACCGTAAAAGCAGTTTAAGTGATGCTGAAAAGAAAACTTTTACCTCAGAACTGTCAAAAGGTAAATCTACCCTAGAAATTTCTAAAATGATAGGGAGGTGTCATCAAATAGTGAAAAAGTTAAACACCGACCCTACACAAGTACGCAAAAGGGCATATAAAGGCAAGCCAAGGGTTATTTCACATCGTCTCATGTCACGACTTAAACGAGAGTCCACGAAGAACCCAGGACCTACCAGTCAAGAGCTTTTCAGTCGTATTGGGGATCCTACTGTGTCTAAAAGTACTCGGTGTAGGTATCTGAGGGAAATAGCAACAACAGTCAAAACTGTATCGAAGCCTCCGTTGACGAAAAATCACATTCAAAATCGATTGAAATGGGCCGAGGACAATATGAAGATTGACTTCTCTAAAGTTTTGTTCACAGACGAAACTCGAGCAACACTTGATAGGCCAGATAGATGGTGCAAAGGCTGGGTAATGAACGGACAGAATCGCCATCAGCATTTGAGATACCGACAAGGCTGTGAAGGCATAATGATCTGGGGTGGTATTATTGGAAACATATTAGTGGGCCCATGGAGAGTACCAGATCGCGTCAAAATGACTGCTGATGCCTACATAGCGTTTATGAAGAAGCATCTTGAACCGTGGATGAAAAGGCAAAGAGTTGCCTTCAGAAGGCCCATTGTTTTTTATGCAAGATAATGCCCCTTCACACGCTGCTCACAAGACTACTGAATATTTGAAGCATTTAGGCTTCGATGGACCTTGAAAAATGAAGTGGCCAGCAAATTCTCCGGATTTGAACCCAATCGAAAACCTTTGGAGCATCATGAAGCGAAGACTGTACGTCAACGGACGACATTTCAGGAGCAACACTGAGTTGTGGGAAGCAATTCTTGACATATCTCGCGGCATTACAGCAGATGACATCCTACAATTAACAAAGTCGACTTTTTCAAGTAATTTCAAAACAGGGAAAGCACATTCCCTATTAATTTGTTTAAAACTGTGCCTTTGTTTGTATTTGTTATTATTTGTTTGATTATCTTATTTATTAGCTTCTTTTGATCATAAACATTCACGTTCAACATTAATAAACGTTTTGTTTGCTCAATTCTGAGAAATTTACTAAATCTTTATAATAATTTGGCACGCTCAAATCACCGTGCAGATAACAAAAATGGCGCCAGTTTGTTTACATTGCAGTACGAAAATTTCAGTGATTACGCAGATCAGTGTTGCCAACATTGTGTGAAAATTTTGTGTGAATTGATTGCACGGTTTTTGAAATATTTGAAAAAGAGTTATCTCGATAATAATTTGGCACGCAGTGTATACCAATGATTCGATGATATATGGGCGCTCCTCTAAAACTCTTGACGGTCAAAGATTGGTAGCTGACCTCTCTTCCGATCTAATAATAACTTCTTAGGGGCGCGGGGAAAACTGGCTGGTTACATTCAATGCCTCTAAAATAAAATTGGTTACATTTCATCACCGAAAGGTGGAACGCCTACATACGATCAATCGCTAAAGATACAGGTAAAATGATCGGCTCCCTGTACAAGTATCTGACTCCTCATGTCATCCTCTACCTTTATAAAAGCAATATCAGGCCAAAAATGGGGTACTGTTGCCATATTTGGGCGGTAGCTGTTCAGACTTCACTTTCCAGTCTTGATATAGTTCAATAGCGTCTCCGAGTTCTTGCTGGAGAAGAATTATTTCCCTCTCTCTCTCCCTCTCTCCCTCTCTCTCCCTCTCTCTCTTCCTCTCTCTCATTCTCTCACACGCACACACTCTCTTTCTCTCTCTCACACACACACACACACATACTCTCTCTCACACACACACCTCTCTCTCACACACACACACACACTCTCTCTCTCACACACACACTCTCTCTCACACACACTCTCTCTCACACACACTCTCCTTCTCTCTCAAACACACAGACATACACGGGCAGAACGTGGCATGCCTCTCACTGCTCTATCGCTACTTCCATGGAAAGTGCTCGGACGAACTGAATTCCTTGGTTCCACCAGTTAGGACCTTCATTGTTAGGACCCGCCATGCCACTTATGCCGTATTCCATCGGTGAGAAGTAAGTTCCACTCGAACAGCTTCTTCTAGGTAATCCCAGCCATGTGGAACAGAGTTCCAAGAGGATGTTTCCCCGATCACTACAATTTTAACCTGTTCAATTCTAGAGTCAACCGTTACCATTCACTCCTGTCCATATAAACTACCCCTTAACGTAGCCCTCTACCTTGAGTGGACCCCGGGCTTAGTGCAAGGTGAACCTTACTGTAAAAAAAAAATCAACAACAACGCGGTCGGTGTTTTGTCTCAAACATACGTTTGGTTTTCGCATTAGGGAAATACGATTGTACCATCGGATATTCAGATCCGTTTGTGCTTCCATACATCGGCTCGAATCGTCAATTTGGTGACGTCAATCGCATTCACTATCATGAAGCGGGGGGATGCGATTTTTAAACAAGAACAAAAAAAATACGAAGGAAAACGAAAAAAAAAAAAACGAACGGAAAATAAATAAAAATGAAAGAAAATCTGAAGAGAGAAAGAAAAGCTATGAACTGTTGTCTGCGCATCATGAAATATCGGGAATTTCAATATTTTTTTGTGATATGCTGACGGTCCGTCATACGTACTTGAGATCATGTAAATAAGATGGAGCAGTTAGCAATAAAAAATATAGGCTGAGAATGAAGCCTAATTGTGTTTGTGAAAATGAAACATGCAAATCGGAGGCAATTTGACAAAAGCATACACAGACTAAAATACTCAATTATAGAAACACGTAATTGCATAGATAGAGACAGAAAGAGAAAGAGAGAGAGAGGGGGAGATAATTAGAATGAGATAGATAGATAGATAGATAGATAGATAGATAGATAGATAGATAGATAGATAGATAAACAATGAGTGAGATAGATAGATAGATAGATTGATAGATAGATAGATAGATAGATAGACAGATAGATAGATAGATAGATAGACAATGAGTGAGATAGATAGATAGATAGATAGATAGACAATGAGTGAGATAGATAGATAGATAGATAGATAGATAGATAGATAGATCAAAATGAAAGAGAGTGATAAAAATATCGATAAAAATGAAAGAGATAGATATATAGAAAGATAGATAAAAATGAAATATATTTATAAAAATTTGATAGATAGATAGATAGATAGATAGATAAAAAATGAAAGCGATAGATAAAATGAAATAGCTAGGTAGCTACACACACAGAGATAGATTAAAATGGAATAGATTTATAAACATTTGATTGATAGATAGATAGATAGATAGATAGATAGATAGATAGATAAAATTGAAATAGATTTATAAAAATTTAATAAGAAAAACTTCCAAATTTTCCATTGATTCTCGAGATAATTGCCCAACTGGTATAAGACTTATGTTCAATGGAAATGATAAAAATAAAAACTTTTTTCACCCATATCATTCTGGCCTCCTTTGAAACTAACGCGCCCTCCTTTTTTCGACAACTTAACGTAACTTTATATTTTCTTAAATTCAAATGAAATCTTGGACATTTTTCAACATATTACGGCGAAATTTTCATTTCCCCAAATTATAGTCGATAATTATAGTTTGGATAAATGGAAAAATAAGAAGGTTAAAATGAATCACAGTAGATGGCTTAACTCAATGCCATCTTTTCCCAGATATTCTACTATTTTGCTGAAAAGTTCGTATTTCCTTGATTTCTAGTTTATCTTTGTGTCAGTATGAAAATACTTGTCCGGTTTATGCGTGAGTCTATAGATAAATATTGCTACTTAATTCTTTTAACTGTTTTATACTTGAATCTGTAATTAAACACTGTGTTTATACTTGAATCCATAACCAAACATTAATTGTGCTTATACTTGAGCTATTGACTGTCTTTATACTTGAGTCTATATGAAAAAAGAATTTTATTTACACATATCTCTATAGGTAAAAAATAGTCGTCAGGGCCAAACATTGGCATAATTAGCATTTAGATATTCGGAATAAGGCGTCTTCTCATCCGACCTATTCAACGATGCAATTCTTAGAGAATTGGAATCCCTATGGCATTTAACATTAGTGGACACAATCTTAACAACCTAAGATACGCAAATACGGAAAAGAAATTACAAAATCTCTTAGAGAAGGATAAACTACAAGACAAAATGCATGGTAAGGGGATGAGCCCGAAATGCGATTTGAACACTAGAATCAAGCAGACGCAGAAGTTTAAATATCTGGGAAGCGTTTTGACAGAGGACGGTAAATGCGACACTGAGATCCGTAGACGTGTTGGGATGGCCAAGGACGCATTCCAAAAGCTATGCAGAGTATTGCGAGACAGGAGGATTTCTTTGGTAACAAAGAAAAAAATATTGAGCTGTTACGTGACATATGTCCTTTACGGCAGCGGATGTTGGACGATTTCCTGAAAGATGAAGAAGAAACTCGAGGCGACGGAAACATGGTTCTACAGAAGGACGCTAAGGATATCATGGACCGAGCGTGGATGAGGTCTTTTCAGAGGACGCAAACAAGGAGGAGGCTTATACTTAACATCAGGAAGAGGCAGCTGAAGTTTCTGGGACACATATAATGAGGGAGGAGGGCCTGGCGAATCTGATACTCATCGGTCAGATAATGGGAAAAAGAGATAAGGGAAAACAACGCATGACATATCTAGCGGGCTTAAGCAAGTGGATGACAGTGGTCTGGAGTGGGTGGCAGAGGGAAGGAACTCGTTGAGAGCTGAAGGGATAGAGAGAGGTGGACCGCCATAAAAAGTACACACTGCTCAACCCAGGGATGGAACTCACAATCACTATATCCCCCAAATTCACAAACGAACGCTTTAATGTCCCGCAGTGGAAGCGGGCATACAATAACTGAGCATTACTAAATAAAAACGAGAAGATATCATTAGACATGAGCAACAAGAACGGTCTATCCATGTAGATTAAATAAAGTGTTCAGTTCGGAATTCCCTGCAGGTTACCCAGATCGATATTCACATAAGGAATGTCGCGGAGCACAACGACCGAAACGTCATGATAACAACAACAAAGATGAAGACAATAGCCCGAATATACAGAGTGTAAATAATGATAAATCCTCGTCCCAGAAATTCGGACAGAACTTTTGTTTTTCATTTGATTCCGTTTCGGTTTGAGATGTTTTCTGAGATGTTTTTCGACATTTCTTCACCTTGTATTTTCAAAAAGAAAAAAAAACGCTTAAATGTTAACTAAAGTTATTTCTTTCTATCTGTATCTAGAAATTCTTGACAAAATCCAAAAGAGAATCTGCAATGTTATCGGTCCTGACCTAGTATCACGGCTTCAGTCAGATACCCGACGCCGTAACGTAACTTCCCTATGTATTTTCTGTAAATATTTCCATTAGCAATTGTTCTAGTGGCCTCTCTTCTTTGGCAGCTCAAATTCAGGAATCTAAGCCTGGTTCTGGACAAGCAGCTAGATCTCTTCGTGTCGCAGCAGAAATTGTAAACGTAAATTCTATTCAAATGGTTTCTTCTGTTACACATTTCGTTTGTGGTGTTTCTTGTTTTCCTATCGAACTCAATCTTCAAAAATTTAAATATAACGTCAATCGACATCTTCTGTCTCCTTGTATCCAGTTCTTTGTATTGTCTTCTCTCTTTAATAACGTTTTCTCATTTTCCTTCTTGCTTTTCTGTCAACTACGATCTTCAAAAATTTAAATACATCACCCGCCATCTTCTGTCTCCTTGCATCCTGTTCTTTTTATGGCCCTATCTCTCTAGTAATGTTTTCTTGGTTTTCTCCAGTCTCTGTAACCTCTTCTTACGTCTTATGGCTTTATCGCCTTTTTTGGGATGAAATGATCAAAAAAATGTTCATGTGGAAAACGTTTTTCTAGCGTCTGATTTTTTTTTCCTCGGGTTGCTTGTAAACAGCGATTAACTGATTTTACAAGCAGTGAAGAGCTAAATAAACTTTGAATACACTTCAGAGATTTCCCCTAACAATTTGCAGAGGATGACGTTGCTAAACTTTAGCATCAACCTAACAGAATTATCTGACTTGTTGAGCCTAGTGAAGCAAATTTGGCTGAGTGTCGGCGACGGCTATTTCCTTTTCAGTATGGTTGACCAATTGTATGTTTGGTTTGCTGTAAAAATAGATTATTATCAGAATAAATCTCCGAGGATATTTGCTTTTTAGTGCACACCATAATTTTAATTTTTAAGCATGAATCCCTTGAAGTGAACAGATGCAATCAACCAACCTCTCTGCAGATACACATTCCACAAAAGGTTGCACGGCGCGAAGACGGTACTCAAGATATGCGCAGTACGCATGCGCATATCTTGTAAATATGGATGCAACCGAGAAAAGTTTCGGCTACGAGAGATGGAATTAGAGAATAAGGTTGTCAAATTAAACTATTTCTGAGAGCTAATTGCGACTTTTGCAACTCGCGACTTTTGGGGCTACTTTTGAAAGTCAGGCCATCGATATCTATGTAGATGTGCGCGTAGTATAGGGATTAATGGCGCGGTAAGTATGACTCGTGAAGCGTGTTCATATTACAGCCGACCCTATTGCATTCGCTTTGACAAAAATAACTTTGGAAAAGTTATGAAACCAAATCTACTTTCTCCAACGGTTATCAGTTAATCACAAGTCCGACTGGACTCTATTTTTTTGTTGGCACCCAATCTAAGTAAAGGACAACGAGATTCAAAATCGGCTGGGTGAGGGGAGAGCTTCTTCACCCCCCCCCCCCGGAAAAGCAGACTTTCTGCAGAAACTACAACAGCCTTATACTACACAGTCTATTGAGTTAGTATATGTATATATGTTTATATATAATCCATTGCTAGGTCAGCTGCTATGAAAGTTGGTTCACTGTCTCGTCCAAGACAATTATTCACTCCAGAATTTACCATTCATCCATGCTTAGTATATTGCTGCTGTATATGATCCGGTGGTCCCGCTATTAACCTAGAGCTCCTTGATAAAGTCCAAATAAGAATCAGCCATATCATTAGTCCTGATCTGGCGTCTCGGCTTCATTCACTTTCACACCACCCTAAAGCTGCTTGCCTGTGTCTTTTCTATAAATACTTTCATGGTGATCGTTCGCTATGGGGTTTAGATTTTAAATTGTTGTTATATTCCCCTCTCCAAGACAAGCATTGTACATATGGGGACTAGTTAGCGCTTTATGGAGATTCTGTTGTATTGTGTTGGCTGTAGTAAATATGGTAAGAATGCGTTGTTTTGGTGTAAGGAATATTTTAGTGTGTTTGGTTCAGTGATTGTGGCTAGTTTAATTATAAGACAGAAGCACAACCTTTTTCCTCATTCCCCACAAAGGCCACACTTTGTATTTTTATACAATTATGTATCGCTCTTCGCTATGATACTTAGATGAAGCAATGGAATAACCTGCCATCCCCATGAGTGGCGGCACTATAGGTGGTAATCGCCTATAAGTATCCGTTAGGACAGCAGACAGCAGAGTCGAGCTGGGACCTTCCCCAGCTGCGCTAGTCGAACTCGCCGCCTTCGGGCAGAGAGGAACCCGGACGAGGCTATGCCGAAGGGCAGAGTTTCGTCCGGGTAGGTAGACTGACCCGATCCTGTTTATGCGGGGTCTACGGGGATTTTTGGCCGAAACTCCGGGTTCGGGAAACCCAATTTAAATTTGGCCTTGTGCCACATGTGACTGCGTGGGGCAGTTACTAAATAGTGTCGAGCTGGGATTTGCGAGAACTAGCGGCCTTCCGATAGCAGCACGCACACAACAGTACTGACTTGCGACGACCGTGCGCATAACTATTACTTCCCTACTATTTATCCACCGTGTTTCTCCATTCCATATTCCCTAATAGCACGGAATATAACACTAGGCTTTATGAATTTAAGTGAACTACTAGATTTACAACAAGGTCGCATCATTTTACATTTTCTTTGATTATAATTATTGGATCCAAAAAAGAAATGATTGCTTTCCAAGGGATATTGAAAACAATGATGATTATATTAAACAGATAAATACTTTTATTAACTCATGCAAAATTTTGTTCTTTAATTAAAGTGTTTTTGTACATTGATTGATTGCTGATTAATTTGCTTATTTTTACGTCTTTGTGTGTTATCTTTGGAGATGAACGTATTTTCGGTTAAAATATTGGTCCTGACCGGGCGTCTCGGCTTTAGTCACTTTCCCGCCGTCTTTAAATTGCCTCCCTCTGCCTTTTCTACTTTCATACGAATTGTTCGATTGGGCTCTTTGCTATGGTACCTAGACTTTGTGAATTTAAACGTATTACTAAATTAGCAACAAGATCTCATCATTTTACAGTTGAATTGTCTCGATGTAAACGTAAGTTCTATACTAACAGTTTCTTTTCTTGCACTTCTCGCTTGTGGAACTCTCTTCTGATTCCATACTTTACAGTTAAATTTGATCCTCAAAAATTCAAATTCAATGTCAATCGATATCTACTGTCCTCCGGATTACTCTTCTATTTTTAATTTTACATTTATACGAACATTTCGCATTTTGTATATTTTAAATCGGAATCATAACGCGTATATATTGTATTTATAGTGTTTTTTTCTCTCGATCATTGCCATATATCATTTGTATATTATTTTTATTTTATTAGTTTAATTGTCATCAGTTTTAAGCGATACATATATATATATAAATATAATATGAAGCTTCGTTAATACTTGATATACTCCAAGATCATTTCGTCGTCTATTATATTTAACGGCTTCAAATTTGTATATAGTTTAAATCGATGTTAAGGAATATTATAATGCTTACTGTACTTTTATTTTATTTTATTTTTAATTTCATTTTTGTATGTACGGGAAATATATATATATATATATATATATATATATATACGCCATGTTTATGGGCAATTATTATCTTAATTTTGCGAATACATCTAATAAAAGTTTACATGCAATAATGTTAAGAAACAGGCTAAACGATAAAATGTGATAATAGGGTTGAGTTTAAGTATCCCCGCCAAAAGAAAAGAAAAAAGTACAAATAAAATAAAAACAGCAAATAATTAAACCATACAATACTTAAGGAGAAGGGTAAGATTTAGAAAGATTAAGATTATCTCCTCGGTTATCCATCGAAACCGCAATCCACCGAAATAAGAAAAGATAGTTCGCGCAGCGGATTGGTTGTTACAAACATCCAATCGGATGTGCGGAATATGTGATCTTTCTTCCTCTTATTCTTTAAAAAGGCAAGAGTAGCTGTTAGCGTTTAATCAGAAGGGGGAATCAGGGGTTGATCTCCCCTGATCGGGTCGATTTGGTGATGGGGAGTATGATGTTGAAAGACCCGAAACTCCCTGATGAACCAAATCAAAACATCACTGACGACCCCCTTGTGCGCCTACTTAAAAGCGTATTTTCGAATTACGAATTATTATTCTCGCTCTTTCATAATGTTTCTGTTTTCTAACTTGTGTTTTAGTTGCTTTACTTCCTTGCTTGTGGTAAATCCTATTTAAATATATATATATATATATATATATATATATATATATATATATATATATATAGTCGGTGTGTCAGTCAGGAACCTCTTGATGATATCGGCCAAGGGAAGTAATCTTAGTTGGCGGTACCATTGGAAAATCCATAAAAAAAACCTTATCAATGGTTGACAAGAACATTGTGATTGAAAATGAGTAGAGGGAAATATTCCGAATCCATTGATGGTTGCCCTAGCACAAAATCACAAATCATTGTGGTCGAACGCCTTGTCCAACTGATCCCATTAGAGTATGCAGTATCTCCCAGAAACTCGAAGTAATCAAATGTGCCTGATCAGGCGTCAGCAACAGGGATTGGCTAGTAACTCTAGCAGATGTGAATGTTCAGGAACAAGTAGCAGGTTATCTGAATGATATAAGTATACATATGTACGTGTATGTACTAGTCAGAAGTCCGGAGAATTTGAATCTTGAAAATAATTATTTATAATCACACTTAGTTTTCACCGCTTTCTTCGAAACTAAGTGTCAGTATTATTAATTATTTTCAGGATCCACTGTGTACTGCTCAGAAAGGGTACCGGTAAAGTCTATATTACATTCGTTTTGAGCATGATGTCCAAATTCGCAAAGGCTTTTTGTATCCGCTCGTTCACGTCAGACATATTTGATTTCTCCCTCCCTCCCCTCTCACTTCTCTTGCTTGTGGACAAACACACACATACAGATAGATAGATAGATAGATAGATAAACAGAATCAGATAGATAGATAGATAGATAGATAGATAGATAGATAGATAGATAGATAGATTAATATTAGGTTGGTGCAAAAATAATGACGTAATAATGTCGTTTTTTGACGTATTTTTTGTCAAAAAACGACATTATTACGTCATTATTTTTGCACCAACCTAATAGATTTCAGCAGTGTGGATATGGACATCAATACTGCACGGAGATTATCAATTTCAGGACTAAAGCCATCATTAGATCTGGCTCAAGATGAGAAACTAATAAACAAAATACACAGTTGATTTCTATTTCTATACATCTTTTTTTTTTATCTGCAAATGATCTGGACAATCTAATCACAGATGAAGAGGAGACTTCAAGCAAGAAAAATGAGGTTCGACTGAAGTATGCTGAGAACGTACCTTGTGAGCAACGACGAAGTTTAGGAGGAAATGGAAGCAGAAAGGACACCTGTACGTAACATGATAAAGAAACAGTTGGAATTTCTACGACACATAATGAGGAAAGAAAGATAGGAAAATTTGGTACTCACAGGACATATTTTAAGCAGGAGGGACAGAGGAAAACAGCTCCAATCTTTAACCTACCTAAAGAACTTTTAGATGGAAAAGAGAACAGGGAATGCGATGGATGCTTAAAAGTCAAATCTTAATAAGATCTACAATGGATAGGAGATTGTGGAGAACCATCATCGCCTATAGTAGAAGAAGAAGAAGAAGAAGAAGAAGAAGGGTGTGTTCTGAAGGATTAAGCTTCATATGATGAAACAACTGGCCGTCCTAAACTCCGAAAACCTGGATAATGAACTTATCGACATTTTCTCTGAGAAAAGCAAACATCTGCGCATGCGTAGGCGCATGACGCTTGTGCATTAATAGGAGTATTTATCTGAAAGGAAACAGATTTCAGCTGGGAATATGAAACAGAACATTGTTTATGGACGAAGACCAAATGTTGGAATCTCACATGTGGTTGAAAATAGAAACAGGAAATAGGGGAGAACCATGATTGTCAACGTCCTGAAGGGACACGGCACTTAGAAGAAGGTCTATCTCTGATGGTGAACCAGAAATAGTGTTTATGTACGTTTCAAAATAAATTTTAATATAAAATAAATAATTATGAACAATCCCCTCCACACATATATTTCTTACACACACACACACACACACACACACACACACACACACACACACACACACACACATATATATATATATATATATATATATATATATGAAGAAATATACTCTTAAGATGTGCTATATTTATAGGATAAAGTGCTCAATATGAGAGATAGAGCGTGTGAATAAAAGTGAACATTGAAGACAACACCCAGGGGCGATAGGCTGTTTCATGCTAGACGCAATCGTGTATATATATATATATATATATATATATATATATATATATATATATATATTACGTGAATCATTCATACAAAAAACAAATATAGAGGTTAATGATTTAAATGGAGAAAATACATATTCGCAAACAATTTCAATAAGGTACACTAACCCCGAACCTGTATATGAATGATATGATCCCTGTTTATAAATTCCAATTGTATAAGGTCATTTTTAGTTTTTACAAGCTTTCGTCGGTTCCTACAGACATCCTCAGGTGTGGAAATAGATTTGTTCTTGTTTTTTACTTCTCGGTAATAAGAGGACAACGAAAATATAGATGTAATCCGAAAAAATGCTACGAGATTATATTATATATATATATATATATATATATATATATATATATATATATATATATATATAGAGAGAGAGAGAGAGAGAGATATCAGGACATATAGGACAAAATAAAAATGCATATTAATTGGAATATTACATAACATCTTGAACAGGATTTCCATGGTTTGTGATGCGCTTTGCAAGATTCACGTGAACTCGAGGTACAAACTCCACATTGCCGTCAATTTTAGCCCATTCACTCTTTATGCATTCAATCAAGTGTGTTGCATCTGTGATTTTCATTGAGTACACCTTCGCCTTTAGCGTACCTCAGAAAGAGAAGTCAACTCTTTCTTCTTTCGAGAAAACCATATTTAATCTGTGACAGTAAAAAAAATATACAATTAATGAGATTTTCTATGTGTCCAGATTTTACGGACACCCTGTATACATATATATATATATATATATATATATATATATATATATATATGTATTTCGACATAGGAGATGGTATTTTAAAATGTGTATAAAATATTTATATTATATATAAAATATTTAATATATTCGTTTGTCGGTGATGTCAAACTCGGGGAAACCGTTCTAGCCATTATGTCATTTAAGCTTACATTTATATTTAAATTTGAAATGTAGCATTCCAAAAATGCTGGGATGTAGCAAATAAAACTTTTTCCGCCGTTAGTGACAACATTTAGTTCGTGATAATGAACAAACGGATCGAAAGTACTCGAACATAAACATGGCCTTTTGATCAGGATCTATTTAATAATAATAATAATAATAATAATAATCACAAGCACATATTTAAGCAATCTATAATAAATACTTAATAAAAAGTTAACAAATAACACTAAAAATTAACTACAAATAAAAGTATTCGGATCTACAATTCTTCCTACTCAACAGCCGATAGAATAATTTAAAACGTAATCGTTATCGTCCGCCCAATAAACGTAAGGGTCATACAGTTGACCTTGCTACCCATAATGCACGATTGACCAGCATATATAAACAGTCGAGCCAAAACACAAACATATTGAAGATTTGAGTTCAACTATGTCGCCGCTCGATGTTGACCTCCGTGTCCACTTTTTATATTTGCATACACTAGATCCATGATATATAGCATTCTTACCCATAAATATAGAATACCTTAAAACTATATTTTATAATATATATATATATATATATATATATATATATATATATATATATATATATATATATAATTATTTATTCAAAAATTTTAACATAAATATGTTATAAAATCAATACAAAAATAGCCATTTTGTTTCAACACTTCTGGTGTCTTATCAAGTGACGATGTGCCATCGCTTGATAAGACACCAGAAGTGTTGAAACAAAATGGCTATTTTTGTAGTGTTTTTATAACATATTTATGTTATAATTTTCGAATAAATAATTATATTTGCTCTACTCTGTATTGAGCACTCTTTTACGAATAGTATTTGTTGGTTATTGGAATTTATTCCGTATACACCAATCCTATACTTGGGTATATATATATATATATATATATATATATATATATATATATATATATATATATATATATAATGTTATCTTCAAAGAAAAATGATACCTAAGGTTTAAAATGAATTTTAAACGATGAAAAATCTCTCTTGAATTTTCAATTTTAATTTCAAACCAATTGATTAAATTTAATATTTCCAATACGCAGAATACTTAGCTGTATTTCAAAACGAATTTAAATTGATTAGAATGATTTTGTTTTTTTTAAATCGCTAAAATGGCTGATTTAAGTCATATTTACAATTCTCTCAGTACAACGTAATCCTCTTTATTAAAATACCTTTCAATAATAAAATATACTTGTTTGAAACATTATTATAGGAAGATTAGCTGAATTAAATTTTAATTAATCTGATTTGAAACAAATATTACTTTTAGTTTAAAATATCGCAGAAAGCATTTTTTTAACACGGAAGTGAGTGTTTTTATGAGCTGTTGGCAATCTCGATAGACATATGTTTGGTATTTTTCTACGGGGGACATATTTGTAAAAGTTACTTGACGAGTATAACATGAGCGCTAATTTTTACATAATTTTTTAACTGCGCAGTAATCTTTAAAAATTTGGAAAATATTAGTAACATAATGTTTTATTGAATATTATGTACTTTGTCTTTAGATTTATTATAGATGACGCTCTTATTCTCTGATAATTTCGTTTATGGACGTCCATATTTGCAAAAATCCGTACGTTTATTTACGCACTAAAATAACTGAATTTTTTTTTAAATAGTGGTGGTCGCTGTATTGTAGCAAACTTTTCCATTTAGGATTATTAAATATAGGTTTTACTTAAAATATCGCCTAAAGGGTATAAATTATTACAGAATTTTAAAAGATGTCAAACGTAAATTATTATAATTATTTTTTAAATGAAAACACTTCTTGTAATAATTAATTATTCACCGATTTTTTTAAGACCCTAGTGTCCTTAATATATCTTATTCATAAAAGCAAATAAAACTTTTACTAAATAAAGTCTTAGTTTAATTGCATTTTTTATTTTACGATTCATAGCAGATTTCCGGTAACGGTGGAGGTCTTGTTTCGCAAAAAAAATTGATGATTTAAATTCTCCAAGGACTTCTACATATAATTAATATAAACATTAAGAGCTACAAAAATTAATTTCACAAAATTAAATAAATGGACGTTAACTAATGAAAAAAAAAACATTTCGAAAATAATTTAATTCATTCGTGAATAAATTCTAAAAGTTTTATAAAAATCTGAAAATTATTTGATTTTTTTCAAGATTTTGTTTTCACCGCAAAAGGAGGCTAAAATTTTCTATACTAATCTGTGGTCATCCGCTGATGCAAGAAAAAATAATTTCTAGCCCAAATTTTAAAAACTTCTAAAAAAGGATTAAAAATAGAATTTAATAATAAAAATCTATTTTGGTTTTTCCTCTTAATAATAACATAAACATTTTGACGTTAAAACTTGGTTTTTATTAAGTTTGGAGCCCTTTTTCATCATGGTATGCTCATTTTTTAGCGAATCTTTGTAGGTATCTATATAATAATCATCTTTGGAAAAATTTGTGGTACGACAATATATTTTTTAAACATAAACGCAAACACATTTGCATGAGAATCGTTGTTTTTTTTTGTTTTTGTTTTTGTTTTTTTTTGTTGTTTTTTTTACTAAGATGTCCAAGTCTTGTTCACGCCAGTCGCTCGCTGTAGTCAATTTGTTGAAGTCCTTGTACTGTGATAACATGATATATAAATAACTCACTCGGGAGAAGGAAAAAGATTTGTTAGTTCGAAGACAACGCAATTAGTGTTAATTGAGTGTTCAGCTTTACAAATTCCGACTGCAGCTGAAAAATGTGAACAAGTTTGGCGGATTGCCAAAAAAGAGATTTCCCCTGACTCACTCGCATTCATGTTTGTTACTCTCCCGAATTTACTTACTTACTTATTTACTGACCTAACAGCACCGTGACACAGCCGGTGACTAGGCATTTACATATATACACCTATGTGCTTGTAATTTGATGTACCAATGCACATAGACACACACACACGCACGCATATATATATATATATATATATATATATATATATATATATATATATATACTTACCATTTACATATATTTAAATACGAGGCTGATGCAAAAGTATCGGGTCTGGTTCTATAAAAAGAAAACTACGGTATTTAATCTCCTTCGAAGTAGTTTCCTTCTGAATCCACACTTCTTATCCAGTGTCGTTTTCAATGTCGGGTGCGTTCCTGGAACTCCTTTTTTGGGATAGCAAGCAGCCGCCTCTTCGCATTCTCTTGGATTACCGCGACATCTTGAAATCTTCAACTGGCATTTGATCTTTGAAGTACGGAAAGTCGCCAGATTCGGGATATGGGGAATGTGGTGTTTAGCCAAAAAGCTGCTGCGCAAAGCAAGGCCACTCTTAGAACCGCCGTGGTGTAGGGAGATGACTACACTCTACACACTTTCTTTCAAAGTACTGCTATAAACAACAGGAGTGAGCAAGAATCTTATAACTTAGTGTGTATACACGACAGAGTTCATAGTCAATATGTACGGTTTCACTCTGCATACCTTAGATTCGTTACCATAGTAACAGTCTCGATACCTTTTTTTATCATAATTCATATATATATATATATATATATATATATATATATATATATATATATAATGGACTCTCCAGTCGGTTTCGTCGTATGAGGATACGACAACTTAACCAATTGATTCAGTTATGAACATCCGATAATCTTAAATGCCACTTAAGACCCGCAAGTGATTTGCAAAGACGGCCGCATATGGAGCAAGAGTAATGATTGTAGGATGAGGTCATTGTTAGATTAGCTGATCTTTTAGATCTTGCTATCACTTCTTGAAGACGATTCTGACTAGCAGATTAAAAACCACTGAGTCCACTAAAACACGTTGATCTACCCGCTTCAATTTCTCGAGGGTGTTATGAGGTATACTGACAGCTGACAATTTGTATCTAAGCCGAGGGCGTCCTTCATTTCTGTAGCCCTGATCTAACTGGCTGTACATTAGCATCTTGGGTATTCTGTCATCAGACACTCTCAAGACGACCAGTTCAGCGAAACGGAGACTGTATGAGGAAAGTTTCGGTTCCTCGAATATTACACCTGTTAAGCAGGTCTACATTCGATACCCTATCTTGAAGTATATCTCCACAGATTGCACGCAGTCGGCTCTTATGGAAAACATCCAGCTGGAGTATATGGTACCTGTAGGGAGTCTACGAATCTGAACCGTACAAAAGGATGGCAAATACAGCAGCTCTGTAAACCGGAATTTTCGTATCCAGTTGGATACCCCGCTCACCCGACAAGCGATGGCGAAGTTTGTCGAAAGCACTTGTAGCCTTAACAATCTGATGCATGATTTCATCATCTAAAGATCCACTGTAGTTGATTTTGCTAACAAGATAGGTGAAAGACTTCAGGATAGATGTCGTAAACAAGGTGTATAATGATTCTGTTTAGAATCAGTCTAGCTAGAATTTTACCTGCAATTGAAAAGAGTGATGTCCCCCGATAATTATCACAGATACTCCTGACCCTTGTTTTTGTAGAGGCGTCTTTATTTTCCTGGGGGACGCGGCCAGCCTTCGATATGTCCACGAAAAGGAGATACAAATTTTCTAACAGCTTTTGGTCACTATGCTTATACCTTTCGGGTGGAATAGGATCATTGATATATATATATATATATATATATATATATATATATATATATATTATTATTATTATTATTTTTATAGATACAAATATTTAAGTAAATGCTCTGTTTATAATAAACAGTATTAAATAACATTTACCGGCCTGAGTGTCCGAGAAAATTTCATAGAAAATATTCGTCCTCCGACAGGATTCGAACCTGTATCCTATACGGAACCGTCATATTGCCTGACGTGCTTTTACCGATTGAGCCACAGATTGTCGGACTTTGTCCATTTCATAATGTGTGACGTCATTTGTTTACATTTGATACGCCATGAGCAGATATGAATGTGCGTGAGAGATTCATGGAAGATTGAAGTTTAAAAGCAGTAAATTCGATCTTGCTAACCGATCGATCCTCTGTGGCGAAAATAATTGTCGGACTTATAATATATTAGATGAAGTAGATAGGGCAACTTGGCATAATTGTGTGGCCATCACGATCACCAAACCTAACATCTCCAGATTTTTTCTTGTAGGGTGAACTGAAAGATCTTGTTCAGAGGCTGAAACCCAAAAGACATCCTGAATTAAAACAAGCAATTTCTGATAAATGTTCCGAAATGAATATAGAAATGTGTCAAATGTTTTGTAGATGTGTAGCTGATAAGGTCCAGCGTTGCATTGCGGATAAAGCGAAGAATTTTGAAAAAGGTCGTTACTTTTGCTACACCATATATATATATATATATATATGTGTGGGGAGAGAGGGGAAAAGAGAGAGGGAAAACATAGAATTAATCTATGGGCTGCAACAATTAAAGGGTGATGTGGGACATAGGTTTGGTTAGTAACACCTTTTTATCACCTTTCTTATATATATATATATATATATATATATATATATATATATATATATATATATATATAAGTGGATATTTCATGGTAAACACAAGACCTAACGATCGCGTTTAGCATGAAATAGACTGTCGCCTCTAGGTGTTGACATCAATGTCCAATTTTATATTTGCATACGCTCCATCTCTGACTCTGAGCACTTTAATCCATAAATATAGCATACGTTAAAACTATATTTTATCATATATATATATATATATATATATATATATATATATATATATATATATATATATATATTTAATGAAATGGTATCTACCACTATATTTAATACATCAACACTTACACACACACACACACACACACATAGACGCACACACACACACGCATACACACACACACACATATATATATATGTGTGTGTGTGTGTGTGTGTGTGTGATAATGAGAAGATGGAAACTCCGTGTTCACGAAATAAAAATTATAAACGAAATTGATAATAAATTCTCCGTCTTCTTATTATCATTATAATGCTCTGTAATCTACATTGAGCTCTTCCTAGATTTATATTCTCCTCGGAATTATCCCTTCCAGTCATAAACTGGTAAAACTTATAATTATATATATATATCCCCTAAATATAGCACACATTAAGATTATATTTCTTCAGATAGATAGATAGATAGATACCAATTTGTGACTGGTAGGAATAATTCCAAGGAGAATATTAACGCAAAGAGAGCTCAATGTAAACTACAGAGCATAATAATAATAATTAATGAAGAAAAAACTTTAATGATTTTTTTCGATTATTATTCATTTATTGAATATCGTTGTATTCATCTCTTCAGCCCGAAAGTTGTTAATAAATGGCTTAAATCCAGATGAATATAACAATACTAAATAAATTATAACCCAAATATATATATATATATATATATATATATATATATATATGCATATATAAATAAAAAGAAAAAACAGTAAGATATATAACCTGGTGTTCTTATAGATATTTTTATTTTTACAAAATAGTACTCAATGTAAATTTACAGAATTTAAATTTGTAAATAAATTAGACATTAGTTCAATTTCATCCTCAAACGAATTTTGGAGTTTTCAAAATTCGAAGCTTTTAGCTTCCATTTTTGAAACATGGTTAGAACTGTGTAGCGAAAAAAACATATTTTAAATCAATAATTTATAATACATACATGCATATATATATATATTCAAATATATATATATATATATATATATATATATATATATATTAAAGAAAAACAGACCACTTTAAGGTTCCATTATAATAATTTATTTCACCAGAATCCTTTTAAAGATAGCACTTCCAAAAGATGAAACGAAAAATGAAAATTGATGGGTAGTGTAAGCTTTTGTAATTTAACAGAGAGTGTAATAAGGAGTGGCTAGAGAGACATGGTAGAGTTTAGGGAGGGTTTAATTTAATAACTCTCTCAATCATACTTAGTATTGTGGGAGGAGGAGTGACTAGACCTTGACCTATTTAAACGGTTAACTTAACGGAAGTGATATATTGAAATGGGAGGGGAGAAGAGAAAAAGAAAAAGGAAAAAGTGGGGAGTAAAGAGAAAGAGGCTGTAAATCGGTTTTACATATGAAGGAGAGTGGTGGTAAGTTTTAGCAATTTATGTAAAAAATAGATTTTAATTAGGTACCTCCATTAGGTCACGTAAAAAATAGGCATATCACGATAAAAAAAAGACTCACAAATCAACGAAAACAAAGTTTTGTTTAAATATGTTGTTATTAATTGAAAGCTAAAGCATTAAATTTATTATTTACAGTAAGTAACATATTCTGGTGTCTTTCAGATAGAAATTATATAGATTGGAATGTCAAATATATGCTCGATTTTTGTTTAATTTTCTTAAAAGCGGACATTTTCTTAAATTTTAAGAAATTTGTAAACAAAAACAAAATTTTGAATTTAAACGTCTTCCTAAAATAAATTTATATATTTTTGACACGTTATTTGAGTAAAATTAGAAAATTTAAAGTTAAATTAATCTGATATGAAACAAACAGTACTTACTTATAGCTTAAAAAATTTGTATCCAAACATTTCTTAACGATGTGTCTGAATTTTTTGCATGTCTTTCATCTCGTTGGCAATTGACGAGGCGATGACATACAGCTATGGATGATCAAAATTGACAAATTTTTAAAAGTAGGCGAACGCGGTTTTTCGTTTTTAACTAGTACTTTTTAAATATTAATATTTTTATTCAGCAATTATGTACTATTTATTTTTTTATTTCATACTTTCTTAATTAGACAATTGTTTAAATTTTTTAAATCATTACATAATTGTTTAAACTTTTCTTATTAATTACATAATTGTTTAAACTTTTCTTATTAATTAGATAATTGTATATAAACTTTTCTTATTCAAAATTTTTTATTATATAATAATTTTTTAAACTTTTTTTTAGATAATTGTTTAAAGTTTTTATTCGATACTAATTCTTTATTTTTTTAATTATATAATTGTTTAAATTTTTTAAATAGATAATACTTTAAACTTTTTTATTAATTAGATAATTCTTTAAACTTTTTTATTAATTAGATAATTCTTGGACAGAGAAGAGAAATAACCAGACGACACAAATCACGTGACCTTTTTAAGGATTATGTCGCGTATACATTTCCATACATAGAAATTATGAACGTTTTTTCAATAAAAATTTCTTTTTAAAATTATTTTTAAAATATTTCTGTTCAAACGACTGTTATGTGCTTTTCAAAGTTCGTTTCGTAAATTTACATTTTCATTAACGTTATCATTGCATTACGTGCGTGAAAGAAATAAAGAATTTTAAACGATTTTTGAAGTATTAAGAAGTTAATGAAAAAAATTTTTTAAATGGGGAAAAAATTTGTAAAAAATACATTATTCATCGAAAAAATTTTATTTCTTCACAAAATAATGTCCTTAGCATAATGTATCTACAAAAACAGGTGGAAGCTTTTGTAATTAATTAATGTCATACTTTTTTACAATTTTTTTTTTACAATTCAAAGTAGATTTTCTATGAAACCACATAATGTTTTACAAAAAAAAACTGGTGATTTACTTTCTACAAAGTGTCCTGTTTATAACTAATAAAAAAAATCCCGCGCGTGAAGATTTAATTTCTCGAAATTTCATGAAAATATGTAAGTGGGTGGAAACATGTTTAAAAAAATCTCTTTTTAACAAGATTTTCTGAAAATAAAATTTCAAAATTAATTTCATTCAATTCTGAATAAGTCCTGAAAGTTTCATTAAAATCCAACAATTATTTGATTTTTGCAAGAATTTCCTAAATTAACGTGTGTTTTCCTCGGGAAAAGCGCAAAATAAAACAAAACTTTTTTTAGTCTTTTCGCGCTGTCGTAAAAATAACATAATTTTAACAAAAATTTTCTACATGTTAGAAAGGAGTAAAAAAATTTCAAAAAATACTTAAAAAATACTTTGGTCTTTCTTCTTCATAACAACATAAACATAATTTAAACAAAACTGTTTTCGTTGATTTATGAATCTTTTTTCATCGCGATATGCCGCTTTTTTACGTGACCTAATGGAGGTACCTAATTTTAATGTTTGATAGTAATTTAGATGTCTAAAAAAATCCACGAAGAAATTAATTTGATGCTTGCAAGCAATTTAAATATTTAACTTTTTTTACAAATAATTAAGGGATTTAATATAAGTTAAATACTGTATTTATTGACACATTCATAAAGAACACATTTAAAAAAAGTTTTAAACTATAACAATTTGTTTACCCGACCAATAGTACTTTTTTAATATTGTAAAAGACAGTTAAGGTAACATCTTTATCAGTTTGAATCTAATTCATCAATGTAATTTGTAATTACTTTTATATGGGTATACATATATATATATATATATATATATATATATATATATATATATATATATATATATATAAGATATAAATAAATTAAAGTAGAAAAAGAATAAATAACGAAAGAATGAGTTAAAATGGAAGACAGAAAGAAAGAAAAATAAAGAAGAAAGGTACAACAGGAAAATATAATAATATGGTACCTAGACTTCATGAATTTATATATATATATATACATATTAATATATATATATATATATATATATATATATATATATATATATATATATATATATATATATATATATATATATATATATATATATATATATATATATAATGTCCTTGTCTTTTTATTTATTAGAAAAAAGGTATACAGCGAATTTGGCAAACTGTTAGTCTTCAATATAATCCCATTGGCATCCATAACCTTTTGCCAATGTGCCTCCAGCTGCAAAATGGCATGGCGGTAAAAATCAGATGCCTTACACACAAAGAAATCTATGAGTGTCTGTCGCAAGTCTGCCACATTTGCGAAGGATTTTGATTTATTAGAAAAAGAAGGTATACAGCAAATTTGACATATCGTTAGTCCTGAAAGTAATCCGCATCGGCATCCGTAACCTTTTGCCAAAGTGCTATCTCTGTCAACCCCCAAAATTTATTGCACTGCGTGTTTCAATATTGTCTTCACGTCCCGACTGCATTTTGACAAGCAGCTTTTAGTAGGGTACAGCCGTCCCTTCAATTGGGATTAACAAAAAGTTAGCAGCTCAGCTTATTAGATTTATAGTAATGATTTACTAAAATTACAATAATCTAGAACACATATACTTTTTCTGTAGTAAAAAATAATGACACCTTCTGGAATGCACCTCACACACACACACACACACATATATATATATATATATATATATATATATATATATATATATATATATATAAAGACAAAACAGTAAGATAAGTAATCCGGTGTTCTTATTGATATTTTATTTTATTTTTACCCAACAGTGCTCAATATAAATTTACAGAGCATAAATATTATAAATTAACTGATTTAAAATATGGTTTCTTCGCTACAGAGTAATAACCATGTTTCAAAAACTGAAGCTCAAAACTTCAAATTTAATTTTATAATTATATTAAAAACATTAGTTTTGTTTCATCTTCAAGCGAATTTTGGAATAACTTTTTATTCTTATTTTTAAATTTAAAAATTTTTTTTTTATTTTTTTTAAAATTTATATATATATATATATATATATATATATAAAGACAAACAAACACTTAAACAACAATAGGTGATATTTTATTTTATTGAAGTTGATAAAACATGGCTTCATATTTTATCGACTGCAATGATACATTTTTTCGGAATACATTTTTTATGCCTCTTAGCCAAACCTGACAATTGAAATACATCTGGGGAAGGTTGGAGAGTACATTGGTCGAAAGAAAATCAACGAAATTGAGGGGATTTGTTCGAACTAAACTAAAATACAGTGATTAAAACGCATCATCGATACAAATTCAAACAAGAAGGCTGTTCTTCATCGTCTATTTTCATGATCTTTAAAACTTTCCTTAGTTAAGTCATTTTCTTTCTTTAAAAATGTAATTCAACTAATGACTTCTTTCTCTGATATAAGTAAAATGTCGTCACCAAATAGTACGTGGTTGTTCACAAAATAATCTCCGAATTTAAAATAAACCTTCTCATTGTGTTCTAATATATTATTATAATAATTGCACAAAAATATATTACACTTTTCTGATTATTAAAGCGTCCAATTAGTTAAGTTTATATTAGGTTGGTGCAAAAATAATATCGTTTTCTCACATATGTGAGAAAACGACATTATTTTTGCACCAACCTAATATCAATCGCTTTCAGAAATTTGTTCTTAAATACGTGACGCGCCCTGTGTATACCATGGAAAATATTATTTAGCTGTTCGGAAAATAATGTCCGATTTTAAAACAAAACTTTTTACTGTCTTCTAATATATTATTATGATGCGAGTTCGGGTTTCTGCGTCACATTATCCGTCGTCTGTTAAGAGTTTCCGGATAGTGAAATTTCTGCACTTGCTTAATTTTGATATCTCCAATTCCTAGCTCATTTCTTAAGATATTTCTTTTGCTTACAGCAATACATTCTGTCTTCTTACAATCTATAGTTAGTCCTTTCTTCCCGCTTTTCTTTGCTGTATTGTCTATGTGTTTCTGCAGATTTCATTTGCATAATTCACGTTGTTAAGATTATAACATCTCTATTAATAAATGCGAACGTCAGTGTGTCACTCTGTCACACTTTTTCAACTTTACTCCTCGTTGCCGTAGCACAATATATCATACCATTTCGGAATCAGACCAACTCCGGGGTGCAAAATAAAAACATTCCGAGAAGGATCCGGACCCGCAATCCTGAATTTTGGGATTCGATAGTTTTCGGATACCGCCATCTTTGCCTCTACTGATAAAAACAATTAAAGGGGCATAACTCTAATTTTAAATGGCTTGTGTTTAAATGAAAAACATTCTGTTCTCTAATTACAATTTCAAAATAAAATTGTCCGTGTTTTCAACTTTAATCTTAGAGACCGTAGCCCAAGATATACTATTTGGGAATCAGGCCGACTACGTGGACAAATTAAGAATATTCCGGGCCGAATCCGGACCAGCAATCTTTTTTCAGCGATTTTTTACGTGATTTTTTGCGACGAATTTTTTTGTACGATAACAATTTTTATAACTTGGAAATAAATCTAGGAATAATCGAAATTAATTGCGAAATCCAACAAACCCATGAAATAAAAATAATTGTTTGTGTGGGAAGTAAGGATCTACGTACATCAAATTGTCTTTGAATTAAGTGGCGACAGAAGAAATATCGTTGAACTTTTAAAAAGTAAGCTTATATATTAATGAAATATTAGTTTGGTGCAAAAATAATGACGTAATAATGTCGTTTTTCGACGTTAAAAATACGTCAAAAAACGACATTATTACGTCACTATTTTTGCACCAACCTAATACTTAAATGTAGCGATCAATTTTCAGTTCTTCTGTAATTTATTGTCGCCTATCGCATCTACTACTTCCTGCCTATTGTGATGAAAGCCCAATCAAAAGCCCTCCGTAGTAGCGAGCTTAAATGCGAGGCTTTTAAGCTAGTCATTAATATATCCACCTAGGACTTATTTCTCTTCGAACCTTCTGGCCTTAGATATTAAATAAATCTGGTGGGAAGACACATCCTTGTCTTAAGTCTGTTAAGAGATTTTAAGCATTTTTCCGCAAAATCTAATTGGACAACTATTAATTCTTTAATGTATATTTCGTCATGTTAATTTCTGTTGTTTTTTGTTTTAAATTCCAGATTATCTTTCTTCCATCGATAAGTAGACAATGACAAAAAAAAAATGCAGTAAGAATTAAAATGAAAAAAAAAATCCTAGTAAAAAAAAATATTTAAAAAATTAACAGTCATTCCTCTAAGAATTTTGAACACTGTTGCATACTTTTTGTCTAAATTTCTGGGATAAAAAGTTACCATCATTTCCTCTATTTATATTCTGACTATTCTCCTCATCTTTATTGTTTTTATCATAACGTTTATATATCGATCTGGGTAACCTACTGGTAATTCCGAAATGAACCCTTTATTTAATCTATGCATCGAAAACTGTCGATCCCCGTAGATCAAATAAAGTTTTCAGTTCGGAATTCCCTGTAGGTTAGCCAGATCGATGTACAACTGAAGAAGGCCGGACGACACAACTGTCGAAACGGTTACGTTAAAAAACAAAGATGGCGACAATAGTCAGAATATAAATAGTGTAAACCACTGCATAAGTTAGGCATGTGTTAAATAGACACGAGCGTTCTCGACACCGAAAGAAAAGGACAATACTTAACAAAGGCAGTAACATCCTCTTAGGGTTCTATGACCTCTGAAAGGGGTTAGTAAGTGTTCAGTAGAATTATAGAGGCTCTAGAATTATTTTTATCAGGGAAGTTTGCATCATTTAATCCTTTGAGTTATGACTGCACCAAGACAATAGCATTTTATATACGCATTAGTATAACTGTTTACATACATTCATTTGGATTTTTACGCTATATTTTTAAACATTTAGATGTAATTACAATGTGTATGGAGGAAAATCCTGCAGCCAAAGTCAGTTAGCTTCTATTGTTGAAACCAGTGACTTCCGGTTGGCTGTTTGCGTCAAAATATAACTTCCGGTTATGGGCGCATTTAACATGAAACAAAACTTAAACACGGGATATTAACTCTATTACATTAATTCTGCTCCATTTACCAATGACAAATCTCGTCCAAGTATCTAAAAAAAAGTGCACCGGAGAAAAATGGTTAAGAATCAATGATTTAAATTGACTGATTTGCTTTTAGGACTTTGCAGGTTAATGAAACACAGAAGATAATTCCAGATTGGAAGAAATGCAGGGAAAATAATGATTTTACTAATAGATAGATAGATAGATAGATAGATAGATAGATAGATAGATAGATAGATAGATAGATATGAACAGAGATAGATAGATAGATAGATAGATAGATAGATAGATATGAACAGAGATAGATAGATAGATAGATAGATAGATAGATAGATAGATAGATAGATTTGAACAGAGATAGATAGATAGATAGATAGATAGATAGATAGATAGATAGATAGATAGATATGAACAGAGATAGATAGATAGATAGATAGATAGATAGATAGATAGATAGATAGATAGATAGAAGAAGTGGTGGAAGAAGTGGATTTCCCAAGGTTATTTGCCCGTAAGTGAATATAATGAATCCGGCTGGAATTTGGAACTTGACTACTATTTCCTATTCCGAACTGTTATCTATTACACCATGCTTACAGCACCTGACATTCCCAAGCTGTCACCCACTTTGGTACGGAGCAGGCTCGACGTTGCTTAACTCCGGTAATCGTACCAGAATCGGTGTATCAACGTGATATGGCCGTAAAAAGAGAATAATTAGAATAGTCATATTGCAAAGGAGTTTATCCTTTTTAAGTAAGCTAATCCATGGTATGATGAGAGCAATCGGCATCGTTTCTCATGCTTTCGAATATTGTTTGGTATTCTCCACACTTGGTAATTTATTTAGCTGAGCTTAATTTTGCTGAAAGTATGGAACACCCAGTAGAAAATGAATTCATTACTGGGTATTAATAATCTGAGACTTGATCACTGACATTACACAACGACTAAAACGTTCAGATTCTCCACTCGCCCTTTCAATGCGTACGAGTCAACTTAGCACTCATTTGTTCCTCTTTAATTTTTTCCTTCTTATTCTTGCTAAATAAACTACAAAATCTGTTTGACGTCTCATAAGTTAGCACTACCGAATTCCTTCAGTAAATGGGAAGATTTAGCTAAAGTTGAGCTACCTTTAATACCTATCGCTTTTTGCTCTTCCTTTTTTATAAATAAACTTTTCTTCCCTTTTCTTACTAAATAAACTACAAAATCTGTTTAATCTCTCATAGTTTAGCCATACAGAATGCCTTCTGTAAATGGGAAGATTTAGCTCAAGTAAAGCTCAACTTGAGCTACCTTTAATACCTATCGCTTTTTGTTCTTTTTTTTTCTCATACATTTTTCTTCCCTTTTTTTACTAAATAAACTATAAAACCTGTTCGTTACTTCATAATTTAACCATATAGAATTCATTTTGTAAATGGGAAAATTTAGTTCAAGTTGAGCTCAAGTTGAGCTCAAGTTGAGCTTCCTTTAATACCTATCACTTCCTTCCTTCTCTCCTTTTAATCCATTCCTCCTTTTGTTTCTCGATTAAATAAACTACGGAATCAGTTCGATGGTTTAAGATTTACCACTTTACATTGCGATGAAAGAGGACTAAAAATGGATGCTGATGGCTATTTTAGAAAAAAAGAAAAAAACAACTCCTTCCAGTCAATTTAAATTACTTTCAAATTAGATTTCGAAATACAGCAAAGCATTTTGCTTATTGGAATATTAAATTTAATCTATTAGCTTGAAATTAAAACTAAAATAAAATGTTCAAAAAAGATTTTTTGTTTTTAAAAGTTAATTATAAACCTTGGGTATTGCGAATCTATGGATGTCCCTAATTTAATACTTATTAATTTTTTATCTTTATTTTTATTTTAAACTTACTTTTTACCTTCTTTTAGTAGATATACGTAATAGATAAAAACTTGGAATGAGAATTCGAAGAGCCCAGATCGAATTCCAGTCGAGTTCGTTACAATCGCTTACGCGCAACCGTAAGTTCTGTGCTAACAGTTTCTTCTATCACACTTCTCGCTTGTGGAAGTCTCTTTCGTATTCTTGCTTTCTCGTCGACTTTAAATGCAACGTTAATCGTTATCTTCTGTCTGCGTAATGCTTGTTCTTTTAATTTGTTTTTCGCTCCTTAATAATGTTTTTTTCCTTTTCTTATATTCTTTCACACTCAGTAACCCCTTCCCTATACCCCAGGGAAAGATATAAATCTGTCTCTCCACCTAGCTATGACAGTTGGACCTGCATCTGTTAAAAATCATTGCTGTTCTGAAAAAGTTGTTAATGCAATATTTCTAACACTTTCGCCCCAACCCCTCAACCTCCGACGTCATACTCTCTGGATTGAGGTGTCTACAATGTCTTAACCGAACTTAAGGTAGTGGCCGTAGGTCCCCTGAGCATCCGTACATTATTCGACCGGTCCGCTGGTTTAATCCTGCTTTCTGCCCACGTTGTGTTTGGTTTGATCCAGAAAGCAGAAGTGATGATCATCCATTTACGGTCGACTGAAGATGTAGACATGGTTGGGGAGTCTGTGCTAAGAAATTCAGAATAGAGCAAAAAAAAAAAATTAATATCTGGAGAAAGCCAGAAAACAACTATTCAATGATTGAATTGTTAATGTCTTTTATATAGCAGAAAATAATAGTATAGAAAAGAAAACAGGTTACAGAAAAGAAAAGTAATTGACGTAAAAACGCATACACTGGATTCTGGACAGAGAGAGTGTGTGTGTTATGATTAACTTGTTAAATCGTCTCAGAACGATATACGACTCTTGCGATGGGGGAATAAGATTTCTGTGCGCGGCTTAAAGTTTATAGTGGCGTTCCTCCTTAGCAGTGGTAACAGTAGTAATAATATTCGTGGTAGCAGAAGCAGCACAACTTTTCTGTCTCTCTCTTCTGTCTGACTCTTCCGTCTGCCTCTCTTCCGTCTGCCTAATTACGCGTTTATATAGAAAAATCCGGCTGGTTACAACTGAACCTTGGCCTTACTACTTCGCACATGATTATCACAGGGTTTTGGCTGTTTCAACCAAAATCATGTGAATTCTAAAGGTCCCCCTTACTTACTCAGCTCTATTCCAAGTTTTAATCAATACAAATTATTTCCACCATTTCCATTGTCTGCTAATGACCCAGTTCCAGTGGGTACAGCTCCTGCCCTAAATCAAATTTCCCATAAGTAAACGAAATGCTCTGATCAATTTCGCTAGTCCAAATCTACTCCAATTTCACTAAAAAAATATACATGTGTGTCTGTTTTTTACTTAGATTCTCTCTCTCTCTCTCTCTCTGTCACATATTCACTCGCAAAAAATAACTACACTTAACTAAACAAAAAAAGCTGATAAATCGTAAAAAAATGTCAGTCATTCTTTTTATTACTAAAGAAACAACAAAATCGGTTTTAATCATTTCAGCGCAAGTAAGGCAATAAAACCACTAAGACAGAGGAGGGTTTACTGAACGTGAAAGAATATAAGAAAAGGAAAGAAAACATTAATAAAACATAACTATTATTCTGAAGATAACGATTATCATTGCATTTAAATATTTGAAGCTCAAAGTTGACCAGAAAGTAAGAATACGAAAGAGACTTCCACAAGCTAGAAGTGCGACAGAAGAAACTGTTAGCACAGAACTTACGGTTGCATATAGGCATTTCAACTGTAAAATGATGAAACCTTACCGCTAATCCAGTACTGCGCTTAAATTCATAAAGTCTAGGTATCATCGCGGAAAGTTCTTCAGAAAAATTATCGCGAAAGTATTTATAGAATATACACAGGGAAACTACATTATGGCTATTAGGAAAGTGATTGAAGCCGAAATGCCAGGTCAAGACCAATAAAATTGCAGATTCTGCTTTGGACTATCAAATATATCTAAATATATACTGTTGAAATAGTTAAATGCAAGCGCCACTTCTACTGCAACAGTTTCTTTTCTCGCACTGACGCCTGTGGAACTCACTTCCTTTTGCTTGATTCCCTGATAAATATAATCTTCAAAAATTGAAATTCGGCGTCAAGAGGCGTCTTCTATTTTCTTGAATCCCGTTCATCTATCCTCAATCCTCCCTATATTCAGTCTCTTTTCTCAATTTCACTGCGTATAACCCTCTACATACGAGTGGCGTTCCCGCCTTGCCACTGAAACTCCCTTCCGTTTCCTTATTTCGCTGATAAATATAATCTTCAAAAATTGAAATGCAACGTCAATAGGCGCCTTCTGTCTTCTTGAATCCCGTTCATCGTTTGATCTTTCCTCAATCCTACCTATACTCAGTCTGCGTACAAGTGGCATTTCCCTCTTGTTTGGGGTGAAATGATTTAAGAAGTTTTTTTTTAAATATTACAGGGTCACCAGATCATATGTGGCAGTAACATTCAAAGTATGGATGTTTCTTTTCTAACAGGGAATATTTCACTCATGTTGACTGAAGCTGGGGTAATTTGAATACGCATAGATTTTTCCTCTCTCTCTCTTTTCTCCATTTTTTTCTTTTTATTACTAAAGTACAAAATTAATTTGATACTTGATGATTTAAATTTATTAAATTTCATTTATAAATGGTAAAACTTCGCTCAAATTTTGTTTACGTTGAGTTAAAATTGTGCTAACTTTAATACGTATCACGTTATATTTCTCTCTCTCCCCCTCTCTCTCTCTCTCTCTCTCTCTCTCTCTTTCTTCAATTTGTCATTTTTTTCTTTTTCTTGGCATATAAATTAAATAAAAACTTTCGATAGATCCTGATTTAGCCACATACAATTTCGTTAGTATAGGTATCAAATTCATATAAATTTGAGCGAAACTGTAGCGATATTTTCCGTTTAGGAAGATTTTGGTTAATTTTCGCTCAAGTTGATCTGAATTTGATGCCTATCATTTTTTCCTCTCCTTTTTTCTTTTTTGTCGTCTTTTTTTTTTCTTTTTTTTTTTTTTAACTATAATCTTAACCTGCCTGTGGAGAGGTTTATCTCTTGTTTCCTGTTTAAGATTGGGTTTTCCTGTTCCTTCGAAAATCTTTTCATTCTCTTTTACTCCTGGTCGTCCCTTGATTTTGTCGCTGGTTAACTTCCATCATAGCAGCAAAAATTAGCCTTGTGCTCACGGACATAAATGCGTGCTTAATAGGAAACAAAACGTACACAGGAAAAGCATGGTAAAGTGTATGTTAATTTTATACAATTTATTTCTTGTGTGTATTTTTTAGGTTGCAATTGTTTTATGGTATATGTCATAAAAGGGAGAAATTTGTTCTGTAGTATTGCAAGCCATATCACAGAGAGAAGTTACATATCTGTTGCTCGTACCAAGGTTCGCAGCGAAGAGAATTTAACGTCTTTTAGTTGGATGCCCGTTTTTCTGGCACGAACAGTTTTTGTTGCATACTGGTAGTATTTTTATTATTTTTAATTTTTATTTAATTTATTTTATACAACGTTTTATGTTATTGTTTAATTTTATTTATACTTTTCATTATTATTATTATTAGTAGTAGTAGTAGTATTTTATATTTTATTTTTATTTATTTATTTATAATAATAATAATAATAATAATAATAATAATAATAATAATAATAATAATAGCCCTACAAGTCTTAGCAGCCCTATCGCATTTGCTTGGGGTGAATTGATTAATATATATATATATATATATATATATATATATATATATGTGTGTGTGTGTGTGTGTGTGTGTGTGTGTGTGTATATATATGTATGTATGTATGTATAGGAAAAATAGCCAGATTAATAATCTATAGTTCTTTAGCATTTAACATTTAGACGGCACATCTAGACAAACATGAATTACATACCCACACTAACCTATAACCTACATTTTTTTACTTTTATACTTTAACTTAGATCTGTCTTTGGATTCGTCAAATAAGACAATACCCATAAAAATAATTTTGAAAACTAATTCCCCCTCCTACTTAAACTCTTCAATATAATACCACTTCGTTTTCAAAAGTGAATCATGTTTTTTTCTGAAGTTATTGATTATCCCTTGAAAATGGAACACTACTTTTAGTTCTGAAACATTGAGATTTCTGTGTCGCGATGAAAAATATTTTTAAATAATAATATTATATATATATATATATATATATATATATATATATATACTATTTACATTATTCGGACTATTGTTCTCATCTTTGTCGCCATATTTATTACAACGTTTCGGCCGTTGTACGCCCCCACCTTCTTCATGTGGTTGGCATGCCGAACTGAAGCCTTTATTTCGCTCACTGGAGTAGACTGTTCTAGTTCCACGTGCCATGTTTAATGGATGTCAGTTATCTCCTGTTAATTCCCCTCTCCAAGTTCTCCACTGCCTTAACCAGGTATTGAACTCTCAACTCTTTGAGTCCTGTCACTGGATCTAACTGACGCCTTTATCCAGTGCCATGTGTCCTTCAGCAACAAAGATGAGGACAATAGTCCGAATAATGTAAATAGTGTACATAATACCTCGTCTCTTGAAATATAGACCGATACACACACGCACATATATATATATATATATATATATATATATATAAGGTGTCCATAAAATTCATGTGCACTTTAAAGAATTTATAACTTTATTTGTATTTGCGATAGAAATAATCTGTAAAAAATGTTATAAAGTTTAATGTACCTAGTTTTAAGTATAGCTAAAATAACTAATGTGATTTCAGGCATTACTGTAAATCAGTTGGCAAATGTTTTCCGTGAACTGCAAAAATCGTATTACCCTTTGTATTGCTAATGATGGAGAACATGTGGAAACTTAAATAAAATTTCAATAAAAATTTAAAAAAAATATAGATTTACTTCTTTCTAATCCTTTTTACACGAAGTTTATGGACACTCTGTATATATATATATATATATATATATATATATATATATATATATATATATATATATATATATATATATATATATATTGAAACATTCGAAGATTTCGTTCAACTTTCGCGCAAGTTTAGTCGTGATATTTCATAGATGATACAGGTTTATTATAAATTGCTACTTCTCCCGGAAAACGAATACAGTAATTTCTTCTCTGGTCCATGTTAAAGAGAAACACACGTTTCAAGCTCGAGTATATTTCAACTCGTTTGGGGTGTCATGCAAGCAGAATGATCATCCGGCAAGACACGTGACTCACATGGCGATTAATCACGAGAAAACTTACGCTGACGTTTATATATATATATATATTAGATACATATATTTACAAATGCAGGTAACATAATGATAAAGAAAAAGAAATTATTTGACACAAGAATATTTTCAGCTGAATTTCTGAGATGAGGCGTTATCATTATTATTTATGCTTTTTACGTGCTGACTATTGTCCTCATCTTTGTTGCTGTCATCACAACCTCCCGGCCTTTTATTTTATTAGGGAAACTATTTCTACAGCCAAAATGTGCCTTTACCAGTTCAGCAACTGAAACCTCGCTCTATCAAGACGGCGTCCATAGACGAATTTGTAAAGATACACTTCGTCTACAGAAAAGGCTTCCCTGATGAAAAAAATGGATACAGGTTCGATTTCTGTCAGAGCCACAACCTTTCTTTAGTAGGACTTCTCAGTCTAAACCGGTTGTTATTAATTATATATATATATACACACAGGCTCTATCTCTGATATTGAGCACTTTATCCCATAAATATAGCACACCTTAAGACTATATTTCTTCATATATATATATATATATATGGGTGGTGCAGATATGTAGAAAAATAGGAAAGAACAGGTTAGATAAAGGTTAGGAGTTCTTTAGTATTTTTATTTTTATTTTTAAAAAAACAGTGCTCCAAACAGAAGTTTCTAAATAATGAAAATTTATTAAACCATAAACATGAGTTAACGGCTTTTTGCCAACATCAACAAATTTTCGCATTAAATAATTAGCATAAAAAAAATTAAATTTCATAGTTCGATAAAAGGTTTAAAAACTTAACTCAATCATAAGATTGAAAAATCCTTTATGAAGTCGTCAAAAAAAAAAAAAATTGTAGTACAGTGCGACGCGTTTATGTACGAAACAGTCCTTTACGAAAAAAATACAAAAAATAAATAAATAAAATAAAACAAAATTCCCTAGACACTTAACGACATATTATAGTGCCAAAAGCTATCTTTCGCTGTGACTGACCAGACCATGTACGTACATGAATGCCATCATTCGCTTTGAAATGAACACCCCGACCCCACCTCGGATTGCCCTCTTTCCGAAGGTGACTGGTATGTGGATAAAAATTAATTTTTAGGCCCCTTAACAGAATGGTCGCCCCAACCGTTTCCATAGTAATTAACTTGGCGAATGAACATGCTTATAAAGATACGTAAATTTCAAGATTAGCTATTCCGAAATTTTCGCTTGAGGATGAAACAGGGCTTGATACTTTAATTCAATTTAATTTTTAAAATTATATTCAGGTTTTCGGCTCTCGTTTTTGAAACATGAGAACTCTTATGTAGCGAAGGAATCATATTTTTTCAAAAATAATTATAATATATATATATATGTATATATATATATATATATATATATAATAATTAAAATAATTGTCGGACTTTGTCCATTTCATAATGTGTGACGTCATTTGTTTACATTTCGATGCGCTTTGAACAGATATGAATGTACGCGAGAGATTCATGGAAGATTGAAGTTTAAAGACAGTAAATTTGACCTTGTTAACCGAACGCTCCTTCGTGGCCAAATCAGTTAAAGGCACGTCAAGCTAAATGACGGTTCTGTATAGGATACAGGTTCGAATCCTGTCGGAGGAATGTATAAACTACATGTGTTTGTGTGTGATAACGATATAAATGCTTATATATCAAGAACAATATGTATAACAAAGTGGAAAAAGTTTAATTGTGACGCGTTTCGACCTTCAGGACTTCAGCGGACTCAATGTTATGTTGGTACCACTACACATGCGCACGAATGAGGGATACCGGAAATTTTAGAATTTTTTTAAAGATGAAAAGCAATCTAAAATACCCAGTACCTCTCATTCGTGCGTATGTGGAGTCGCATCAACATAACAAATAACTTAAACGATACTGTTTGACCAACACGAAGATTGACCAAAATTGATGTTAAAAAAATGAAGAAAAAAAAAATGAATGCTACAGACAAAAGTTCATTTCTACAGACAATCATTTCTGCAGTTCACTGCTACTAACAAGCATTTTCTTTTCTCCTGATGATGGCCATGTTGGCCGAAACTATTCGAGGAATCTAAATGAAATAATAAAAACGAAAGA
>OZ010574.1:16216184-16218684 GCA_963932145.1 Acanthosepion lycidas | reverse complement strand
TCTATGCTATTCATTTTCATTTCGTCCAAGACATTGGTCTTTTATTTCATTTCAGCTCATTCTTCAACCTAGTGCATGTTAAGGGAACTGGTGTGGTGCACATCTGCGCAATGACCCTACGGCCACATCCGGTCATGTGACTGATAATGATTATGACGATGATAATGAAAGAGAATAAATAAAATGAAATTGGATGCACGAGAAAGTTTTTCTTTTATTATAGAAGAGGTGTCTCGAAATATTTTATAAGTATCTTTTTCCTTAGCCTGTACTTATCTGACGCTTCTGTGAAGGTTTATTTCTAAAGCACTTAGCAAGACTCGAGCATCTGAGGCAACAAATGTACGAATATACTTATTCAAAATATTAGATAGATAGATAGATAGATAGATAGATATGAAGTGACTGAAAAATATAGATAGATAGATAGATAGATAGATAGATAAATATGAAGAGACTGCGATAGATAGATAGATAGATATATATATAGATAGATAGATAGATAGATAGATAGATAGATAGATAGATAGATAGATAGATAGATAGATAGATATGTTCAGATTTAACCTGGACAGCGGTGGGCTCAGCTAGGTCGACTTGCCTAAGAATTGATACCCATGAATGAATACCTCTCCGGTTTTCAACCCAGTACATGTTGAAGGAACTGGATAGGTGCACATCTGCGCAGTGACCCTACGGCCACACCCGGCCATGTGACTAACGATGATAATGATGATATTGATGAAAGTAAATAAAAAAAATGAAATTGGAAACTGATTTTAAGATGCATGACATTGACGGCTTGAGGAGTAACGAGACTCATTAACCCTATACTCGATACATTGTGGGCTTCCATGTCATCAATTTGCCCGTTATGCCTGAAAATACACAGAAAAACAACCGAGAAGAGATCGGATGGTATGCTGGAGCATGCGTGTTATTCGTTAGTGTCTAATGGTATGACAACTAATTCAGTCTAAGGCACACCTGGGGATACCTGTTGGTTGCTAAGCATTTCTGAGCTGTTGCAACCACATTAGATAGATTTGAAAATGTAGAAGAGGGCAAGAAGACACTGTCATTCCTCCATTAAATCTTTTTCAGCAGTCGATGAAGCAGAAGTTATTGCTTTATAGTGGAAAGCTAGCCTGATAAATGGTAGAAAAATCCTGTATCCATGTCTTTTCAATTCTTAAGACGTGATCATTTTTTTCAGCAATGTTTATTGTCATCAAATAATCGATTGGCTACCTTACGCGAAGTTTTATATGAGTAATCATCACAATATGAACTGATCCCCCAGAACCAACCCTAATGTCAAATCAGTCCGAATCCGGCGCAAAATATGACAGCTACGAGGGCGATTCTGACAGGGCGTATATCGTTACCCGAGTAAAAGGTCACAAGCGGTTTTCACCTATCACCTGCCTTGGTAGGCTTACCGCGAAGAGAATTCCTCTCCCACATCTGTGTTTACTAAACCTTTGCGTTGGGTGTGGCCCACTATATGTTAAAGCGATGTCCTTGCAATCGCATAGGTGCAAATAATCGTTTTAGTGATAGACAGCAAGAATCTAATGGACGTCTTACGTTGAAATCACATCCGATTAGCGCAGTTAATCAGCTTCCAAGCTAATCTGCTGTTTACCCACTTGTCCACAGTGTCAAGATGCAACTCAAGGTCAGTTTAATGTCAGAGTGACGTACAGACAATCAAGGACAAACCTTAATCAGTCCCCGCAACTACTGTCACGTTGACGTTGCTGTTCACTAACACTTTCTGTTTAGTATCTGTCTCTATATCTGTGATGAGGTATTATGTACACTATTTACATTATTCGGACTATTGTCCTCATCTTTGTCGCCATATTTATTACAACGTTTCGTCACTTCAGTATCTGTCTATATTTCTGAGATGAGGTATTATGTACACTATTTACATTATTCGGACTATTGTCCTCATCTTTGTCGCCATATTTATTACAACGTTTCGGCATTTCAGTATCTGTCTCTATATCTGAGATGAGGTATTATGTACACTATTTACATTATTCGGACTATTGTGCTCATATTTGTCGCCATATTTAGTACAACGTTTCGGCCGTTCAGTATCTGTCTATATTTCTGAGATGAGGTATTATGTACACTATTTACATTATTCGGACTATTGTCCTCATCTTGTCGCCATATTTATTACAATGTTTCGCCCTTTCAGTATGTCTATATTTCTGAGGTGAGGTATTATGTACACTATTTACATTATTCGGATTATTGTCCTCATCTTTGTCGCCATATTTATTACAATGTTTCGGCCTTTCAGTATGTCTATATTTCTGAGGTGAGGTATTATTTACACTATTTACATTATTCGGACTATTGTCCTCATCTTTGTCGCCATATTTATTACAACGTTTCGGCCGTTGTACGCTCCGGCCTTCTTCAGGTGGTTGGAATGTCGAATTGAACCCCAGTAAACGAAATAAAGCGTTCAGTTCAACAT
>OZ010574.1:16198684-16208684 GCA_963932145.1 Acanthosepion lycidas | reverse complement strand
TCAACATTAATTAATTCCAAAACCAGTTTTAAATGTTTCTTAGTTGTATTATATTCTTGAACGTGCCTTTCCAAAACCTTTGTCTACGTGAGGATCATTTTGTAATTATGTCGGGAACACGTATCGCATGGTCACAACCTTCTGCAAACAACCTCTGATTTATATTGCAAAAATGAATTTCCTCTCTATGTGTCTTCTCCCTTTAAGGTGTAGAGGGTCATGGCTCTCCACGACTTCCTGTCATGCGCTACTCTCAGTAATGCTTGCTTCTTTATTACCTGCTTTTCTAGTTCTATTTCTGTTTCTCACTTTGACTTTTTTCTGGTCTCGCTACACACTGGGTAATGATCAAGCAACCTTTTGCTTCACCTGTTTTCTTTTTTTACATCTCTTGTTCATCTCTATTCTCTATAAAATTTCTTATGTTGGTCGTTTCCTAATAGAGAAGCATTTGGCACTCGTTGATCGAGTAGCGAGTGACACTTTCGATTGGAATCTATAAAATCTTTCTTGTAAAGCAATTTTTCAGGAAAATAAGTTTCTCAGGTCCACTGTTATCGCTCCTTCTTGTAGTTATCAAGGGTTTCTTCCTAACCTTTTGTTTGGAGTAGGATGGTGTGTCAACATCTTGATTATGTCATTATTTTCTCTTCCTGTTATCCATTTTAGCTGTTACTGTTGTTGAAAATATTCAAGCGATGTGGTTTCTGTTATTTGCTATAGCTCCTTGTTTGTGATTGTGTAGCGTCAGAATGTTCGGAGAAACCAAGTCCTCAATAAGACCGACAGGACCCATTCTCTCAAAGACATTTTTAATCACTGGTCTGAGGAAACGCTTGTATACAGGTGAGAGTTTATATATTTCTGGAGAGGTTTTATGCCATGTATGAGCATCCAGATGAAAGTTTCGATCTGATGAGACTATTTGCGAGCAAGAGTTTTCAGGATCATTTTTCGGCTTAGAAGCAACTCATGGCGTTGGGCGAAACTATCCCTAGCGAAAAAGTTACTACAAGGTCTAGCTTTCAGGTGTCTTCATTCAAAAAGAGGTTGAGTTTAACACGAATATAATTGAAGATTACATCTCGTTACTTCGATTTGCTTTGCGATTTTACACCTCGAGCAGGTGAAACTGACCAATTATATAACATAATAAGGTTTAACTTACAGTTCTGACTTGTAATTTGAGATATTCAGTAAGCAACGGAGTGAAAAAGGTTTTCTTTTTCTTTCGTTTTGACGTGGGAAATAAACATAGGAAATTTTCCCAGGCAAAATAATCCGATTGAATCCCGGGAAATAATCAGACATAATAATTCTCTAACAAAATAAGAACTTCGATTTAGACAATAAAACGGCAAAAAAATTATAATAATGGAGAAATAGTTTTTAGGAAAAGTAGAGAAAAATATTGCAACGTTTCAAGAAAACGGAATACTAGATTCTATTTGAATAAAAGCGAAAAATGGTCAAATTCTTAAAAGATTTATACGAAGCTGGGGTTCGTTTGAATCAGTGAATTTGAGACAAACGCTGTGAGCGTGTATTACTCGATACAACAACCATTTTGAAATTAAAGTAAATACTCTCTCTCTATATATATATATATATATATTTATCTCTCTTTCTCTCATCCTCTCTCTTTCTCTCTCTCCCTTTCTATCTATCTATCTATCTATCTATCTCTCTCTCTCTCTCTCTCTCTATATATATATATATATATATATATATATATAGTCAAACCTAGAGAGCCAGACAAACCTACCAAGGTTTCACCTAAGCGGATCGGCAGGATACTCGCATCAGGGTTTTTTTCTTTGGGCGTTGAACTTGTATGCTGGACGATTATTGTCGGTTAACATACATGTTCTGGGTTCTTTCTTTTTTTATACTTTTTCCCCTTTGGTGCTGGATTGTTTATTTGCAAATCAATATACTGAAAGTTTTCCGAGCGAGTATATATTCTTATACTTATAAGATTTCTATCAAGTATATATATATATATATATATATATATATATATAGAGAGAGAGAGAGGGAGAAAGATACAGAGAGATACAGAGAGAGAGAGAGATACAGAGAGATTTAATAGGCCGGTTAATCAAATTTGAGGAATAAAAAGCCAGCAAAATGATAACAATATTGACAATAAGATTGATTATATTTATAATATATTATTAGGCCTTTTGACTAAATTGAAGCACGAAGAGAAAAATTTTAAAGTAGGAACTTTCGGTCAGGCCTGCGTCCTTTTTCGACGAAACAAGGAATTAACAAAGAAGTGGTGTTTACTCCTCTGAGGAATGTTTTTGCTGTTGGTTAGAGGCCTCTCAGTGGAAATTATACTCTCTGAGTAAATCCAAATCTTTGTTTAATCCCTCAATGTGCTATTTTATTTTGTCGGCTGTTGAATGAAGACCATTTTTGTTTATATATATATATATATATATATATATATATATATATATATATATATATATATATATATTAGTGGCCAATGTGTATATATATATATATATATATATATATATTATATGTGCTCTACTCTGTATTGAGCACTCGTTTATGAATAGTAATTGTTGGTCATTGGAATTTATTCCGTATACACCAATCCTATACTTGTGTATATATATATATATATATATATATATATATATATATATATATATATATATATATATATATATATATAAATTTCCAAGCAGATAGAATCCAGGTAGAATTCAATGTCCAGGACAGAGTAAGAATATAATATAAAAAGCTCAAACACTAATATTCCATGGTCATAATTTATTACACTGGAATCGTAATTACGATCCAATTTATCAGATCTACAAATTCAATATATATATATATATATATATATATATATATATATATATATATATATATTCTTTCAAACACGTTTTGTTAAATAATATCGACATGTTAAATTCTTACATTGGCCAAATGCACTACTCTCTCTCGTAGGTTGACTTGTGATTTGTCAAGTTTTAGTACAATTCCCGCACATATAGATCAACATATGACAAATAAGCAAAATAATATTAACTTAAGACAAATTTTAGTAGATATCCTAAATATATTATCAAGGACTTAATGCAAATAAAGATTAACAATTCTGGAAGCTGTTGTAATACAAGGGAAGCAACTAGTAATAAATAAAGTACCTTTCTCTATAGGAGATTGTATATTGAAGGGTGTATAGATAAATAAAAAAATCACCTGAATTAGCCAAAATTAGTTATATGAACAGACAAAAAAAAACGAAATCCTTATAAACGAATGTAGGAACATTCGATAGTACCCGGGGAAGAAAAAAAACAAACAAAAGAAGAACACTCTGAATAATAGTTATATGTTCAATTAGAGAGACAAGAATCAAGGAGGTATCTAGGAAGGAATTTAATAGAGGAATGAAATTGTGACCCCGAAATCTGAAGGCGCAGTAGAATAGCGAAAGTTAAGCAAAGTATTAAGAAACAGGAAAATTTCATTACGAACAAAGGCAGCTCAATTTCTATGTAATATCAGTCATTCTACATGGAACTGAATAAATGATAATCATCTCACAAATGAAGAAGAGACTTGATACAACAAAAATATGGTTCTACAGAAGGATGCTGAGCGACGAGGATTTTCTAAGGAAAATGGAAACAAAAAGTACAATTTATCAAAAGAAGAGAACTGAAATTACTACGGTTCATAATGAGGAAAGAGAGCTTGGAGAACTTGATACTCACAGAACATATTAAAGGGAAGAGAGACAGAGGAAAGCAGAGATTAACCTATATAATCCCGTGTTAGTAACATGGGGTGTTTTGTTACCCTAAAAAGGTTAAAGTATTCGTAATTCCTAGTTGGCAGCTTGTTTCTTTTTCTCCTTCCCACAACTCTCCTAACTCAGTGAGGGTGTGCAGCACGTGGTGTGGCACAGTTGTAGCTCAGTTGTTGTAGAAGGCAAATGCATGGGGACTGTCCATTTTTTGGAGGGGGAAATCCTAGACGACTAATAGTGGATTAACGAGCTTATGTAAATGAATTAGAAATAACAAAAATACAATTTTTACTAAGGGCTACAAAGAACTAGAAGATGTGGAGAGCCATGATCACACATTTCCATAAAAGACACGGCACATAGAAGAATATTTATTAAGCGCGTTTTAAAGCCATAATGCAAACTTTTACCCCTTAAAATGTTCTTCCTTTTAATGAATACTTCCAATGTTGTTTTTTTAATGATCGAAACAAAGAAAAGAGTACTGAACTGTTACGTTATATCTGTCCTCCTGTATAGCAGCGAATGCTAGACAATCTCCTCAAAGATAAAGAAGAGACTTGAAGCAAGAGAAACAAAGAAAAGAGTACTGAATTGTTACGTGATATCTGTCCTCCTGTATGGCAGCGAATGCTAGACAATCTCCTCAAAGATAAAGAAGAGACTTGAAGCAAGAGAAACAAAGAAAAGAGTACTGAATTGTTACATGCTATCTGTCCTCCTGTATGGCAGCGAATGCTAGACAATCTCCTCAAAGATTGGGCAGAGACTTCAAGCAACAGAAATATTATTCTACAGGAGGATGCTGAAGATATCATAGGCCGAACATGTGATGAATAACGAGGTTTTGGAGAGAATGGAAACAAAATGAAACTTATATTTAACATCTTGAAGAGGCAGTTAAAATTCATGGGGCACATAATGAGGAAACAGGCCTTGGGAATTCTGATACTCACGAGACGGATTGAGGGAAAGAGGGTCTGAGGAAAGCAGCGATTAACATATATGATGCGTTTGAGCAAACAGATTGCAGAACAGGGTTTGGGAGAAATTAAAAGACAAATCTTATTAAAAGCTAAAAGGGGTAGGAAGATGTGAAGGGCCCTGACCGCCTACGTTCTGAAGTTGCACGCCACATAAAAGAAGAAGAAGAGTAGAAAGCTTTCGATTTTGATTTTAGATGATGCCCTGACTATACCTACAACCCAGTTCAGCGGTAAAACGCCCCCACCCTGTTTTTAACAAGGGTAAGAGTTCCTATCACGTGTTGTCAGCCGAGCGTTAAAGAAATTCGTAATAAGCAGAGAATTAAAAAAACATAAAAAATAAAAATAAATAAATCCACTCTCGTTAGAAATAGATTTGACGTCATACGGGTCGACTTCAAGGAGTTCCTTTATTTTGTATCACGTGCCGGTTTGACTGCTTGATTCTCAAACGTAATCCAATCCCCGCCTTCATAAAAAAAAAAAAAAAACGCAGATTGAAGCATTCGCGCAGCCTTCCTTTGCTTTCCCATTTTTTCTTTTTACTTTCATTTTCCCTTATTTTCTCGAATGTTCTTTTCCTTCCTTTATCTAATATCCCACTCTTTCCTTTTCTTTCTTTCCTCTCTCTCTCTCTCTTTTTTTCTTCCTTATTTTCGCCTTCTCCCTTCGGGATTTCCTTTCTTATCTGCTTGTTCCACATTCTTTCTCCCTTTTCTCTACTCCGCCATTTTGTGCACTGATTTCTTCGTTCGGCAAGAACTGTCTAAGTTAAACATCTGGAATCAACGTGAGTGCTCTTTTATTTCAGCCGATCTTTTTCCATGATTTCTTCTCAAAATAACCGCAGCCATAACCCTCCGCAAAAAAGTAAATAAATAAAATAAATAAAACTTATAGATCTCCTTGGTCTGTATCGCCTATCTTAGATTTAAAGAAAAAATATTTAACCGTAACGAAAAGAACATACAGTTGCTGTTGGACATAAATATATCATTTGGAAAATAGACCCTAGTCAAGCTTCTTTTTATGTACGATGTCCCTTTAGGGCAATCATCACTCGCCACAACTTATTTTTCAGCTCTTATCAACATTTACCTTTTTAGATTCTCTCCCACAACAAAATATAGAACATTGCGAAGAGGGAGGACAGTCCACATCTTGATGAAAATCTGCAAATAAAAACAAGAATACTGTGAAAAAGTAAGGGGTAACAATAGGATTTAATAACAAAGTTTAATAATAGGACTTAATGCCAAAGCTTAATAATAAAACCTAATAACAAGGCTTATAACAAGGCTTGATAATAGTGCTTAATGATAGGGCTTAATAAAAGTATTAATAAAAGGACATAATAACAAGGAATAATAATGAAGCTTAATAATAAGATTTAATAATAAGGCTTGGTAATAAGGCTTTATGTTAAGGTTGATATGAGGGCTTAATAACAAGACATAATAATAGGGCTTAGTGAGAAGGCATAATAGCAAGGTTTAATAATCAGGCGTAATAACAAAGCATAAGTATCAAGGCTTAATACTAAGGCAGAATAAAAAGGTTACATAAGTAATGAAAATAGAGCTTAATAAAAAGGATTAATAATCGGGCTTAATGATAACAGATAAAACGGCATAATAATAGGGCTTAATGATAACAGATAAAACGGCACAATAATAGGGCTTAATGATAAAGATTAAAAATAAGATTTAATAATAGGATTAAAAACAACCTTTGATAATTGGGATTATCAGGGCTTTATAATAAGGCGTACTGACAAAGCTTAATAATTATAGGGGTAAATATCAAGGTAAATAATTGGGCTTATAATAAGGCTTAATAAAAAGGTTAGATAATTAGGGCTTAAGAAAGAAAGAATTAATAATGAGGCTTAGTGACAAGATTTAATAATTTAATTTAAAAACAAAGCTTGATAATAGCGCTTAATAACATGAATTAATAATGACCATTAACGACAAGGATTAGTAATACGGCTTAATTATAGAGCTTGATAATAGGGATTTAAAATAGTGCTTTGCAATATTGCTTAATAACAAGGAAGAATAATAGGGTTTGATTAATAGGGCTTGATAATATGGCTTAATATTAGGTTGGTGCAAAAATAATGACGTAATAATGTCGTTTTTTTACGTATTTTTAACGTCAAAAAACGACATTATTACGTCATTATTTTTGCACCAACCTAATAAGGTGTAATAATCGGGCTTCATAATAGGGATTAATGATAAGCCTAAATAAATACAACTTAATAACAAGGTTTTATAATAAGGATTAATAATAGGATTTGATAATAAGGCTTAATAAAAATGCTTAATGACGAGGCTTAAAATAAGACTTAATAACAGGGCTTAATAATAATGTTGTATAATAGGTCTTATTAACAGGGTCTAATAATGAGTACTGAGAGGGCTTAAAAATGAAGCTTAATTAGGAGGATTAATAACGATATAATAAGAATTAATAATGGGGCGGGATAAAAAGCATTAATAATAAGGCTTAATAACAAGTCTTGATAAAAGGGCTTTATAACAAGAAATAGTAATAAAGCTTTCCAATAGGACTTAATAACAAGGGAAAATAATGGTCCTTTTCACCGGGATTGATAATAGTGTTTAATAACAGGGATTGATAATATGGTTTCAAAATAGGATTGACAATAGGGCGAAATAGTAGGGCTTGAGTATAGGGATTAACGACAAGGATTGATAATAGGGCTTAATAATAGAACAAGGATTAGTAATAAGGCTTAATAACATCGATTAATAACAGGGCTTTATAATAGGGCGTAAGAGTAGAGCTTGATAATAGGGATCGATAACAGAGTTTAATAATAGGTCTTAATGACAAGGTTTGATAATAGTGCTTAATAATAGGGCTCAATGACCAGTCTTGCAAATAGGTCTTAATATGCCTTGCTAATAGGGCTTAACGATAAGGATTAATAGCAGGGCTTGATAATCGCGTTTAATAATAGTGCTTAATAATAGGACAACTAAAGAGTTTGATAATAGGTCTTAATTATATGGCTTAATTATGGAGCTTGATAATAGGGGATAATAGTAGGTCTTTATAAAAATGCCTGATAACATGGACTAATAATCGGACTTAATAATATGACTTGATAATAGGGTTTAATAATAGGGCTTGATAATAAGGCGTAATAATAGCGCTTTATAAGATGGCTTAATAATAAGTTTTAATGATATGTAATATGGTGTAATGTTAGAGCTTGAGAATTCATTTCCATTATAGTGTTTAATAATCAGATTAAATGACAAGGCTTGATAATAGGGTTTAATAATAGGGCAAGTCTTGAAAATAGGTCTTGACAAAATGCCTTGCTAATAGGGCTTAACAAAAAGGATTAGTAATAGGGCTTAATAACAATACTAAGGCTTAATAATAGGGTTTGATGATTGCATTTAATAATAGTGCTGAATAACAAGGATTACAAACAAGATTTAATAATAGGACTTAATTATAAAGCTTTATAATAGGGCTTGATTATATGGCTGACTTATAGGGCTTTATAGTAGATCATTTTAAAAAGGCATGGTAACAAGGACTAATAATAGGCCAATAATATGGATTGATAATATGATTTAATAATAGGGCTTGATAAAAAAGCATAATAATAGAGCTTGATAAGATAGCTTAATAATAGGGCTTAATATGATTTAATAATATGTAAGAATAGTATGTAATTACAATGATTAATAACAGGCCTTTGTAATATGTCGTAATATTAGGGCTTTTTATTTCATCTTGATTATAGCGTTTAATAATCTGACTAAATGACAAGGCTTAATAATAGGCCTTGTTAAAAAGCCTTACTAATAGGGCTTAATAAGAAGAATAAATAATAGGGGTTGCTAACATGGTTTAATAATAAGGCTTAATAATAGAGCCTGATAATAGGGTTTAATACTTGTGCTTAATAACAAGGATTAATAATTGGGCGTAATGACAAGGATTATTAATAGAGCTTAATAATAGGGCTTACTTATAGATCTTGATAATAGTGCTTAATAATAGGGCTTCATAAAAGGGCTTGAAAACAAGTGTTAATGATAAGTTTTAATAATAGTATTTTCTAATAGGACGTAATAATAGGGCTTGATAATATGGCTTAATAATTAGACGTAATAATAGGGCTTGATAATAGGTTTTAATGGCAAGGATTAATAATAGAGCTTCATAATTAGCTTTACCACTAGGGCGCATAATAGGACTTGATAAGTTTTAATTATAGCTTCTTTCGATATTTATAACACTCCCCAGATGAGTTTTCAAATATTTATTTATAAATATAAATGGTTTCAAGGGTTTTAACTACGTTGATATCAATTTAGCATTGCAGATATTCAAAATTTCATAAGACATTCGCATACATTTCAAAGAATATTTATTCCATTCTAAAAAATCTTTTGCCAGCCTATCTATATTTGATGCTAGATGTTTCTCGCAGGTATCTGTAAGCTTAACACCTGGAGCGTACAGTGATGAAATCTTCTGTTAAAGGAAAGAATGAAACGATGTAAGAAGAATGCTTGTTGGCATGACAACCCTTCCAGAACAATTAACGACAAGTGGGATAAATATAAACACATTCAAGAGACCATTCCTTCTTTCTGTCTTGTTGCTATTCGTTTTGAGTACTGTCTTTTTTTTTGTATTTCTTTTTTCATTTTTTATTTTTACTCGTCATTTTTTCCTGAGAGCTTCAAATTCGAGCGTTGTCATTTGAGACAGATATTGGTTGAATGTGCCTTTCCGTTTTTATGATAAATTAGTACATTTCATCATAAATATATATATATATATATATATATATATATATATATATATATATATATATATATGTATGTATGTATGTATGTATGTATATTTGTGTGTGAGTCGTGTATAAGCATATGCATACGTGATATATGTTGGCCTACAAGTGTAAACTATACTACAAATAACATACAAACACACGCACACACGTATATATATATATATATATATATATATATATATATATATATATATATATATATATATATATTCAGTTGCATGGATATTAGTTTGTAACACTGGGTTTCACGCTTTTGCGATTTGTCTGACGATCGCAAAAGTGTGAAACTCAGGGTTACAATCTAACATCCCTACAACTGAATATGTTAGCTCATATCACAGATATTAGACATTTTTAACTAAATGCCGGGCATATATATAT
>OZ010574.1:16191184-16196184 GCA_963932145.1 Acanthosepion lycidas | reverse complement strand
GTATGTGCGTGTATTGTGTGTCTGTCTGTATTTGTGTGCGTGTATTTTTTCTGTGGTTGTGTCTGTGTGTGTCTGCTTCACTATGTCCACAGTTTGTCAAACGCTATCTCTTAAATCTGCAAAAGAATTCAGTAAAGTATTTGCAGGATCATTTGAGGCACTTAATCACAGACATTCACAACAGAAAACAATAACAGGAGTGAAAATGGCGTTCGTGTTTCGCCAATTCTAAAACATCATTTAGCCTTAAACAATGGCGAGTTGTGTCACGTTTTAATGTCACTTTTGTATTTCACCGAAAGATATTTTCAGCGCCCCCAAAGCAGATACGAAAAAAGAAAAACAGAAAAACTTTTGGTATGTGAGGTGACACCAACTTAGAGTAGATGTTAAGTAGGATGGTTAGTAAACCTTCATGGTGATGGTGGAGGCTAATGCTCAACCAGAAAGATGTCTGCCGAGGAAAATATGGCGTCTTAAAGAAATACTCTTCTTGCATGGGTTTTAAACTCTTTTTATTTCCAGGAAAGAACATGAAAACCCAAGTCGCTTTAAGTTTTTAAGGATCTGTCTTACAAATTTTTTTAGTCGGTTTCACCCAATGCAAGGTAAAAAAGCCACTGAGACACAAGGGTTTACTGGGTGTAGGAGGAAAGTAGATAGCGATAGGCATTACGTTTAATTTTTTTTCAGATTACAGTTGGCTGGAAAGCATGCAAGAAAAGAAACTGTTGGCATAGAATTTACGGTTACATCTAACAAACTCAAATGTATATTGATAAGATCTCGATGCCAGTTTAGTATTGCTCTTAAATTCATACAGTCTAGGTTCCATAGCGAAGACCTCATCCGAACAAATTGCCAGGAAAGTATTCATAGAAAAGACACAGAGAGACAACCTTAAGTCTACCATTTGTCCTTGTTTTGAATATTGCTGCTACATTTGATTTGGTGTTCATGTTATATATTTAGAGATTCTTGATAAAACCATCTGCGATTTTATTGGTCCTGGCCTGACATCTTGTCTTCAGTCACTTTCCAGTCGCTGCATCATAGTTTCCCTGTGCCTTTTCTATAAACACTTCCAAGGGAATTTTCTGATGATTTTTTCTGTCTTGTAAATATTCATTAGGGCTTCATTTTTAGATGTTGTTTTTTATTCCTCCCGCCACAGACTAATTGTACATATAGGAACTATTAAAGGCTATATAAAGACTTGAGGTATTATGGTGACTGCAGTAAGAATAGTAAGTAAGAATGTGTTCTTTTGGTATAAAGAATACTGTGGTGTATTTCGGTCAGTTTTCGGGTAAGTTTAAGATAAGACAGATTGAAGCCCAGACTTTCCTCAGCTCCCCCTTTTGGCCTTGTGCCACATTTTTGTATTTTCAAAATAAATATACGTTCCTCTATGGTGTCTAAACTTTACGAATTTAAGCTCAATACTACATTGGCGACAAGGTTTTATCATTTTACATTTGAAATCGCTCGGTTTAACCGTAAGTGCTATGCTAACAGTTTCTTCTCTCGCACTTATCGCTTGTGGAACTCTCTTCCGGTTTCTTGTTTCCCAGTCAACTTTGATTTTCAAATATTTATATGCAACGTCAATCGTTATCTTCTGTCTTCTTATTTTGTGTTCTTTTATTGTCTTCTCTCTATAATAGTGTATTTTTCTCGTATTATCTAACTCTCAGTAACCCCTTAATGCTTTACTTCGAGAGAAATGATTTTAAAAAACAGGGTTAAAAACAACAAGCAAGACAATAAAGCCACTAAGACGCAAAAGTTTATCCAGAGTTAGAAAATACGAGAAAAATATACTATTAAGGAAAGAAGACAATAAACGACCAACGGTCAAACGGTTTTTCTGTTCTGTGCTGTCGTAGTACCGTTGAAAGGAAGAACAATTGCGCCAACTTTCATTGGTACCCAGCCGAATGAGTATCTCTTCTACATGTTATCGATTTGAATTCAATTGTTACGCTAGGTTTTGCTGATGTTGTGTGAGAACGACTTCGTGATCTTTACGATGGCTAACAAATTTCGAACAACTTAGGCTTTGAGTGTATCTCAGCAAATACGCTTATGTGATTCAGGTCAGGCTTTTTGGCGAATGCTAGTTAAGTCAAACACAAGTGCAACGCGCGGTTTAAGACCGGTCGTGTATCGGTGCCAAGATGACGCGCATTTCAGGTGAAACAGTCACGAGAATAAAGCCAGAGACAATAGGGAGGACTGCTGCCTGTCCTCGCGGATGGGTCCGCCTCACATAATTGGAACTAAGGCTCGAGATGAAACGCTAATGGGATCGCAGACAAGGCTTTCAGGATGAGGACATCTGTGAATCATTTGAGGCGTGGATACTTTTTTATTTGCTTAACTAAATCCGTTCAGTTTTAAGAAAACATAATTACAATGATTATTTTGACTTATGTAGATGATTCTGTAAATTTGTTTTCCGGCTCCCCTTGACTTAAGGTAGTAATGTGAAATGGCAGACGACAACAATGCTTATTTCGAACGCTATATATTTTCAGAATTACAATTGGATTTTAACAAGACTGATATACACTGTGCTAAACTTTTGAGATTATTTTTTTAAATTTCATCCAAAGTTCGATAATGAAGAGCAGATTACTTTTAATAAATTTTATGAGAGCCAGAAAACAAGCTACTGCATTTTCGATAATTCTCTACGGTGCATGATAGTTAATCTTAAGCATCAGTCCATTATGTGCCATGCGCGATACACGCTTAGGCGATCATGTATCTTTCGTTACATGACAGAATAGGCAGATTTTTTTCCGGCAGTAGGTTGCTATTTCTTTTTGCAATCAGTTGCCATCCAAGGCTATAGAACCCAGCCTGTCCTGTTATTTACCTATAGCTGGGGAGAGAAGACGAGGAGTCATACCTTTCCCAAGGGTTTTAGCACGTAAGGGAATATAATGGATTCGAGTGGAATTCGAACTCGGCTCTCCGATTCCTCAATCCGAGCCGCTATCCATTACTCTATTCTTAAATCCAATGTCAATCGTTATCTTCTGGCTTCTTAATTCGTGTTCTTTTATTGTCTTCTCCTCATAATAGTATTTTTTTTCGTATTGTCTAACCCTCAGTAACTCCTTGCGTCTTAGTGGCCTTGATGCCTTAGTTTCAGTGAAATGACTTTAAAAATATAGTGATGCGAAAACAAAACTCCATGCAAAAATACTGGGCTACCAGCGAAAATTTCATTTCAGCTCTTTTCTTAAGCTAAAAAGGATTCTTTTGCAAAAACTGACCTTTATTATTACAGAAAGTAGAAATAATAATTTGGCTCTAATAACTTCTTTAGTTCGATATGGCGTTGAACAGAACAATGTTCAAATTTTCTCATTGGTAATTGTTTTCCTCTCATCTTGGCAGTAAACACAGAACTCTTAGAGATGGCAGAGTTTTTGTTTAGTGCGCTTCTTTCTTCAGTTCTCGCCACAATGGTTCCATTATATTGGAATCATGACTTTCTGCTAGACAGTCTTCTAAAAGTCGTACGTCTTCATCCTCAAGAAAACCTTTTTGCTGCACGCGATGCGTGACAAGAAGCACTATCACGCTGAGAAAATTCCCCATCTTCGTAATCTCCAAGATTAGTCCATAGTAAACTAATATGGTTTTCGATGTTTTTCAATTTTCTTCTATGTCATTTGATACTACCCCGCGTCTCCACCAATAATATATTCTACCCTCTTTGTGTCATATCTTGCATTGTTTCTTTCTTCTTAGGTGTTCTCTGGCATTAGTATGTAATTCTATTTTGTATGCATCACTATAATGATCCTTCAACCATTTCAATCGTCTCACAACACCACGTGACCTGACTTGCGTAGCAGTTTTTAGCCAAGGACAACATTGCCCCGGGTTGACAACCACCATATTCCCCAGATCTCTCCCCTCGCAACCTATGCTTCGTCAAAAATCAAATCACAGTTGATAGGAACAAGATTTCAAGACATCCAGAAAATTCAAGAGAATGACACGAGGCAGCTGATCGCTGTTACAAAAAAAATAATATAAAAAAATTTTACTGTCTGGAAATAACCTAAAGTCTTAATTATTAAACAAGAGAAACAAAAATAAAATACAAAGAGTGTATAAAAATAGATACGCTTACATATGTCTGTCATTGTCTCTCTCAATATATATATATATATATATATATATATATATATATATATGAATCCTCCTCTTCTCTCTCCAGCTATGGGTAAATAGCAGTACAGACTGGGTTCTATATCCTAGGACAACTCTGAATTCTATACCTGCGGAGGGTCGTTTGGGGAACTTGTGGCACGTTGTGCACCAGGTCCTCTGTATTATGTATATGAATAGAAATATTATTACACATTGGTAGCAGGACTCGGAGTTTCATACACAACGCAATCTTCAGGTGTTGGGTAAAGACTGGCTGTTAGATCATTTAAATTTTAATAAAAAATAACTGCTAACAGAATGCTGACGCAGTTCATTTAGTATACGGAGATTACGGTTTGTTTGTTTTTTTAAATATATATATTTTTATGTTAAATAAACGGAATTTATTTTTTGACCTGATGATTGCATTATGCATGAAACTCCAAGTCGTGCTACCGGTGAGGGATAATATGTATATTTATTAATATATACTTAATAGCTCTGCTATATTACATTGAGCACTATTTTATTTAGACCAGCACTCACTGTAGGATACCTTATATTGATATATATATATATATATATATATATATATATATATATGTGTGTGTGTGTGTGTGTGTGTGTGTATGTGTGTGTGTGCATAACTATGTACATGCATAAATGTCTTTGTGTTTGTAAGTATGTGATTGTTTACACTTTCTGTTAACGTTAAAGAATTCTATCTGTCCCCGCGGGCACATCTGTAATCGAGAGGTTAGGCACAGGTGATTTCAGACATCCGCTTTCGGTACAAATTGATCATCTCGGTATATTGACTTACT
>OZ010574.1:16151184-16188684 GCA_963932145.1 Acanthosepion lycidas | reverse complement strand
AGCGAATAAATTAGAATAGCTTGTTGACTTAATACTAAACAGTTGTGATTCGTTATTTATTAATTTTGAATGGGCTCTGAATTCATTATAGTCTTTTAGATAAGACTGTACGTTTGTTTTTAAGTGTGCATGTATATTTCTACTTCTGTTTATATAGGTATATACATCTATATACTTCTATTTGCGCATGTGTGTCTGAATGTAGGTTTATTTGTGTGTTTTTATATGTAGGAGTGTAGGTTGATATATTTGTTTGTATTTATATCTCTATGTGCACGTGTATATTTGTGTGTATATGTATGTATACATGTATATATCTATATATAAGTATGAGTATGCATGTATTTATGTATTTATTTATGTATATAGTTATATATTTGTGTCCGTGTATTTATTCACGTGTATACAAAGACATACATACATTTACATATATAGATATACACACGTGCAGTTTTTCCACATATTAGCTTGGTGCTAAAATAATGTCGTTTTCTCACATATGTTACTATGTGAGAAAACGACATTATTTTTGCACCAATATATATATATCAGCTAAGTGGCAAAGATTTTACTTGTATTAATTTTACACACACACACAGACACACATATATATATATATATATATATATATATATATATATATATATATATATATATATATATATAGGGCTTTACGTGCTCCACCATTTTTGCTCCTGCTCTCATGCACAAAACTGGAGTTGGCTCCCCTCAGGTCCCCATTTTCAAAAAGGAGCCGCTCCAGCTGCAACTCCATTAAAAGAAGAACGGGTCTTTTTCGACGCTCAATCATTAAAATGTTCCTTCTTTCATAAACGTTGGACATTTATCGGTTTTTAAAATCTTCAAAAAAATATATATATATATATTTGTGATACGTTATTTGAGTAAAATTAGCAAATTTAATGTTAAATTAATCTGATTTGAAACCATTACTTGCTTTATCATAAAAATTAATATAAAATCATTTGAACTGAAAAATGCGCGAAAAAATATAATGCTGAATATTACGTTATCGCTGGCCTAAAAAAACAAGTTTTTAACCAAAATTCCGAACGTCCTAGAAAGGATTAAAAATATTTTTTAAAATAATTAAAAAATACTTTGGTATTCCCTCTTAATAATAACATAAACATTTTTGCAATAAAACTTTGTTTTTATTAAGTTTGGGGCTTTTTTCCTCATGCTATGAATTTTGGCGAATTAGTGAACATGCCTGAATGTAATTAAAATGAAGTCTGAAATTATGCTTATTAAATTTTCTTATTAAATAATAAATGCTAAGAACAAATAAAACGAGACTTTTTCTGAAAGTCTCGTTTTATTGTAAAGAAAACATCACAAAATATCAGTTGTTTTCAATTAATTCCCAACTTAACTAAATTCATTTTCTTGAAAGTATTTTACGATTTCGAAACTAACCTTTACCGTAGTTTGTTATACAAATAGCCATTTAAAAGATTTTGTTAGGTGCATTGTAAAACTTTAGTTAACTTACAGTTTTGGGGCGAAAAGTTATTCTCGTCGGTGTTCCAATTGGCAAGGGAAACTTGTGAAGTTACTTTGAACAACAGAGAAACACAAATCTTCTGTTGTCAAGAGTTGTGGGGATATGACGTTTATTTCTCTGGGGTGTAGAACAACAATGGGTAGGAAAATTCGCTATGAAATAAAAGTCGATTGAAAATTGATTTTAGGGCAATTATGGGGTGGAGATTTGGGGGCTAATCTTCCCTCCTATATTTATAAATAACTGAAAATCGTGGGGTGCAGAAAAAAAAACTTACAACAATAACAGAGCCTTACTTGCAGAAATGAGATTTATGGGGCTAATTATTAAAATAAAAAATAAATTATAATTTCATTTCAGAACAAAATGTAACATTTCAGACCAAGAATCAGTTTTATTCAACATTTGGACGAATATCGAGTGAAATAGGCGAGAAAATACAACGGAAGTTGTTACCTGTAAAGATTTCATTTATTTTTAATAACTTTCTTTGAATAATAATAATAATAATAATAATAATTGATGTAATGAATATGCATACACCTGAGTTCCCCCTCACAGTAATATGATTGGCTGGTGTCAGCCATAAATACAGACTGATGTGGAGGGTCATGGGACGCTTATAGTCTTTGCCTATTGCCTACACCTATTGCCTACCACTACGACGAGGACCAGTCCACTACGGTTACCTGCTAGATTGTCCTACTCGGCTACATTAGTCCAAAACCACTTTGCTACTTCGAACAAATATATCCCTTTCCGGGACATATCAATAATAATAATAATAATAATAATAATAATAATAATAATGGCAAAATTGTGTACAAAAGTAAATTATCAATAAATTAAAAAGAAAGCATTATTTATTCATTCAGCAATAAAAGTTCGTCATAAAACAAAAAAGTCAAACCTTTCTTCCCCCACACAAATATCTACAGACATCTTTTATGCTCTCTCTCTCTCTCTCTCTCTCTCTCTCTCACCGACACTCTCATACATATCTAATAAAAAATGTCTTCAAATACTTTCTACGGAGTGACTGACTCCTTTGAAGGCATTTTTTCAGACTGTCTCCTGCAACTTAAAAGAAATGCCCCGGACATCAGAACGTTAACACATTGATTGTCAAAGTCACTTGCCTCTTGACCAAAACCCGGGCATAAGTTGAAATGGCTTCCATTTTCATGTGTAACTAACGCACGCACGCACACACACAAGAGCGCGCACGCGCACAAACACACAAAAATAAACACAATTTCTTATTCCCTCTCTCTTTTCTCTCTCTCTTTTCTCTCTTTCTCCCTCTCTCATATATTTACCACAGATATTACGTAATAATAAAAAATAACTCAAAAAATTTAGCACAGATTTTAATTTCTTTTCTTTTTTATTGTTAAATACAAACTAATGTTTAAAAAAAATTCAAATAATTTTGGAGGGAGGAGCGCGATGGATATAAGGCGTCATACGAAATCTTCTTTCCATTTTCTCATAGATTTTTTTAAATTTTACACACACACACACACACACATATACATATATATATATATATATATATATATATATATATATATATTAGTAAATCCCACATTACCCTACGCCTATATATATATATATATATATATATATATATATATATATATATTGATAAAAATCCGTAATATCCTACGCCTATACATATGCCTATGCATATATACAGGGTGACCAGAAAGTTCGTGTGCACTTTTAAAAATTATAAATTGAAAGTGCACACGAACTTTATGGACACCCTGTATATATATATATATATATATATATATATATATATATATATATATATATATATATATATATATTAATAACAACCCATAATACCCTACGCCTATATATATATATATATATATATATATATATATATATATATATATATATATATATATATCGCGTTATATATATATATATATATATATATATATATATATATATATATATATATATATATATATATATTATAAAGTATCTAATTATATTCCGTTCCGAGATGAATCTATCTATAGTGGCTTCCAAAGTTGGCGTTCTTCGTTATATGAAAGTCAAATATTTGCAAGATTCACTTATCTGCCTGGAGCGATGTTTTTTCGGCTTGCCGATTCTGTGCACCTGTTGTAAATAAAGTCAGTTTTATATTTGCAGTTGATAACTGATGCGCTGTCAAGAAAGAACGTGTTAAAATATCTGTGCCTGACACAGGTGCATGCGCTTAACGCTATACTCTTCTAGTTTGTTTCTTTCTTTTTGTTTTATTATTATTATTATTATTATTATTATTATTATTATGGAGAAAAGCAACTATAGGTAAATAGGGCAGATTGGGGCTCTTCAACATTGGGTGGCAATCAGTCTAGGATAAAAGAGATTATGAATTCAAAATATCCTACTATGGATAAATAGTAGGGGATATTGTTCTCTTCGGCCTTGGTTGGTAACCAGTCTATGAGAAAGTCATCTCTGAATTCAAAAACCGTATGTAGGCCTGGCAAAGCCTACACTACGCAGTTAATGAAAGGATTGTGCTATGATCGCTATTGCCTGATTTGCCTGTTTTCTTTTTCATAAATATGCATACACTTGATATCATATTTGTGATCCGTTGCACTTTCTCGGACTAACGTTTTCCGTGGACATGAAGTGGGATGATTATATTAAATCAACTGCTTGGTCTGTTGCTAGAAATGTTGGTTCAATGTGTCATACTAGACACTTTTTCTCGCCTGAATCTATCTTGCATATTTATAAATTGACCATTCGTTCACACCTCGGATATTTCACTGACATCAGGCCTGGTGCTTCCGCGAGGAATTTAGAGATTCTTGATAACCTACAAAGAAAAATCTGCAATATTATTGGTCCTGACCTGGAATGTCGGCTTCAGTCGCTTTCTCAACGCCCGAATGTAGTTTTCCTCTGCCTTTTCTATAAATAATTTCATGGTAATTGTTCTGATGTTCTGACTGGTTGCGACCCCAAAATATATGACCCATCCTGCTATTTTACCCATAGCTTGGGAGAAGATATGGATTCATACTTTTCCCAAGCACGTATTTGCACGTAAGTGAACTAAATGAACTCAACTGAATTTCGAACGACTCTCCTATTCCTCGGTCGGAGCCGCCATCGTTTTTACTCCACCGTGTCACTATCGGAGTAGCAGCGTTTTTTGTTTTGTTTTGTTTTTTTTTTGTTCAATTTATTGATAAACATTTAATAAACTGGATCTTTTCAAAAAGTAAACCAACTCTTTCGTCTCCAACCATTTTCGTCTCACAGTCTTACACGGAATTTGGTAATGGTATCCGCTTCATCATATGGATACCAAGCAGCCTAATGTCGGTTGAAAGTTACAAAAAAATCTTTCTCTGAAAACAATTTTCAGGAAAACAGGTTTTTCAAGTCCCTTGTTATTGTTTTTTCCAGCACTGACGAGGTCTTCCCTTTTTATCTTTTGTTCGTAGTATAGTAGAACGTGTATATCTTGGTTATGTCATTTTCTCTTCGAGTTACAAGTGCTATCCATTTTCGTTGTCGCTAGTGTTGAAAGTCCTCAAGTAACGTAGTTTCCATTATTTGATACAGTTCTTTGCTTCTGATTCTGTAGCGTCAGCCCACGTTGATCGAACAAGTTTTGTCCTCTTCAAAACCTACAGAGTTCATTCGCTTGAAGCTATTTTTGATCATAAATCTGATAACGCATTTGAAAACAACTAACATTTTAGATATTTCTGAAAAAGTTTGACGCCATGCATGACATCAGCATAAAAGTTGATGAGATCTGGTTGGGCGCCATGAGTGACTTCCATATGAAAGTCTCGGCCCGAAGAGGCTATTTAAGAACATGTCTTAAGTTTTCATGTTAATGTTTCGATTTCATAGCAACTTAGGATGCTGGGTGAAAATTTCCAATGTTCAGTTTCCTCATCTCCATTTTTTAATCATTTCATCCCAGGCAAGGCAATAAAACATCTAAGAATCAAGGTGTTACTGAGTGTGAAAGAATAAGAAAAACATTATTAAGGAAAGAGAATAATAAAAGAAGTAGGAACGAGAAAATAGTAGATAACAATAAACATTGCATTTAAATCTTTTAAAATCAATGTTGACTAGAAAGTAAGAAGCCGAAAGAGATCTCTACAAGCAAAATCTGCGAGTAAAGAAGCTTTTAACATAGAACTTACAATCCAATTCAACTGTAAAATGATGAGAACTTGTTGACAATCTAGGACTGTGTTTAAATTAATCTAGATTTCATCTAGAGGAAAGTTCATCAGGACATTTACCTTGAAATATTTATAGGAAAGGCACAGGGAAACTACATTATTTTTTTTAAGCGTTTCACCCCAAGCAAGGCGGGAAGCCACTAGCACGCAAGGGGTTAAAAGGGGTTACAGAGAGTTGGAGCGAGAGAAGTGAAAGTGAGGAAAGGATGAAGAGAAGGATAGGGGATAGATCAAGGCATCTGGAGACGACGATTGACATTACATTTGAATAGTTGGAGATTATAGTTATCAGTGAAACAGGAAAAGGGGAGGGAGTTTCACATGCGAGAAGTGCGAGACATGAAGCTATTGGAGTAGAAGAGACGGCTACATTTAACAGTTTCGATAGTGAAAGAGTGTGAGCGAGATGACAGCCTAGCAGAACGCTTAAATTCATGAAGTCTGGGAACCAGCGAAAGCAGCTCATCGGGGCAGTTACCATGAAAGTATTTGTAAAAAAAAAAAAGACAGAGGGAAGCGTCGGGAAAGTGACTGAAGCAGAGATTTCAGGTCAGGACAAATAAAATTGCCGATTTTTTTCTTTGAACTCTATCAAGAATCTTTAAATATATAGCAAGAGCACCAGTCAGCAATATTTAAATAAAGGATGTATAAATAGATAAGATATAGAAAGATTGTCTAGCATGGCACGAAACTTTCCTAGCAACTGATTCAATATAATCTTTCTACTTCATGTCAGTCCGAGAAGACACAACGAATCACTCTCCTGGAGGTTAGCATCAGTCATCCCGATGGAAGGCAGGAAGGGGCCTCTCAGATGATTAATAGAAAGCAGCTTTGTTTTGGAATTTTCAAAATTGGCAAGCCATTTCTTGCCCCATTTAACAACAGGTTATATTTTTAAATCAGCTGCTAATTTGACCTTAGACTTAATATTAAAACAGGAATAAATACTTGTGTCATCAGCATAGATATCGAATTGAGAGCTGAAGACATCGGGAAGGTCATTGGCGAAACTTTGGAATAACGTAGGTCCAAGTATATATATACTAAATTTGTTATAACTTATCCATACACCGAGGTATATGAAGCGTTAATGTTTACTAATTCCACATCCTGAATGTTTATGATGGATTAAAGTTTGTGCTTCGCCGAAGAACCATGTTTACAATGATAAATGTATGTGAAAAGTAAAAGATTTTACAGGCAATTTTTTTGAATATATATGCGTATGATTTTGCCTCGGAACACCAGATCTTATGTATGGAAGAGATTTCAGAAAGATCTTTGACTATTGAATCGTTTAAAAATTAATAAAATTATTCATGAAAATTGTCTGGAAGACATCCGGTATAACAGCCCACGGGCTACCCCTAGCCCACAGGCCACTCCCCACCTCCAGCCTAGAATATCCATGTGGTTATTATAGTTTAGTTTGATTTATACACAGGTTATAAGGTAGGGTGTGGATTTTCTTGTCTACCTCATTTTATACCCAGGTGTATAAATTAAACTCGCCTAAGACGGAATAGTAAAATTTATATTATTGTATAGGCGGGAAGGTAATAAATCATGAAGTGTCAAATGCCCTCAAAGATTTCTCATCTGCATTCTGCCGTCTTCAATTTCTCAACTCTTGGTTTACACATTAATAGGCGTAACCTCTGGTTGCCTATTGTTGATTGCTTGCTTCGCTTTGTACGGCTTATCAATGCTTTGCATTACAGGTTATTTACAGAAAATATATTTAGATCGTAAGATATATATATATATATATATATATATATATATATATATATATATATTTCAATAAAGATGCAATTAATTTACAAATTCATGAATTATTCATACATAAAACAAATACAAAGGTTAATGATTAAATGGCGAGAAATCCATCTTCGCGAACAATTCAATAATATACAAAAATCCCGAATCTGTTTATGAATGAAAAGATCCTGTTTTATAAATTTCCGTTGCATTAGATCTTTTTATTTTACAAGCTTTCGTCTGTTCCTACAGACATCCTTAGTTCTGAAATAGATTGTGTTCTTCATAAACAGATTCGGGGTTTTTGTATATTATTGAATTGTTCGCGAAGATGGATTTCTCGCCATTTAATCATTAACCTTTGTGTTTGTTTTATGTATGAATAATTCATGAATTTGTAAATTAATTGCACCTTTATTGAAATTAAAATAACTGATCCAAATGCAACTTTCGGATAATAAGTGCGACATTACTGTAATTATTGAACAATATAGTTCATGCCACTTTGACGGAAAATTTACCAGTAAAAAAGAATTCTCTTATCACTACATTTGTACATAAACGCAGAACTTTAACCTTAAAATTTAAATTCAAACTCAGCGTTGCGACTGCACGTTCCAAAACAATAACACACATTTCTCATAGCATTTTTCGGATTACAACACAATCTATTTCATACCTGAGGATGTCTGTAGGAACAGACGAAAGATTGTAAAATAAAAAGATCTAATGCAACGGAAATTTATAAAACAGGATCTTTTCATTCATAAACACATTCGGGGGTTTTTATATTATTGAATTGTTCGCGAAGATGGATTTCTCGCCATTTAATCATTAACCTTTGTATTTGTTTTATGTATGAATAATTCATGAATATATATATATATATATATATATATATATATATATATATATATATATGTATATATATATATAATTGTTTAGTGACACTAATTAACCCATAGTGGAGGGAGTAAAGATGGATTCATACTGTTGTAACATACCTACAAACGATAATGGGCATGTCCTCATTCACATAAATACAGTAGTAAATACTGTATGTTGTTCTGCTGTCGGAGATTCGTCTCCAGCTGTGCTAGTCAAACTCTCTGCCAACTCTCTGTCTGAGGATCCTCTCAGCAGAAAGGATCCTCAGACAAGGCTATATAGACGGGCAGAGTCTCGTCTCGAGAAACAGCTACCCGACCCCGTTTTATACGGGGTCTACGGGGAAATTTGGCCGAGCCTAATGGGTCGGATACCCCACATTAAATTCGTCCTTGTTCCACATCTGACTGCGTGGGGCGGTTGGTAGATATGCTGCAGTTGGAGATTCATTGTGGAATTCACTTGACTCACTTCTAAATGAATACAATATGGGAAACAGTAATAAGGAGTGCCAGAGAAAAGCAGTAATAACAACAAAAATTGCAATATAAGCTCTGGTAAAAGCATGCAATGATAACAGCAAAAATTGCAATATGACCACTGGTAAAAAAAATGACTGCTGAAGACATTAGCTTTATAATACCCAGAAATTCATACACAGATGGCACATGACACAGTGGATAAAGGCGTTAGTTAGATCCAGTGACATGACCCAAAGAGTGTGAGTTCAATACCTGTTAGTGGAGAACTTTCAGAGGGGAATTAACAGGTGATAACTGACATCCACTCCAAGGCACATGGAACTAGAATGGTTTACCCCAGTGAGCGAAATAAATGGTTCAGTTCGACATTCCAACCACCCGAAGAAGGCCGGAGCGTACAACGGCCGAAACGCTGTGATGAATATGGCGACGAAGGTGAGGACAATAGTCCGAATAATGTAAATAGTGTTACTTCTAACCGTTGACTTCTTCTACGCACTGCTGGGGATCTTATATGTGCTGTTCTTGTCCTAAGTATTATCGTTCATTACGTTTGATTATTCTATTCAGTAACCTTCCCAAGGTTGCAACACATACCTTTCCCAAAGGTATTTGCGCGTAAATGAATATAACAAACCCAATTGGTATTCGGCTCTCCGATTTACAAATCTAAGATATTATCCATTACACCACTCGCACATCCAAGCATGCAGCACCTGGTGTTGTATAGTCTTCTTTGTGGGGGGGGGGTGCTTTTATCTCGTCTGGCCGGTGAACGCTGGTCATTTTACTTCATGTCCTATTCTTCTCTTGGTCAATATTGCGAAATGTTCTTTGGCTTCCGAGACGAAAAGTATCAACAAAGAGAACTTTTAACTTAACTATTATTTTATTAACCACGTTGACGGGTACATCTTCTATCACGTAGGGGTTCTAATCCCGCCACCATCACTATTTGAGAATTGCTTCCAAACACGAAAATCTCATACGACCATTTTCTTTGACGTGTAACAACCAACTCTAGAAAGACCCTTCCCTACTGGGGCTAGGGTAGGGGGGTTGCATAAGCGAAATCTAACACGTCTAGTTAGCTCGACATCCGAACAGCAACTCCCCACAAAGCCTTAATCTATAACTCATTCCTACGTTCGGCTCAGCCAATCAAAATCGACATCCCTATTTTGTCTACCATCTGACCTCAAAGGACAGCCTCAGATCTGAGCCAAAATGCGCTGCCACTAAAAAATAGTAGTCTGGAACTATTAATAAACACCTGGCTTTCCCAAGCGATCGTCCTTCTAAGTAATGATCAGGCTCGACGTTGATTAACTTCGGTGATCATAGAACTGTGGGCGTAAACCTTTTGATGTCTACTGATTTCGGACAGATTTAGTTCCTTTATAAGAACATGAGTAACTGGTTATAGTTGAATGAGTTCTTTTCAAATATTACAGTTTGTAGATTCCGAGACATTATCTAACATTAAGCAATTGTTGATATTAATAATAAAATGGCGCTAGACTATTTTATAGCACAATGTATGGAGTCCGACTCTCTCTTCTATTATTGGCTTGCCTAAGAATATTCTCAGATCATTACTAAATATATATGCAGACGATACCACGGTTTATAGGTGCACTTCCAAAACCTTAAATGACCAGAGCCTGAAAATTGGTCTCTCCTATAGCCTAGCACTCAATGGGGGTAGGGAGTTGGTTTGTATCATTCAGTATTTCCAAAACCAAGTTATTTTGTCATAATCATCGAATTGACAATCAAATTTTCTCTAAACGTCTGTGCCCTCAATGAGGATCCTTACCTTAAGTAGAACGATCCATCGCTAAAGTGTATGTGTGTGTGTCTATATATATGTATATATGTTCATTTGTTGTTATATATGTGTGTTTGTGTGTGTGTGTGTGTGTGTGTGTGTATATATATATATATATATATATATATATATATATATATATATATATATATATATATGAGTATGTGTATATATATGTCTTTATGTTAATATATTTCTCACCACTCTTATCAATGGATGATGGCTTCCAACACCCTGAACATAGATTTTCTAGGTCAGACGCCTCGACTTCCTGTTAACTTTTCCTGATGCTCTTTCTTTCTTTAAAAAAAAACACCTTTTTGTCTGGATAAATTTAAATTTATTCCATTTATATCTTCGGTCAGATGAGAATTACTGGTTGAAATAAATTATGATTTATTACCGCATTTTCGTAATGTGTTAAGCTTTTTCTTTATATCTTATATATGTTTCATTAAAGAGGACTGACAAGGTGCTGCGAAAAAGCTTTTTTATCCAATTTTGTTGTTCGTATAAATGATTTCTTTTCTGGACAAAAAACATATATAAATATTTAGAAACATATATATAAATCTACATATTCAGTTAAAAATAAAAAGCATCCTTGATAATGGCTAACAGAATAGATGAAAGCGCTCGGACAAATAATACCTTTGAACAATTTTTAAACACTTCACGTCCCAAAAATGACAAACCCTCATATCAACACCAAAAATGAATAAAAAAAACTTAATCACAGTACCTTGTCAGTCGTCTTTAACACACACACACACACACACACACACACATATATATATATATATATATATATATATATATATATATATATATATATATACACAATCGAATCCATTACATTCACTTACGTGTTATTACCCTTGGGAAAGGTATTAATCCTCTTCTCCCTCCAACTATGGGTAAATGGTAAGGTAGACTGTGTTCTATAGGCTATGATGGCAACTGGCCTAGGAGAAGGACAACTCTGAATTCAAAACCTGCAGAGGGTCGTTTGGTGACCTAGTGCCACATAGTACATCAGGTCTCTGGATTTGGCCCTTCAAAAAGTGTGGTTGGTTTTGCACAAAGCCTTACCACTATAATCAAATCATATGTTTCTGGTGTCTGGCTGTCGGTTCCTAGGAACTGAGATTCTTGACCCTCATACCTCAAATACGACGGAAGAGTCCACCATATATATATATGTGTGTGTGTGTGTGTGAGAGAGAGAGAGAGAGTGAGTGTGAGTGTGCATTTGTGTGTGTTTTGTGTGAGTGTGTTTGTGTGTGTATGTGTTTCTGACAGGACTCTCCCAAATAGTAATGAGATTTATCATTTCAGAAAACACACACACCCACATATATATATGTGTGTGCGTATGTGTTTCTGACATAATTCTCCAAAACAAAACATATCAATTTCTAACAATTCCTGTCATTTTTTACAACACGGCTTCACTATTTGGATGTATATCATGTTTACACTCAAATTATAATCATGTATGTACGTTAAAAGTACTTTATTTCCCCTTGTCTTCTTTTATTTTCTCGGAATTTGAAAAACCTGTGCAGTGTTTAGTCTCGCATACGTGATAAATATTTGGAAGAAATGCTTGAATTCTTCACAGATGAAATTCCCAAACTAATAGCATCAGAACGATGGCAAAAAAATCCGGAAGTCTTAATGTAACAATATTAGGTTGAGTCATAATTTATTTTTGTTATATTTTCTCTTCCCTGGTATCAGTTCTGAGGACAAATATACCAACTTACCTACTAACCATATATGGGAGTTCAGAATAAATTTGGAGTACACATGGACATCCTGACACAACTGAACGCTGGGAGACCAAATACGGCCGAAATTGTATCCTGGACAATTGTGCACAGAAGATTAAATGGCAGGCAAAGATACAGAGAATGAACACGCAACAGCAGAACTTGCTTTTACAGAGCTCCAATGGATGACGACACGTCTGCAGTTTTCAAACTTGGTGAACTGAAGTCAAGGATGGAACAGCTGGGAGTGAAGCATGACGGCAGGTGCACACGACCAGTCTTAAGCAATTACCATTTGGATGACACAGGTCAACAATGAATTCAAAAGCAGTTGGACATAAAATTGGCAACTCCAACCCGTAAGAACGTACAGTCTACAGAAACCACAATAGCCACATCTAGTGTGTTGAGGTTGTGGACCTATACTCTGTGGATATCTATTGGTTAGAATGTCCATGCTTAGAATATTGCTGCCACAGATGGTCCGGTGACAGGTAAAATCGTTTTGTTTCAGACCATCTGTCTTCCCAATTGAGCAATGTTGAGAGGAAAAAGATCATTCAGGCCTTCAGTAATGGTACCAACATGCATACTCTGGCTTCCATCGTCAAAGTCCATTCAAGAACCATCAAGAGAACGGTGAATAAGTTTAAAAAACGAGGGGACAGTAGAGAAGAAAACTAGATCAAGAGATCACGACAGGAAGAGGGATCATCATTTCAACTTAGAGCTAAAGAGATCAATTAGAAAAGATCCAACTCTGTTTATAAGATGGCACGTGAGAGAGGAATTTTAGCTGACAGACCAAAAAGCAGTGAAAAAAAAATTGCTAATGAAATCGTACGTGGAAACTGTGAGGAACCTTATTACTCCAGAACAAAAAGGTTAGAGAGGGTGAAGATCATCTTGAATAAGTTAGAAAATGATCTTGGAAATCTATCTATCTATCTATCTATCTATCTATTTGAACTTTATTCCAATCTTTCATGACCTTCCGATCCTTAGCTATGAATAATTAATGATGAACATGTCATTTTCGTTTATCATTGATTTTATCACGATTCTTCTGTTAAACTTGGATAGTAATTACACATTCTTATTCCTCAAAGTAGAATTCAGTATATATATATATATATATATATATATATATATATATATACCATTCCTAAGTATATATATATATATATATATATATATATATACCTTTCCTAAGTATATATATATATATACCATTCCTAAGTATATATATATATATATATATATATATATATATACCTTTCCTAAGTATATATATATATATATATATACCATTCCTAAGTATATATATATATATACCTTTCCTAAGTATATATATATATACCTTCCCTACGTATATATATATATATATATATACCTTTCCTATGTATATATGTATATATATATATATACCTTTCCTAAGTATATATATATATATATACCTTCCCTAAGTATATATATATATATATATATATATATATATACACCTTTCCTAAGTATATTTATATATATATATATATATACCTTTTCTAAGTATATATATATATATATATATATATATATACCTTTCCTAAGTATATATATATATACATATATATATATATATATATATATATATATATATATATATATATATATATATATATATATATATACACATACTTAGGAAAGGTATTAATCCTCCTCTTCTACCTTCAGCTATGGGGAAATAGAAAGACAGACTGGGTTCTATATCCTTGGATATGGCAACTGATCTATGAGAAGGACAACTTTGAATTCAAAACCTGCGGAGTGTCGTTTGGGGACTTTGTGGCACAGAGTGCACAAGTTCTCTGTATTCGGCCCTTCAAAAAGTGTGGATGGTTCTGCACAAAGCCTTCACAACTATAATAAAATCCCATGTGCTGGTTTCTGGCTGTCTCTTCGTAGGAACTGAGCTGCTTGACCCTCATACGTCGAATACGACAGGAAAGTGTTCCATATATATATATATATATATATATATATATATATATATATATATATATATATATATATATTTCTGAATGTAAATTATTTATTTTGTTTATGAACTATTTTAATGTCTATTTATAATCGTAAATCTTTTTTCTTCTTTTTTTTTTCAGGTTATGGCCATGTTGCTCCGAAGACAGTTCACGGCCGAATAGTGACCATTATTTACGCAGTGCTCGGGATCCCACTAACCTTGCTTTGCTTAACCAACATCGGCAACTTGATGGCTGACGGGTTCCGTATCCTCTACGGCAAGGTTTGCTGCGGGTTGTGCTGCCTGTTGTTCAAACCGCGGAGGTACGGTCGTAGAAGGTCTCCATAAATATTTTCTAGTGATAGAAGTGTCCCCCGTTTCCGTCGTCTGTTTCACTATGTTCACTGTCCTTGCCATTGGCACCTGAGCAGCATGTCTAAGACGTTTTCTTTTTTTATCTTTGAGTTAATTTTCCATTTTAATCAAACAATCAATCAAACAGCTTTAATTTACAGAGTAATGCATTTTGTACAAGTCCCAAGAGCCGCTCAAGTTAGAGAGCTACTGAATAGGGTTATGTGTGTAGATAATGTTTAACCCTAAACTTGGGAAACACTAGTATAGACGTATTTGAACGCGGTTCTACTACGTTCGATTTCACAGAAATATCTCTGCGAAATCTATGAGTCAATAACCCCTCCCCCAAAACTATAGGTTAAATAGCAGTGTAGACTAGGCTCTCTAGACTTGTGTGGTAGTCAGGCTAAGAGAATGACTACACTGATTTCCAAATCTATGAAAAAGACAAATAGAAACCACTCCATTATATTTTCATGTCATGTTAACAGATTTTAAAAAAGTAGTTGTGGAGAGGCATGATCGCCTATGTCTTGATGGAACATACTGTTTAAAAAATGTATTAATAATCCTTTTTAGATGTCTTACTACACGCATTATCTCTCTCTCCGCTCTCTCCCTCTCCCTCTCTCTCTCTCTGTCTATCTATCTATCACAGTCTGTTTCTATCAAAATCTGTTCATATCTACATAGTCTGTTTCTATCTATCTGTCTATCTCAATCTATTCGTATCTATCTCAGTTTGATTCACATCTTTCTATGTATATCAGTTTGTTCATTATTACATCTGTTCATATCTATCTATCTAATTCTGATTCACATTCATCTGTCTGTCTAGCAATCTCTGTCTGATATCTATCTATCTATTTTAGTGTGTTAATTATCTATCTACGTCTGTTCATATCTATCTATCTCAGTCTGATTCACATCTATCTCTCTGCGTATATCAGTCTGTTCATTATCTAAATCTGTTCTTATTTATCTGTCTATTTAGGTCTGTTCGTATCTATATATCTATCTACCTACCTATCTATCTATCTATCTATCAAAATCTGCACAGATCTATCACTGTCTGTTTCGATCTATCTCTCTGTCTCAATCAATTCATATCTATCTATCGATCTATCTATCTCAGACTGATTCACATTTATGTGTCTCTCTGCCTATCTATCTACCGCTCTATGTATATCAGTCTGTTCATATCTATCTATCTATCTATCTATTGGCTTTTGTGCTTTCTTATCAATTTACTTATTTCATTACATTCATGTTTCGGTCTGACAGCCTATATAGAAAATTTGTCTTTCTCACACTAACTTCCTTTCTCCTTACTTTCTGACGTTTTATATATTATATATATATATATATATATATATATATATATATATATATATATATATATATATATATATATATATAAATTTATATATATATATATATATATATATATATATATATATATATATATATATAAATTATATATATATATATATATATATATATATATATATATATATATATATATATATATATATATATATATATATATATAATGTTTTTGTGATGCGTTTGATCCGTTAGGACTGTCCGATAAAGTCCTGAAGGATGAAACGCGTCACAAAATCTGTTTTCCAATTTTTCATACTATTTTTCTAAATATTGTTTGTTGATATATAAATTATATAAAATTATACATTGTTACACACACACACGCACACATACACTCATACACACGCACACTCAGACAGGCACGGACGCACGCACACACACATATATATATATGTATACATATATATATATAATCATTTTTTAAAATATGATTCCTTCGCTACATAAGAGTCGTCATGTTTCAAAAACAGGAGCCAAAAACTTCAATATAATTATTAAAATTAAATTGAATTAAAGTATCAAGCTCTGTTTCATACTCAAGCGAAATCTTTGGAATTTTTTTTCCAAGAATTTCGCTTGAGGATGAAACAGATGAGGATGAACCCGTAACATACACGGAGAAAAATGCATCCACTGTTGCACAGCGAATACCCAGGTAATAGCCAAAACCTGGTTCTACGATCTGATAGAATAGCACTGTTATATGTTTAAAGCAAATACACTTCTAATGATGTATTATAGAAGTGATTCAAATTATTTTACTTTAGAAATGCGTTGTAAATTATTTTACTATAGAAATGCATTGAAAATGTGAAAGGACGTGATAGTCGGTAATGGAGACAAGACAAGAAGATGGTATAGCGCCATTATCTTTAATATCATATATTATATAATTATAATTTTCCCCATCTTTATCAGCATCCTGATTGCCATCATCATCATCATGAGCAAACTGGCCGTTTTTGTTTAAAAGAAATGCTTTTTCTCCTTTTCTGCACTTTTGAAATGTCTTCACTAATACGCGCACAGGCTTTTCTGTTTTGATTACAACGCAAACGTAATTGTATTAGCCTATTTCACTTCACGAAATTTGTCAACCTGCGCCATTTTTAATCAGTTTCCCTCCAGGCCTCACCCTACACCAGCAATTTCTCAAACTTTTTACCCTTGCCTAACCCTTAACATAAATTACATGTCTCAAGGAAGCCCTGCGCAAAAACAAAATTATATACCATATCTTTCTCATTTTATTTTCATCGTAGTTCACGCGGTAAATATCATTAATATATATTTTTGAATAACTGGTTTAAGGAAAAATTAATATTTCTTTGTCAAATTTTCGATAATGTTAAATAAATTTCATACTTTGTTTATAATACTTCATCAGGGAATTTTCGTTCACACACAAAATTTCTAAACTCAAACGTAAAAGATAAATATAAGTAACCAATATACGTATAATATACATGTAAACAGAACGAAAACAGATAATTGCTTCATCAGTTTATTTTTTTTTATTCTTTTTGAAAAGACATAAGGTAAATCGAAGCAAAATGTCCTGTGAACCAATAAATGAGCTAAGAAAATGTTACTTCCGTAGCCATTTGATAAAAGGAAACGCTTCTTCTCTGATGTGAAGCCTGTGCCTGTCTTTTGCTACATAAATACTTAATTCGAGATCGAACTTTACATAAACACACATGGATTTCATTCTCAATTGAGAAGGGACGATTTCTGTCTTTGCTCTTGATTACTTGTTAAATAAGAAAAGGCTTGTTCACACATGTATGACGTTAAAAACTGCAACAATAGGATGATGTCTATAATAAACAAGATTATGTGTGTTAGTAATATTACATATATGAAATAAAAAGTCAAAAGTGCATTAGCTTAGACTTTTATCTCACCTGTTCCCGAGGAACCTTAAGGTTCCGGAGAACCTCAGGTGAGAAACGCTGCTATAGATTATTATCGTGTATACCAACTTAGAGTGACCACTGATTATATATATATATATATATATATATATATATATATATATATATATATATATATATATTAGGTTTGTGCAAAAATAATGTCGGTTTTTGACGTTAAATAATACGTCAAAAACCGACATTATTTTTGCCCCAACCTAATATATATTATATATATATATATATATATATATATATATATATATATATATATATATATATATATATATATTTAGTGCGTGTGTGTGTGAATTTTAACCTCTCCGAAAAAAAAAACTTATCTGCGTTTGTATGTTTATAGTCATGGTGAAATCGATCACCGAAAATTTAAACTCTTCCAAAAAAAAAAAAAAAAAAATTACCCATACGACACTTTATTTTTGGCGTCAAAAATTGAACATAGGGACTCAACTATACACGGTATGTGCCCCCGCCCCTGCCAGTGTAATATACGGTTTTGATTTCGGAATTATCCTCCTATACTGGCTACCGGTTACGGCTAGAGGCCAAGTCTACCCACTATTTTTTTTAAATCTTTCCGTGCGGTGGGGTCGGAGAATACATGTATTCCTACCTTTCCTACAATATTTCGAATGATGTAAATAGTGAAAATTCATACTGTTCATTTATGATACTTCATCAGGGAGTTTTCATCCACCCACAAAAAAATTCTAAACTCAAATATAAAAAAAATAAACATAAGTAACCAATATCATATACCTATAATATAAATGTAAGCAGAATGTAAACAGTAATATTATGTGTATGAAATTAAATAAAAACTTAAAAGTGCATTAGCTTATCTTACCAGTTCTCGCGGGACCCTTGGAGACCTTTTGCGGAACAATAGGGTTCCGGGGAAACTCGGTTGAGAAACGCTGCCCTACACATTCGCAAATTCTAATATTAAAATTTATCAACAATCTTTTTGTCCAGTCGAGTTGGTTATTGTTTTAGTAATAGAGGATTTAAAGATCTTGTTAGGTTTATTGGTTGTTTTTTGTTAAGCGGCATATCAACCTATAAGTTAATTAATGTTGAACTCTAAATATTTTGTACGCAATTTTAGGCCTTCAACTACAGATATTTTGTACATAATTTTATACTGTCAGGACAAACGTATGTTTTTTTTTTAGATATATAGTTTGTAGATGCTAAAATGTTATTTTTTTTATGTATTACTGGTAATTTTACTATAAAAATGTATTTTGATACTTTTTTAATGTTGCGAGTGCTTACTGGGTGGGAGTAGACTGGGCATGACGACAAACTGCATCTGGCAGCGAGGCCTGTGATCGGGAGATTGGAGTATTTGAGGAGCTTGGAACCACTTCTTAATTGCTGTTGTTCCCAGGTCCTCCCTGAGCCGAGGTAGTAGCACGTGTTAGGGCTTCAATTATAGACAAATGGTGAACCTACAAACAAAAACAATATACTATGAAAGTATGAAAATACATTTTTATCGTAAAAATACCATCAGTATATTTTATATATTAGGTTGGTGCAAAAATAATGTCGTTTTTAGACGATTTTTTTTATTGTCGTTCACCCATTTATCCAACTTTTTTGACTTCCCTATTTGCTTTAAATGGCGAACGACTGTCCAGTGGTCGACCTCGAGTTCAACAGCAACTTCTCGTGTGGTTTTGCGAGGATCGGCTTCAATTAAGGCTTTCAAATGTTCGTTATCAACCGCAGTCGGCCAGCCGCGACAGTCTTCATCTTCGAGGCTCTCGTCACCATTGCGAAATTTCTTAAACCACCGTTGTGCCACACGTCCGTTAGTAGTTACTGGGCCAAACGCATCATTGATATCACGAGCTGTATCGGCAGCTTTTCGGCCTAGTTTGAACTGGAACAAGAAAATCGTGCGGATTTGAATTTTGTCCATGCTGTCGAAAAGCCTGCAAAAAATGAATGAAGAGATTGAGAACGGTAACGAATAACACGATTCGATAGAGCGAAAAACGCGCTTCAAAATGATATATAACATGGCTATATATATCAATGAATTAATTCAGAAATCATATATAAAAGTAACATATGTGAGAAAACGACATTATTTTTGCACCAACCTAATATAAAACATGACCAACAATGCATATTCATAGTAAAATTATATATATATATATATATATATATTGTTGGTCATTTTATATAGGTTAGAAAAGTGATGTAAATGTTATGGGCTACCTATTGAAGTCGGTGAGGTCGGGTGCCGTGGATTCCTAGGACGGTCAATCGTTTCCTTCCTTTTGAAGGTGGACATCACTGGCCGGAACCTAAACTGTGCTTCACATCGTCTCCAGACCACAGCTCAACTGTAATGGAGTTGGATCTGATCAAGATCTAAAATAAAGTCTGTCTATATTTCTGAGATGAGGTATTATGTACAGTATTTACATTATGCGGACTATTGTCCTCATCTTTGTCGCCATATTTGTCACAACGTTTCAGCCGTTGTACGCTCCGCTCAAGGACACATGGCACAGTGGATAAAGGCGTTGGTTAGATCCAGTGACAGACCCAAACAGTGTGAGTTCAATACTCGGTTAAGGCAGTGGAGAACTTTCAGAGGGAAAATTAGCAGGAGATAACTGATAACTGACATCCATCAAACATGGCACGTGGAACTAGAACAGTCTACCCCAGGGATCGAAATAAAGGGTTCAGTTCGAAAGAAATTCCAACCACGTGAAGAAGGCCGGACAATAGTCCGCATAATGTAAATACTGTATCTAAAATAAAATCAAATTAAATCATGCTTCCAACACAATGCTACTTCCTATGTGGAACGCATCTGTTTACCTCTCATTCCATGTCATTAATATCGGTACACTGCGAGCACGTTGTGTATTTTAACGTTAAGCATTTCAGTTGCAGTTGTAAAAAGAAATCGCAAGAGACTGACACGCATGCAAAAACAATACCCCGTCCAGTGGCAAAAGCTACTGGTGGCGCCGCGGGTGTCAGTACCGCCTTAGCCACTAAAACTGTGTTACCTTCCCTGATTAATGGCTGTCGAGGGCAGGTTATCGCACTTACGTTCCCGCGTTGTATGCAGAGAATATAATAAAATGACCAGCAATACATTTTAATGTTAGAATTGCCAACAACACATTTTATAACAAAATGACCAACAATACATTTTATCTGTTGTTGAAGCCATAAAATTGTGTTAAAGATATTTAGATGTCAGCATTAAATAACCCATAGAGATGTTGATATGCCACTAAACAAAATCGAACCAACCAAACCTGAGTGCGAGAGAATATGAGAAAAAGAATTAAGGAGAGAGATGATAACGATTGACATTGCATTTAAATTTGTGAAGGTCAGAGTTAACTAGAAAAGAGATCTAAAAGCGAAAAGTGCGAGAGAAGAAACTGTTAGCAAAGAACTTACGGTTTCATCTAGCCATTTCAATAGCAAGATGATGAAATCTTGCCGCCAACCAAGTAGTACGCCTAAATTCCTAATGTCTTGATGTTAAAGAGAAAAGTTCATCAGTACAATGACCATGAAAGTATTTATAAAAAAGACACAGCGAATCTACGTTATAGTGATGGAAAGTAACTGAAGCCGAGATCGATAACATTGTAGAACTTCTTTATATCTTATCGAGAATCTCTAAATACACAGCGGAAGTACCAGACCGGATATGGCAGCAATATTCACCGCCTGAAGAAATGGTAGACGCCATTGTTCGGTGAGATTATTATAAAATTTGCTCAGCAAATCTTCACTACAGTTAGTTATTACTATTTTCCTGCGTATTATTTTATCTTCTCAACCAATGTTAACATACACCTTTTGATGACTACCTATCTATTTATCAAATTATTTCTGCTCTGTGTTCATTATTATGGCGTTTGGAACTCTGTAGTATCGTATACAAATTAGATAGACAAGTATAAATAGCGAACAACTGGCGAACATAGGAGGGCTATGCCTAGCAAACCCGGTTGATATTCAGGACACGGAGAACTGTACTACGACTACTACTACGCAGAGATATATGCAGAATATAACAAACTCAAGGAAAGATGACGCATTTTTTCGGAGCTCCAAAAGATTAATGGATTTTCAGTTTAACTGAAAAACGTAAATATTGCTTAAAAGTAATATAATAATTCCGAATCATTTCCTTTATTATATATATTGTGATTATATTTATTTGAATATATATATATATATATATATATATATATATATATATATATATATATATATATATATATATAGTGAAATGGACAAAGTCCGACAATTATTTTAAGACATTTTTATGTTTATAGATTCTTTTTATATTAGGTTGGTGCAAAGATAATGTTAAAAAATACGTCAAAAACCGACATTATTTTTGCACCAACCTAATAGATACAAATATTTAAGTAAATGCTCTGTTTATAATAAACGCCATTCACTAGCCTGAATGTCCGAGAAATTTTTATAGAAAATATTCGTCCTCTGACAGGAATTGATCCTGTATCTTATACGGAATCGTCACATAGCCTGATGTGCTTTAACCGATTGGGCCACAGAGGAGCGTTCAGTTCGCAAGGTCGATTTTACTGTTTTTAAACTACAATCTTCCACGATTCTCTCACGTACATTCATATCTGCTCATGGCGTATCCAAATGTAAACAAATGACATCACACATTATGAAATGGACAAAGTCCGACAATTATTTAGGTCGAATATTTTCTATGAAAATTTCTCGGACATTCAGGCCGGTATATGTTGTTTAATACTGTTTATTATAAACACAGCATTTACTTAAATATTTCTATCTATAAAAAGAATGTATAAATATAAAAATGTCTTAATATATATATATATATATATATATATATATATATATATATATATATATATATATATATATATATATTGTCTCACCTAAAGTTATATTTATCAACTTTTCATTTTTCTACTCTCGTTCATTTTTATCAATTGATAGTTTCGATGTTATTTCTGTCAAAAAAGCAGTATAAAATATTTTATTATATACTATAAGTAATAACTTCATAAACGAGAATTTTAGGTGTAAATCCCGATTTATATTTTCTTTTTTTTTTTTTTCTTCTGCTTGTTACTGGTCTTTTTTCCCCAAAATTATCACACCTTTCTATATTTATATTTATTTGTTTATGTTTTATTTCGTAATTTGCCATCCTATAGTGTGTTATCAGTTATAGTGAATTGAAATAGATTAGGTTTATTTGGCCTTGTTAGTTAGATAGCCCACCATAAGAGAGGTATAAAACAAGAAAATCAAATCGTAAAGTGAAACAACATATTTATATACATGTAAATCAATTAAGATCTTTAGAAATAAAATTAACGTATTTTGGTTGATACAAGGTCATCAAAATGTTCGTAGTAGTCCTTGCAACAATGAGTTTGTGTACGTAGGCAGGGACATATGTGTAGATGTATGTATGTATGTATGTATGTATGTGCGTTATCGTAGGGTAGGAATGCCTTTGAAGTAATCGCTCAGTCTTAAAATGTTCCGTTCGTTTATCAAGTATAAAAGAGGTAAGGGAGAAAGTTAGAGATAATAACGATCGCTTGACGTTTGTCAAGGAACGCGTTAATACGCTCGTCTCCTTCTCTCTGGTGACAAGCGAACTTGCCCGTCTATTATTTTGTTTGGGGGGCTTCAAAAGTTCATTTGGGCATTCACTCCCGGATATGATTCGGGCCTTTCCATTGGACGACGAGCAAACTTCGCGTCGGCTCGCGAAAAGATCCATAAAAGAATTTATTTCTGAGAATTGAAAATTATTTGAATTTTGTTTTTAAATGTTTCCCAGTTTTCTATTAGCCGAAAAACATTTCGCATCAAGCTGTGAAATTTCACGGGTTTTATTTGGGATTCGCTTTTGCATGTTTTTTAAGCAAAGTTTGTAAAGACGAGTGTTTTTAATTTCTAAAAAAATCAATGAGCCAGTGCTTAGCATTTGAATTTTAAATCTAGATCGTTTTGTTCACTTCATTCCTTTCTATTGCCTTTGTTTATCTAACGTTTCTATTTGTATATATTTATATTTATTATATTATATTTACTTATTATATTTTATTATATTATTATATTATATTTATTATATTATTATATTATATTTATTTATTACTTATATTTATATTTATTTTAAAAAAACCGTTAGTTTTGGAAGAGCTTTTAAGACACTTAATGCATATAATGTTATGTAATTTTTTTTTTTGTTTCGTTTGTTTTGTTCTACGGCATATCAATCTCAATGCCGGCAAGAATTTTATTGCTGGTAATATTTTTTTCAAAAATCTATCGCAGGTGATATATTTTTTCCTCAAAAATCTATTGTTGGTATTAAAACTTTCATAGTATTTTGACCCCAGTTTGGGAGTTAACTATTTGCCCAAAGCTGAGACCCTAACAGGTGCTACCACCTTGAGTCAGTTAGGACCTGGGAATACCAGCAATTAAGAGGTGGTTCCACGCTCCTCAAACCTCTTGAACAGAGGTCTTGCTGTTGGACGTAGTTTGTCGTCTTGCCCAGGACTCCGATGTAGTTTATCGTCATACCCAAGGCTGTTTTTATGTACGTACATTATATATGTTCCAAACGTTGTAATAGCTAGTGGGGACAAGATTCCATTGTCTATAAAATGAGTATGTGATAATCGTTTCAAATGGAATCAGACAACTAAGTCCAGCTCCAAGCGAAGGTGGACAACTGGCGCTTCATAACCAGCTGCATTGTGTAGATGGAGCTGGAGGGCCCAGGAGGGGAATCCATCTGAGGTAAGGAAAATCGTGATTCTAAACGTCTGCTGCCTTGTGCTCATATCAACCCACGGAAAAGACTGTGGAAGTAAATCCAAAAGGAAAAGGTTGCTGGCTGTCAACACTGATAACTTTCCGACACTTCCTGCAGCCAAACCGACCTCAAATGAAATGCTTTGTATTTCTTTGGATCTTGTCGATACGTCCGAGGTGGGTGGGTATGTAGTCTGGGCAGCCCAATGCCTTCATATGACAACACCCAGGCCTGCTCTTTGGAGAGGTCACTCCAGTTTCATCACCAAAGGACTCAATTTTGACCAAACAGGACGCTACTTTAACTCACGAGATAATCAGATACCTATTTATGCTGTCCACGTGAATTTCCTACTCTGAGCGCTGCTACATTGAGCTGACCATGAGGCAAAGATAATTTTATAATGTTTCTGTTATCATCATTATTATTATTATTATTAATTCAGCAAACTTACTATTTTCCCCTTTTTGTTATAATTCCGTACAATTTTAATAATATCAAATTAAATAGAATATTTTGACAATTTCGTAATTTTTTTCGATTCGACTCGACTAATTGTTAGTAATACGGAATGCCAGACGACAACAATGGTTACTACAAACACTACCAGAAATAAGATAGTAACTAATGTTTGTGGGCTTAAAATTTATAATAATCTATTAAAAGAAAATTTTTCTTTATGTTCGCTTCTTAAAAATTTACTTTTGAAGCGAGCATTACATTTATTTTATGTTTTCTTAACCCTTTGAACCCTGCGTTCCTGAACAATTTTAATCCTCCTGCCTGAGCTCCTGAACCAAAATTCGCAAATAATTGGTATGCAATATTTCACGGTAGATATAAAAATAGTTGCAAGTGTTTATCTACCGTTCAACCGGTAGCTGAGTATTAAGTCATTTTTCTCTACTACTGTTCAACTGGTGGCTGGACATTACGTCAATTTTCTCTACCACCGGTAGAGCGGTGGTCGGGGCTTAAAGGGTTAAAATAGAAACTCAGATATTTATTTTCCTTCTCCTCAATGAGTAGACATGGCAGAAAATTGGATACACGGGCGAATGTGCAAGAGAATGAACCGACTTTCTTAGCAGCAGACTTAGCAATCCCATACAATCTTTCAATAGAAAATGAGAGGCCAAGATTAACTGTGTCGCCTTTTTGCGAAAATATCCTGAGACTAGTAAAAAGTAACTATATGATTGTGGAGGAAGACCAAATCATTTTGATCCATAATTGTAAATTAGAGGAGTATTCAAACAATTTTATTCATATCTTCTTTAGGCATTTACATGTGTTAACTGACCCGCTCGTAAAAAGCAGAGAAGAGTCGGCAGGCGAAAAATTAGAGAAGATTATCATTCATTAAACCTTCATTTGTAGATCAGTATTCATTAGACCTTCATTTGTACATTAGCATTCATCACACCAATTTTTGTAGATTAGTATTCATTAGACCTTCATTTGGAGATTAGCATTCATTAGACCTTCATTTGGAGATTAGCATTCATCGCCCCAGTATTTGTAGATTAGTATTCATTAGACCTTCATTTGTACATTAGCATTCATCACCCCAATATTTCTAGATTAGTATTCATTAGACCTTCATTTGGAGATTAGCATTCATTACCCCAATATTTCTAGATTAATATACATTAGACCTTCATTTGGAGATTAGCATTCATCATCCCAATATTTCTAGATTAGTATTAATTATACCTTCATTTGTAGATTAACATTCATTAGACCATCATTTATAGAATTGTATTCATTTGTAGATTAGCATTTATTGGACATTTGTAGACTCGTTTTCATTAAAACATTCATTAGACCATTTATAGGCTTGCATTCATTTGTATATTAGCATTATTTATACCTTTATTTGCAGATTAGTACTCATTAGACATTCATTTGGTGATTAACATTCATGGGACCATCATTTATAGATTTTTATTCATTTGTATATTAGCATTTAATAGACCATCACTTGTAGATTAGTACTCATTAGACCTTCATTTGTTGATTAACATTCATTAGCCCTTTATTTACAGATTAGTATTCATTAGATCTTCATTTCTACAATAGCATTCATCAGACCATGATTTCTAGATTAGTATTCATTAGACGTTCATTTGTAGATTATCAGTCATTAGATCTTCTGCCCACATCATTTGTCAAATCTAAAAATATTGATTGTCCTTTTAGAAGAGTGGCACTATAATATAAATATGGTGTCAAATTATTCTATGACTGCATAAGATATTTCTTCACTTTTTAATCGAGTTCACCCCCAATCAAGGCAATAAAGCCACCGAAACCCAGGTGATTACTGGTTGTGGAAGAATTAGAATCAAGAAAATTGCTAAGGAGCGCGAACAGAGGAAGAGTAATCAGAAGATAGCGATTGAAATTGCATTTAAAGTTGGCTGAAAAGAAAGCATGGAGCCGGAAGGGAGTTTCACAAGCGATAAATGCGAGAAAAGAATCAGTTAGCATAGAATTTACGGTTACATCATATAGGCAACTTAACTGTAAATTGGTGAGACCTTGTCGCCAGTCTGGCAATGCGGTTAAATTCGGAGAGTATAAGTATTATAGTGTAGAGCTCATCCGAACAATAACCATGAAAGAATTTATAGAAAAGGCAAAGGGCGGCCACCTTACGGTGGTGGGAAAATGACTGAAGCCGAGATGTAAAACCCGGGCCAATAATATTGTTGATCTGTACTTTGTTTTTATCTACAAATGTCAATTTTGAAATTGTACTCGTGTCATTGATAACTGCGTACTACTGATGTTTGTCCCAATTCGTAGCAGAAAGCATTTATCAATGACGTAAGTACAGTTTCAGTCTAACATTTGTGAATAAGAACAAAGCACAGATCATTCTTTAAGAAGTCAGGGATCGATTCAGCATTGTATTTATATTATAAATGGGACCCCCTTTTCTAAAAATGATTGCTAATCTACACCTAATGAGTGAAAATATACAAAAATTGGTTCAAAGAAATTTCTTCCTATTTTTTTTTTTTTTTTAGCGAACAAGTTAAATAGTGACCTTCTATTATTCTTTTTAATTTAATTTAATTTTCTTTTTTGCCGAATTTCTCTCATTGGATATTATTGCCGGTGGTCTGCTAGTGTTACTTCCGGCTGTCATTCGGCAAAGGCATCAAAAAATCAGAGCTTGTTCGCTGCCAAATGTTACATTCTTTCGTTTGGTAATCTCGCTTATCTGGCAGTCATCTTCTCGTATCACGTTCAAATGTCGGCGTCGATATAAAAATCGAGAAGAAAAACAAAGGAGCAAAACCACAAACAAGGGAAACCAAAAGAAATAAGATTTATCATGAAACATGGAATCAGTGAAACTCTATTCTATACATTATATATTTCTTTAAAATAGAATACATTTTTGTTTTGTTTTTGTTTTTTGAAGGGGGAGGATTTTTTTCTTTTTTCAGAAACAAGAAACATTTCTGCTTATAATATATGTGAATATATACTAAGTAATGCTGAAAAAAAGCAGTGATGTTTAATCATTTAGTCATATTTTGGGAAATCGATCGAGCCGAGAATTTTTCAGCGATATTTCGTATTAGGAATATAGAATAAATATTATATTAAGTACAATCAAGACAAAGATAGAGTTTAGGAAAAAAGCAACAGCTTTTAATATATATATGATTGGCAAAGCAGAAGGCAACGTCTTATTTCGGCCCATGTTTAAGCTTCCCGACGGACGACCAAGTATGTATATGTGTCTGTATACATCGATGTTTGCGTTAGTACGATGACAAAACGACGAATTTTCCCCCACCACTTCCACAATAACACCAATACACGCAATCTACATAAACCTGAAATTTTTAAAAAATTAATCAGTTTGTCTGAGGATCGCTAAAGCGTGAAACCTAGGGTCACAAACTCACATCTATCCAACTAAATATATATATATATATATATATATATATATATATATATATACTGTGATGTCAGCGAACACTCGTTGCCACTTTTGTGATGTCAATGAATACTCGTTGTCACTTTTGTAATGCTTGTTGTAGTAGAGACTTTGCAATCGCAGATACAACTATAGTAACGCTGTTGAACAATACTAGTGTCAGACGCTTTCGGATAACACTTGGACTAATAGTACTTGCTCGATAATACTAGCTCGAAAGTAACCACCGAATAGTGATCCGAATAGAGAATAATTTAGAGAAGAGAATAGAGAATAGCGGTCCATATAGTAATAGAAGGAGACACGGTGGAGTAATTGAGGAATCGTATTGAGGAATCGAAGAGACGAGTTCGAATTCCAGTCGAGTCCATTACATTCACTTACGTGTTAATACCCTTCAGAAAGATATGAATCCTCTTCTTCTCCCCCAGCTATGGGTAAATAGCAGGATAGACCGGGTTCTGTAGCCTTGGATGGCAACTGGTCCACCACAGAAAGAAATGGCAACCTACTGCGGGAAAAAATCTGCCTCGTCAGAGATGTATCGAAAGACACACGATCGCCTACGCGTGTATCACGCATAGCACATAACTGACTGACCGATAGCTAATAGAGGATAGAGTAGAAATAGCGATCAATTAGACACCAAGTTACTTCCTACATATATGCGTTTTCTCTATGGTCAAGTTGTTGACTTAATTCAATAATGGGATCGCCTGTGTTTGCTCACTGGTGATCTATGTTCAAACTCAAGTGTCGGCAGCGACACTTTATTCCTATATAACAAGATTATTTTTATAATTTTTCCTGAACGCATTCAGAAATTTTGAATATATATTTTGGTATAACTTGGCGATTAGAGGTTCCATACTGTCTATGCCTGGAGATACACTCTCCTGCTAGGTCACCAATCAGTGAAGCCGTGCATTCAGCAAGCGTATATGCATGGTAAATATGTATCATGTTTTCGGCTGAGACTTTTCGAGTGATTAAGAATGCGTTTGGGGATTATCCGATGAGCGAATCACAGGTAAGATATTCGTAACTATGCTTCAAAATTGGCCGGGAATCCATCGAAAACGATCCACAATCAAAAAGTCCCTGAACCAGCAGGAAAAAACAGAAAATGCTGATCGTATACGGCATGAATGCAATGAAGGTTGGCAGTTGACATTTGGAAAATCAGATCGAAGAATCCCGTAGACTGTTCAGAAATGATCCAGCTATTTTGTTTTTTTTTTTTTGGGGGGGGGTAGAAAATTGCATTACTTCGTTCCATCTTCTCATCTTCTCCTCCGAATATAGTTTAGTATATCTCCTCGCGACAAAGTTAAATTCACCATTGAAAGTGAGAGTTGATTTCAAACAGTAAATGAGACCTTGTCTCCTTTACTTCTTCCTCCTCTGTCTACTACTGTTTTGTTATATTTCCATCATCATCATTATCATCATTATCATCATCATTAATAACATTGACTGGCTTCAATCATTAATCACTGACACCGGAACCGGAATTCTCTGGACCTTATTCCGAGGAATTTTACTCTTTGGTAACCTATGCGTTTAAACGCAGTAATAGATTGGCGACATGATCTCATAATTTTATAATTGATATAAACGTATGTTCTATGCTAAAATTTTCTTCTCTCCTACTTCTCTTGTCGAACTCTCTTCCAACTCCTGGCTTTCCAGTCAGCTTTGGTCTTCAGAAATTAGTGTTTAGTATTTACTAATTACGCATCCTGAATTTTTATGAATTTTTATGATGGATTCAGGGTACGTGGCACCACTGCTTTCATCCCAATTTCAGATCATAGTTTCTGTTTTGGAATGGCTTAAGTCCTTCTTCCTGGAACTCTTCAATTTTGAGTTTTTTATTCAAGATCATTCTTATTCCAACTAAGAATACCATCGCCATGTGCATAGATCCTTCATTAATGGTTACACTGGCATCAAAAGGGAAAACAGGAATAGATAGATAGATAGATAGATAGATAGATAGATAGTCTTCAAAGTTCTTTGTGATTCTGTAGCGCCAGACTATGAGATCTGATGAAAGATAGTTCTCTTTAAGCTCTTCAGGGTAAATTCGCTTATATATGAGAAAATGGTTGTATATGAGAAAATGGTTGTATATAGCAGACAGTTTAAACATTTCTAAGTCAGGTGGGCGTCATGCATGATTCCTACGTGAGAGTTTAGATTTGACAAAGCAATTTGAGAACATGACTTCAGTTTTTTGACGTCAAAAAATACGTCAAAAAACGACATTATTACGTCATTATTTTTGCACCAACCTAATATATCAATACACACGCGCGCACACACACACACACACACACACACATATATATATATATATATATATATATATATATATATATATATATATATATATATATATTAATAAATATACATAATACACCACATCGACAATACAACTCGGAGTTTTTCGCAATTGTGTCGTGCATGAAATTCCGAATTGTACTGACGGTGTGTTGTACTATGTCTGTATATTTCTTAATATATACTTAGTAGATCTGTTACTTTGCATTGAGCACTGTTTTACTTACACCTAATGATACATATATATATATATATATATATATATATATATATATACATATATATATATATGTTTGTGTGTGTGTGTATGTGTGTGCGTGTATATATATATATATATGATCGACTCTCCCGTCGAGATTCGACGTATGAGTGTCAAGCAGATCAGTTTCCAGGAAACCGACAGCCCGACACCGGCACATGAGATTTGATTATAGTGGTGAAGGCCTCGTGCAGGACCATCCACACTTTTTGGAGGGACGAATACAGAGACCTGGTGCACCGAATGCCACAAGCTTCCCAAACGACCCTCCGCAGGTTTTGAATTTAGAGTTGTCCTTCTCCTAGACCAGTTGCCATATATATATATATATATATATATATGTGTGTGTGTGTGAACACTTGAATGTACATTTATATATATTTATTTGATTGATGTATATATATGTGTGTGTGCGTGTGCGCACCACTAAAAACCTATGGAATGCTGACAAAAGGAAAACTGCTTTTTTATTGTTGAGGTGTTGGGGAGAGGAGAATATTTTTTGATTATACTGCATTAACCAGAGTCCAGCTCACAGAATGGTAGGATACTTTACAAAGTCAATATTCTGGCATAAATATTTTGCACTTAACAGCTGTTTGTTTGATTTATCTTTTAATTACTTCTGTTTTTTGTTTTGTTTTGTAAATCTATGTCGGGTGGAAAAAAAACTGAATTGCACAATTTTCAAACAAATTGGCATCCGAGAAAAAATTTTGAAAAAAAGGAATAACCAGAAACCTTCGAACAGGGCGAAAGAAATAGTCCAGTATCTTCAATTTCTGTTACAAAGAAGAAGAAAACAACGAGTAATAAGTTAAAACGAAGAGTGTTCAATATGCTAAGTAGAGCAATATATATATATATCTTTGTCGCCATATTTATTACAACGTTTCGGCCGTTGTACGCTCCGGCCTTCTTCAGGTGGTTGAAATGTCGAACTGAACCCTTTATTTCGCTCACTGGGGTAGACTGTTCTAGTTCCACGTGCCATATTTAATGGATGTCAGTTATCAGTTATCTCTTGTTAATTTCCCTCTAAAAGTTCTCCACTGCCTAACCGTTTATTGAACTCACACTATTTCAAAAGCTGGACGACACTTCGCAGATATCTCTCCCGTATAATATAAATAGTATATATATATATATATATATATATATATATATATATATATATATATATATATATTCGGATTCGGATTCCTAACACAAAAACAGAGAATGTTTCATATCGAGAATATTTAACATTGAAAAAAAATTAATTATTTTTAATAATATGTGGAAATTTCCGCCTTTTACCTGAAGACGATCGCGAGACCAGAAACACCTGTAGTAAAATTATGGAAAATAAAGCATAATATTTTTTTTTTAATCCACATTACGACCAAAAACGTTTGCGGTACCTTTCTTCTTTTTAATATATACATCCTTTGGTGTAAGTAAAACAGTGCTCAATACAAAATAACAGAGCTATTAAGTATACATTAATCAATATGCATAATACCAGACGCCCACAGTCAAACTCGGAGTTTCATGCACTAAGCAATCGTCATGTAATGAGAACTGATCACAGTCTGGTTAATATTTTTAGGTCTCGCGGTTTATAGCGATTATAGTATCCAAATAATACGATGACACCAAGGACCAGAAATATCAACCAGACTATGATCAGTTCTCAGTACCTGATGATTGCATAGAGCATGAAACTCTGAGTCGTACTGTCGGCGTGGGGTATTATGTATATTTATTAATATATACATATATATATATATGTCTGTGTGTGTGTGTGTAAACCTGCGTGTGTCTGTTTGTATTTGTATTTGTGTGTGTCTATTTTTCGTCAAGAAAGGACATGGGCGTGTCCGAAAATTCTTATTTTAATTTTTTTCTTCTTCTCATACATCTATTTGGTTGAATTGCCTAATAATATACAGTTATTATATATTACTAAGCTATCATTATTGTAATTGCTCCTCGCTTCGTTAGTTCGCACGGTCGTTACGTCCTGCCAATAGCTGATAAATATTGGGCTAATATGTTATGATCACGTGGAAAGAAGAGGAAAGACACTAGCTGGTCTCTATGAGAAAGTGGAAAGAAAAACTAAGAATGAAAGGAAGAAAGGAAGGTAGAAGTGTTTAACGTCTCCTGCCAATTTCTCATAAATAATAGACTATTCCGTTTTGATCCCATGAAAAGAGAGGAAAGGACACTACTTTGTTTCAGTGAGAAAATAAAAGAAAGAAAAAAAGAAGTGTTTAATGGTTGTTTCAGTGAAAAGGAAAATGTTGTCAATTTCAAACCTTTTCATTTGTATCCCCTTACTTCTTAAAATAACGACCCGCATTCATATTTATTATTGCTATTACAATATTTTGTCAAAGTTGTTAAGCTCGAATATTTAACGATACGATAGGAGAATTTCTACGGATATTTTATTGTCGCAGATCTCGCCATTAGCTTACTAAATAAATAACTTAGGAATTAAGATACATCAAAATATTAAAATAGCAAAACCGTGAAATTTTCACGGATTAAAACTAGTTATTATTATCATTATTATTATTAATAATAGTAGTAGTACTAGTAGTAATCTTACTAAGTAATTTAAGGTAAGTAAATGAAAAGAAAGACCCATTGTTTAACAATGTTTTACAATATTTCGACAGTATCTCTGTCTTCAAGTTATGTTTAATAATTGCATACAAGTATGAAAATATCAAAAATCCAAGTTTTAATAAAAAATGGTAGCATATTTTTGTCGTTAATAATAAAAAAAACCCCAGACGACATGCGTTTAACAGATGTCAGAATTCGTTGAAAAATACACCCCTAGCGCCTCTAAACTTAATCTCTTTTTCGAATTTAACTCATAATTGATACAACAATAGTTAATAAAAATGAACACGCTACCGCCCCTGTCTTAAATGATTGGATTTCTCTGTATCCTTGGAAACAGGAAATTATGAATTTATATGTGCGTTTAAAACTCAGTAAATTTAAAAAATAAGTTATTGCAAAATTCGCTTGAAGATGAAACAGAACTAATGCTTTTAATTTAATTATATAATTAAATTTGAAGTTTTAGCTTCAGTTTTTGAAACATGGTTATTACTGTGTAGCGAAGAAACCATATTTTAAATCAATTAATTTATAATATTTACGCCCTGTAAATTTACATTGAGTACTGTTTTGTAAAAATAAAAAAATATCAATAAGAACACCAGATTATATATCTTACTGTTCTTTCTCATATATATATATATATATATATATATATATATATATATATATATATATATATATATATATATATATGGAGGGAGATAAAGAGAGATTATGCGAATTATATAATGCATAAAATGTTTGGCTCATTTTTTGGAATATATATTTTTGTGTATTTTTCTTCTTCTGTACTGTATCAACTTTATTTTTTTTTAATAGATTTTTTTTTCCATTACAGACGACGAATACATGATCCTGAGTTTGGCGAAGTGACGGCCATGGAACGGAAAGTCGAAAAAAGCAATGAAGTGATCAAGGTGCCGACATCGTTATGCATCCTTCTAATTGCGTCTTATATCTTCGCAGGGGCGCTTCTTTTCTCGCTATGGGAAGACTGGGATTACCTAACGGGTTCATACTTCTGTTTTATTACACTTAGCACAATCGGCTTCGGGGATATTGTGCCCGGGACAGATATTAAGTCGTGGTCACAGCAAGAGAAACTTGTGCTGTGTGCACTTTATTTAGTCATAGGCCTTTCTTTGATAGCTATGTGCTTCAACTTGGTACAGGAAGATGTTAAAGCCAAGTGTATATGGCTAGGACGTAAATTCGGTATTATTGACAAAGATGATTCCGGGATGAACTGACGTAGCGAGTAGGTTGAGGATCGTGAAAAATAAAAATAGAGAAGGGATAGAGAATAAAGGAAAGAGAAAGACAAAGAGGAAAAAGAGGGCGAAAGAGAGAGTAAAATGAAGAAAATAAAGCTATGTGTATGTACAAGTGAAGAAGAAGAAGAAGAAGAAGGAAGAGGAAAGCAAAAGAAAGAATTGAAATAAAGAGGAAGATGAAAAATATAAAAGTATGAATAAAAAGATAGGACTGAGAAAAAGATAACAAAGAAAGTAAAGGAAACACTTCAATTAAATACAAGGAAACCTGAATGGCTAGAAAAAGAAGGAAAAGGACTGTTGAAACTCAGAGATAAAAAATGGAGGTCCACAAACCAGATAGAAAGAAATATATGATAATGAATGAAATAAAAAGAAAATGGAGGCCAGTGAAGAAAAAAAAACAGAGAAAAAACAAGGAACAATAAATTAAAATGTCTAATTTTCTCTTTTTTTTTTATCGCTAAAGCAGTAGAATGACACTGAAATTTTATGAAATTTACGGATGCTTATTTTGCGCATTCGCACATATAGACGCATGCGTGAAGAGAGAAACGCCTGCACAGATATATTTAAGGACAAGCAAACAAAAGACTCCAAATGAAAGCGTCAACGATTAACTAACAATGCACTTTCGTCTAAACACAAATACTTTAACTTTCATTATCCTAAGCATTTACGAAAAAAAAAAAAAAAAAAAACGAGTTCTGTCCCTTTCTCTGTGGCTATCTTTCCATCTCTCAACAAACCAAAAACGTCACTAAGACATAATAACGACGGGGGATAAATACCGGAAGAAAAATATCAAATGAAACAAAAAGAAATCAGAATAAAAACCTAAGAGTGTGACTGCGAGTTATCAGATGACTCGGCTCTATGAGATGGTCACTGTAGAATAAAAAAAAAAAAAAAAATTAGTGAATAAAATACAAATCTTGTATTAATACACAAAAAATTGATGACAATTTTGATTAGATAAAACGCCAGTGACAAGAATTTTAATTTATCTCCCCTGAAATGAAAAGCTTTAGAATTACTTAACAACTTAAAAATTCAAAGTAACTAATTACGTAGAATAAAAGAAATCAATGAATTTAAAGACTAATGATAAGACGCCTGAGGCGAATTGTAAAGCAAACTTTTGCCACTGGTTTCTTCCCTGAAGATAATTCCAGCCGGAATTAAAAGCTTGGGAGAAACTAAAAAACTTCTAGGAGAGCATCATAATCTCCAATATATATATATATATATATATATTTCACTGATTTCTACGAGGATCCTTGGAAGTCAACGACAGATATCCAAAATCCAGAATAGTGTGTAACATAAATTTCTAATCAAAAAAATAAATAGCAATGAATCCGGAATTCTTTGAACTGCAATGGCTACTTTGCTGGTGTCATTGATACTTGAAGATTAAACTTTGAAAAATACAGAGAAAGACAAAAAAGACATTTCTATAGCCATCTTTCACAAAACATATATTAAACACACGCAGTCATACAGATAAAATAACACATCGAATATAACACGAATGAAATAAAACTCTGCGTGTTTCTGTTCACCCATCACCCCTGACTCCCTCGCCGTTTGTGGTCCCTAAATAGCATCGATTATGTCAGTTTTCTTGAAAGCTATCTTTTAGTGAGATACCTAATTGTCTTTATCAATTAGAAACTTGATCAATATGAACCAGTCGACCAGAAAAGCAGCTGAGAATATATATTCATTCATATATATATATATATATATATATATATATATATATATATATATAACGAACGGCAGGAGGGAGCGTGGTGAATGACGAACAAAAATAAAAAATAATACAGGTGCTGCAAAGTTATCAGTGGCCGTAGTACCAGTGCCGGAATATCTACAATGACAAACAGAGGTGATAAAATACGAGCTAAAATTTGCAGGTACACATACAAGAGAAAAAACAACACGGTGGATGTTGGCGAATTGCCAAAGATTGAACT
>OZ010574.1:16141184-16146184 GCA_963932145.1 Acanthosepion lycidas | reverse complement strand
CCATCATTTCGTAAATGATATCCGATTGTTACAGCTCCCTTAAAAATAAATTACTCTAATCTTCAAATTTGTGTCAAAAGAAAAGTTTCTCGGCTTATAAGCTCGACAGACCAGTTACATTTCACACTCTCCATTCGGTCTTCATATTTTTTTAAGACAAACAAGAACAAAACAGATCAAATGGGCCAACGAATAAAACAAAGTACAAAAGTAATAAAATAAGACAAAACTAATTTAATAACAAACCAACTTGCTTTTAAACGTAATGGCCATAAAGTGCAAGACTTGTTAACGATAGCTTTCTAGGGATATTTGAACACGTCTAAGTTTTAGCGTATACTAACAACGCCTTTAATTTTATCCGTATTCAAGAATGTTTATATAAAAAGCTTTATAAGAGAACTAAGACGATAGATTAGTAAAGTCTAAGAAACTAGTATCATCATTTTCTTTATATACGTACTAGTATAAGAATTCTTTAAAAAAAAAAACGTTAATTTTTTTGAGCTGCTAAAACACTTAATGTATACACTGTGTATATAGTCTGTGGAGGTGGAGGAACTTGCACGTCTCGAGGAACCTGAGTGCAATACCGTCGGGATTTCTGTTACCTGGTAGGGTTACCCATGGCGGTAACTGTTCAGGAAAGGGGCCAGACTAAGCACGATCCGAGGCCCCGTGGGTAGGCGGTCAAGACGACGTTCTACGTACGAGAACAAGTTGTCAGCCTGGTGGAAGTTGTCAACGTGAACCTCCCTGTCAAGCTCTGGTTTGCTGCAGCTGAAGCCTGTGTGTCATGGAGTGGCAAACCATGAACCACCTCAAAGAATTTGTAGACAAAATTATCATACTCAAAAAGAGAGCATAATTTGTGTGTGTGTTCGTGGGAAAAATCATGTTTTTAAGGTGCAAGTATAATAATCTACAATAATGTAGAATAATCTAGAATATTATTCTACATTCAACACCATCACGTGATAAGACATCAGAAGTGCTGAAACAAAATGGCTATTTTTCTAGTGATTTTATAACATATTTATGTTGTAATTTTCGAATAAATAATTATATTTGCTCTTCACTGTATTGAGCACTCTTTTAATAATAGTACTTTTTGTTTATTGGAATTTATTCCGTTTACACCAATCCTATACTTAGGTACATATATATATATATATATATATATATGTATGTATATACATATATACTATTTGTAACTTTAAATCAATCAATGGATAATATTATATTATCCTTGCCAGCAAATAATCACGTTAATATTTATTTTTCATATTTTACAAGTACAACTAATGAAAAAATTACTTTCCATTTATATGGAAACAATCCGGGAGCTAAAAACTATTACACCTGGTACTGGCCGCTTGCCACAGCCTTCAAGCAATAAACGACATCATCAGAAGAGGTTTAGATGCAGCTGGATTCCCTTCCCAAATCGAATCCGTCGACCTCGACCGTGGTGATGGAAAGCGACCGGATGGCATTACCATTTTCCCTTTTAAAATGGGGAAATCGTTGATTTTGGATGCGACCTGTGCGGATACATTTTCGACCGGTAATTTGATCAGATCTGCGGTTGAGTCGGGGTCCGTCGCCCGGGACGCAGGGATAAAAAAAAAAATGCTGATAGATTTATTTTTACTCCTGTGGCAGTGGAGATCTCTGGGGTTATTGGCCCTCGTTCGAAGGCGTTCCTTCGGAGGGTTGGCGGGATGGCGTCTCGATTAAGGGACGAGCCTCGCGAAAAGGAATGGCTTTTGCAGCGTATCTCACCGCCGATGGGGCGAGGTAATGCTTTCTCCATCATTGTGGCTGGCAGAGAATAGCAAAAAAAAAAAACAAAAAAAACAAAAAAAACATTTTGTTTATAGTTACTTTGTTCAAACTTTTTTCAATAAATTTCGTTTTATTTAAAAAAAACAAAAAAAACTGTTCGGATTTTATGTAGATGACACGTACAAAGACGCAGCAACCAGAAAGTGGTGGGATTGTGACGTAGGACAATCAGTATGTTTGATCATATGTGTGTCTGTATATGCGATGAAATGCGTATTTGAAATGTATAAAAGCACAAAGTGATGTGAAGAAAAGAAAGAAAGAAAGAAAGAAAGAAAGAAAGAAAGAAAAAAAAAAGAAAAAAAAAGAAAAAATCAAGACGCCAAAAAGCTAATCTTAGAAACAGGACGCAAACATTTTTTTAAAAAAATAATAGAAAATTCTAAAACGTTATTGCAGGTTCATTTCCGGTGCAAACTACACATGCGCACTGGCACGTTATTTCTATGTCCGATGCGAAGAACGCTTCAATTATGTGATACTTTCAAATTTTACATCGTTGAATGATTGGCCGACAAGCAAAATCAGCCAAAAATATTAGAAAAACAATCTGATTATTTATTGTCATTTTTGGAAAGCCATATCAAATTTTGATGAAAAAGAAAATAACTGAAATCAACTAATTCTTAATTTCCAACTGGGAGTTGAGATTCTTACTAAGTCAGCTTCCTGTTTGTAATGAACTATAAAAACAATGCCTCGCCTTGTACTATTTAGAAGACAAGGGTTAGATGTACAGTAAAATAGGAAATTGTTATACAATTTTTGATAATATTTTGGTTCGATTTGTATCTTATTACCTGGAAGACGACCTGTCTTTCGAATTTTTTAATTGTTTTTAATTTGTTTTCATTTATTTGTAATGTCTTCCGTTTTTTTATTCGAGTAATATTTCGAACAAATTTCATCATTTTATATTATTATTATTATTATTATTATTATTATTATTATTATTATTATTATTGAAAAAGAACCTCTGAAAAAAATATTAATATCTGATATCTATTTTTGCCCCACGTGAGACTTTAGCATTTTAATCCGATTTAACCATATGTTCACTTTTGTTTGTTTGTTTTTTTTCGTTTTTTTGTCTTTATTTTTTGTCGATATTTTAACCTCACCAAAAGTGTGAACAAATATTGTTATTTGAACAACCTTTTCTTTTTCTTTTTTTTTTTTTTTTTTGTCAAATATAAAGACGAATTTTTCTATTCACGAAAATATCGATGGAGGAGAGTGCTTTCAACCATTTTTTTTTTCTTTTTTGCTATACGATGAAAATATTGCTATTCTGTTTTTAGTTTCTCATAATTCTTCCTCTGCAAAATAAATAAAGTTAAACACACACACACACACGCACGCACGCACACGTACACACACATATGCACACACACACACACACACGCACACACATACATACAGCTACAAACGCACCAAAAAGTAAAATTTTCTCAAACGCAATTTTCGTTTCAATACTGCCAATTTTATATAATACTTCTCTGGGTCATGGAGGCGTCAAATGTTTTCGAAGCAATCTAACAATGTCGATTTCTTCTTTTTTTTTTAATAAAATAAATTCAGTCATTTGACAAAAGAATATATCTCAGTGTTCCAATGTCTGAAAGAAAAATATATTTAAGTTTCTTTTATTCAAAATCGGCCTTTTTTTCTGGAATACTTATAAATTCTAAAAATCAATTTCAAATTGTACAAGTTTTACGCCATGGAGGGAATTCAGCGCTTTCATTTTCCCGGCGCTTAAGCATCCTTCGTAGTTAATTGACAAGCTTGATTTGGTTTTAGAAAAAGTCCACAGTAGTATGTGGTCCATCGGGATGCGAATTCACAGCACTAGGAAACAAGTATGTGAGAATTTGCAAAAAAAAAAAAAAAAAAAAACGCGTCCCAATTGGCGGTGATTGAAAAGTAACTCCCTATTTTACGTATGATGGACTTTCGCATCGAATTATAATTTTCACAAGACGGGAGAGTGCATCATGCATAAAACAGGCTGTTACTTTTCAATCACCCTGAATATATACATTTTTTTTTAATAATATATGCACAACTGTTGCTATATCTTCGTTATTTATGAAAAACTTTAGTGATTAGTGAATCATTTCGGGACGACATGTGTAAGCGAAAAAAAGACATTGAAAGTATAAATGGACTCATTTTATACATATCTGCGTTTGCATTGATTTAAAAATCGAATGCGGACATTGATCAAAAATAATACGGAAACAAATAAAATCGAACTAAGAATACTTTTTCAATGCTCACAAAAAACCCACCACGTAATTCATATATATATATATATATATATATATATATATATATATATATATATATATATATATATATATAGCTTCCTTTGCACTCGATTATGAGGGAAAAACATACATGGATTCATATATATATATATATCTCTCTATATATATATATACATACATACATACATATATATATATATATATATATATATATATATATATATATATATATGCACACACACACACATATATATATATATATATATATATATATATGATTATAGACAAAAGGTAAACTTTTCTTAGATTTGACTTTAACAAGGCAATTATAATGAATTTATTTTTCAACAAAATAAACGTCAAAGAAAAGTTTTCCCTTTGTCTTTGTTCATATTTGTCTTTTTACAGATAGAGTTTTAGATATATCTGAATTTCTACACGTACACACTCACACACATACACGGCCACTCGCGCGCAGATATGCACGCATATATATATATATATATATATATATATATATATATATATATATATATGTATGTATGTATGTATGTATACTCATATATATATATATATATATATATATAAATATATATCGTTATCTAATTCACATATATATATGTGTGTGTGTGTGTGTGTGTGTATTAAGAAATGGACAAAGTCCGACAATTTAAAAAGAACGTTAAACATAAAAATGTCTTTAATAAATATATATGTATGTATACTCATATATATATATATAAATATATATCGTTATCTAATTCATATATATATATATATATAAATGGCGGCATATGCATACAATTATGACGTAAAACGATACATGCGTTCATCTAAAATAAGATTTTAAGGTAAGCTATATTTATGGGTTAAAGTGCT